>CM077458.1:12553256-12920756 GCA_039654765.1 Mylopharyngodon piceus | reverse complement strand
AAATCGGGTAAAAATAAGAGGGTGATCTCAAAGCATTTTGAAAGTGATACACTTCCTGCTGCCAGTTGGTGGCGCTATGACTTTGAATCACAATAGTCACATCCATGTGATTGGCCTCGTACAACAAACACACAGCTGAACTTTCATCATAATCAATCAATGTATGCAGAAGTTATAACACACTTCCTGTTTCCCTTTTCTCGCAATAAATTTGTTTCAACGCCACGGCCAAACCATTCGAGATATCAAAAATCCGCTCGCAATTTATCATCATCAATATCTTGACTTCATGCTGACCAAGTTTGGTGGTGATCGGATGAATTCCCTAGAAGGAATATATCAAATTTCAGAGCATGCGTTTATAACTATAACTGTCTATAACTGTATGAAGTTTGATAATTTTTTGACAATATTTATTTATTTATTTATTTTAAGGTGGTGTAATTTTTCTCTTGCTAAAATGTTTGTTGCTAAATTTGTTTATAAATGTATAATTTATATTATAATTTATTATTATTATTATTATTATTATTATTATTATTATTATTATTACTATATCTTCTGATATTTTGATGAAAATATATATATATATGAGTCAACCCATGCATTCATATTGAGTGTAGAGTGTAATAGTAGTGTTAGTAACTATCTTCAGGCTCAAGCTGTGCCTAATGTGGGTTTCTTCGAGAGAAAGCCTGCAGAAACGTGTGATGTGATTTCGGCTCTAGCCTCCTCGGCTGACCGTGTATAATTCTTTAGGCATTCAGCTCTCACCGGTTCAGAACCTGATCGCAGCATTCACATGATATGCTTGAGGTTTTATAGTATTTAGAGTAGATATTTATATTCATAGCATATTGGAGCAGCACAACACCAAACATTATATATGACATAATCATAAAAATGAAAAAAATAAGTACCTTTCCTCTAGCTAACAGTCTGAAACACCTGATCATGTCACATATACTGTGTGCCTTTTGCGACGTTAGATCATATCATATGACTGACATGTCACCAAAATGTTTTAATTAACAAACTTACTCATTTGCCTAAACTAAAAGTGGCATGCTGGTCCTAAATTTACACATTAAATCAACTGTAAGAACATTGTCAGGCTCTCTTCCACAGCACGACCCTCACTAATTAACCAAAATCTTTTTTCCCCCTCTGCAGTATTTTTGGCATGCAGACTACATGGAGACTTGATGGCTTTCAGAAGCTTTTCCACACGCTGAAATTACACATACGTTCGCAAAACCAATCAAGCTGCTTGGAATTAGCACCCGGTAACTACATAAATTAGACACTAATTGGAATACTTGCCCCTAAGATGTTGCATAAATTAAAACAAGCTGCAGTTTCAAGTCAATCTTATTTAAAGTTAGTTATTTTTGTTTTGTCTCCATCATAGACTGCCTGAAGAAGTTTTAAAGTGAGGTGAGAGAGTTCATTCCTCACTGTGTTTATGCAATACAAATTAATTTATACAAATATCATAATAGAACACTATAAACCATAAAACTAAAATATGCAATTTCAAACATCATAAGGATGTATACTGTGAATAATATACTGATAATAATTGTAAGGTAATTTTTCTCTTGCTAAAATGTTAAAATATAAATATTTATAATTTGTTTATAAATGTACAATTTATATTATAATTTATTATTATTATTACTATAGCTTCTGATATTTTGATGAGATTATATATATATATATATATATATATATATGTGTGTGTGTGTGTGTGTGTGTGTGTGTGTGTGCATTTACACAGTAATATATTATTACTACAATATTTAGATTTATCTATTTATTTATTTATTTATTCATTTATTTTAATGTGATGTAATTTTTCTCTTGCTAAAATTTTAAAATATAAATATTTATACATATGTGTTTATACATTTATAATTTATATTATAATTAATTATTATTATTATTACTACATCTGATATTTTGATCAGATTATATACATATATATATTGAATATATATATATATATATATATATATATATTCAATGCATCTAATAAAATATTTTTATTTATTTATTTTAAAATATTTTTACTTATGCAGTTATACAGTAATATATTATTACTACAATGTTTAGATTTATTAGCTATTTAATTATTTATTTATTTTAAGGTGATGCAATTTTTTTCCTTTGCTAAAATGTTAAAATATAAATATTTGTAATTTGTTTATACATTTATAATTTATATTAGAATTTATTATTATTATTATTATTATTATTACTACTACATCTTCAGATATTTTGATGATATATATATATATATATGCATCTAATAAAATATTTTTATTTTTAAATATTTTTATTCATGCATTTATACAGTAATATATTATTACTACAATATTTATATTATATTTATTTATCTACTTATTTATAAATATTTATTTGTCTTGCTAAAATATTAAAATATAAATATTTGTAATTTGTTTATAAATGTATAATTTATATTATAATTTATTATTATTACTATATCTTCTGATATTTTGATGAGAATACAGTTATGAGAATACAGTTATACAGTAATATATTATTACTACAATATTTAGATTCATTTTTCTATTTATATATTATTTATTATTATTATTATTATATTTATTTATTTATTGCTGTGACGCCCAAGTAATTTGACTTTGAGACTGGTTTAAGACACAGTCTTATACGATGACTTTATATAGGGTAATTGTGGCATGAAGTGTTCGGTCGGTCACTGATGGGTCTCCAGTGAGAGAAACACTGAAGAATATGAAAAATCTCTGTCTTTGTTAGGCATGAAAGAGCTACATTTGCTCCTAACATGATTATCTTGATAGCAGAACTAATGTAAGATCAAAGATCGTCTGGTGGTTTGACTGAAGGCTCTGGGCCTTAATGTACTTATGAGGGCAGATCTGCATACCGTAGCTGCATTAGAGAACACTGTCGATACTGTGTTGCTCTTAAAAGCTGTTTAATGTCTTGACTGCTGTTGATGATGGTAAATGTTTGAACACAGTCTGAGAACTATGAGATCTGTCAACAATGACACAGTAATCAGTATCCTATAACACTGTTTAAAGGACATGCTGAATCGCAGATTATAATCAAATGTACGGCATAAAGTCTATTAGTGATGCTTGCAACCACTTAAAACATCCTATAGCATTGTATTAGTTCTTACTGAGAAAATGTAAAACTGAATAAACGTGTTATGAAAGAGATGGCATGAAATAATGCCATTATGACTATGTATTTTTAGTCTATTGTCTCCGCTGCAGCTGACCTCCTAATGGCAGTTTAAATTAGTCTAGATTGTCATGTTGAATCAGCCAATTACAGTCAACGCTCTAAAGCCAATCATCACCAGTTACGTTTCAAACATAAATGACAGATTTGTTTAGATAGCACGTTAATAGATACTCCAACAGGCGCTAGTGTTTAATGACTCCGTTCAGCATGTGGGCATAAACACATGGCCTCTGAATGAGTGTGATCTCACATTACGACACACAGTTCTGCCTCACAATGTCTCGTCTTCAGCCCTCAGTCCTGCAGATGACAACACTCGTGCTCAGTGCAACAGGTATCGTGCTGCAATATTTTGACAGAAAATGTAATGCGATTAATAATCTTGCCAGTGCGGGTTTATGTAATGTTGACGTTGTTGCAGGATTAGTCATTTGAATGGCATTAAATAAATGCGAAGGTTGTCAAGTTCAATAACAAACTCCAAGCCACTTCAGCTCATTATTTCTGCTCTAGATTGGCTGCATATACTGTACTACTATGTTTATTTGAATCATATTTAAATTGTGTTTGTTAGTCATTTTGACAGGTTTTCTATGTAAATGTTATTGGAAGTGCAGAGCAAACAGAACCATAATTAAAAATGTCATTTATCTCTAGTGAAGCGTTATAAAATTAAGATATACACATAACTATATTACGGAGGGGAAATACTATGGGATTTTGAGACCTACTGTATGGAAGTTTCAGGGTAAAATATAATTGAGACTTTATTTCTCGCAACGTGACATTATATCTCACAATTGCAACTCTATTTTCTTGTAACTTCATATTTCACAATTTCAACTTTATTTCTCACAGTATGACCTTATTTCAATATTTTAAACTTTATCTCACAGTATCATAACATTTGTTCGACATTTTTGATGTAGTCTATACACACACACACACACTACTATCTCACTATAAAACAAAAATGTTTTGCTAATGACGTTTAAATGAAAACATCATTCTGAATGTTGTCTGAATCTTCAAAACATCCAGTTTTTTAAATGTTTTAAGAATAATTTTCTTGGTTATGTGAACATTTAGATAGATAGATAGATAGATAGATAGATGGATGGATGGATGGATGGATGGATGGATGGATGGATGGATGGATGGATGGATGGATGGATGGATGGATGGATGGATGGATGGATGGATGGATCAGACAGAGTGAACGATAGATGGATAGATAGATAGATAGATAGATAGATAGATAGATAGATAGATAGATAGAACGATAGAACAATAGATTGATTGATTGATTGATTGATTGATTGATTGATTGATTGATTGATTGATTGATTGATTGATGGATGGATCAGACAGAGTGAATGATAGATAGATAGATAGATAGATAGATAGATAGATAGATAGATAGATAGATAGATAGATAGATAGATAGATGGGTAGATAGAACGATAGATAGAACGATAGAACGATAGAACGATAGAACGATAGATAGATAGATAGATAGATAGATAGATAGATAGATAGATAGATAGATAGATAGATAGATAGATTGATTGATTGATTGATTGATTGACCATTCAAAAGTAACGTTTGCTGGAATGTATCTTAATATTCACATAACCAAGAAAATGATTCTTTTATCACCAGTATCTGAAGTCACATTTCTGAAACCTTTGGGGAGTTTTTGGAGCAACACTGGACCACGAATTGACCATCACTGTAAATTCATTTCTCAGTTCAGATTATAAAAAAAGAACAAAACAACAGAACATGAGAGAGAGAGAGAGAGAGAGAGAGAGAGAGAGAGAGAGAGAGAGAGAGAGAGAGAGAGACGGAGCGAGACACACAGGTCAAATACACTCTTAATGAGTCCACAAGGCATTCTCACCGCAAGGGGGAAAATGCTGAGGATGGAGGAGAGAAGAACTGGAGAACAAAAATAAAAGTGAAGAAGAAAGCTTGAACACGTGGTCTCATTGGGGAGATGGGAGGATTGCAGAGGCCAGCTCCAAACCACACTGGATCGCCATTAGACATCATTAAGGAGCTGGAAGTCTCAAAAACTGGGGCGATTTGTCTAGACTAGAGACGCTGTTTTCAAAACTCGATACTCTCTTTGGTTGATGTCATTTCAACAAACTATTTGTTGACCTGTTGATCTCTTTCCATTGAACAATCTGTCAGCAAAGCAGGCTGTTGTCTGGACTGAAGAAAAAGACAAGAAGAAGAACAAGCAGCTGCTGTAAACAACTTCACTTTTGATTAGAACTTTCTCTTTGACAAAGTAAGAAACCATTCGTTTAAAAACTGGTTTATGTTTCGTTCACACACACAGACCTCTGACTGTTAAAACCACTGAAATGTTGCAATTACCTCTCGGTTCTATCAGCCAACCACTGTTCTGTATTTTAAAGCTTGGCCTTCTGTCTCTGTGAACCACAGCAGTGCCTGATTAAGTCCAAATGATGTATATAGAAATAACTTTGCATAAGGCCCTGTTATCTCATAGGACTATAGGGTTGTACAGGGATTTTGATAGTTGCATCTAATGCTCGGGTTAACGTGTTTGACAAGTGTGTGATTATTACACCTTCACTGTTTGTGAATTACAGCTCATCACATCAGGACGAGTTGAGGGCTTTTGTCTGCCGTACATCACTAAAATGAGAAATGCCCTAAATTTAATTGAAATTTTGATGGAGACGAGAGAATGTAACATTCCCTTTTTTAGCTGTTAAGGGACGTCTTCAAACAGCCCACAGTTGAAATTAAAAATCTGATGTGATGGAAGTACCAATCAAAAACGTGTTCTCCATTTTTCATGGATTTTTTATGAACTGTAGAAATGAATTATGAATGATCTATTGTATTACATTGCCCTCTGCAATACCTGATCATGATCAGTCAGCTGCATGCATTGAACAGTTAAATACGGTTTATATTGGAACAGTTGAAGGTGTTCTTCACTGTTGTTCAAAACAAGATACCGGTGCTACTTTCACCTCTCTCGTATCACTCCACACTCTCTCTTTTAATTTCAGTGCAAGTCAGAGTAGCTAAGTGACTCAAAATGTGAACGAAAACAGTAACCTGGATTACAGATTCATTACATTTTTTCCCATTGTTTTCTGGATTGTAATGGACTATTTTTCCACTATTTTCTGGGTTGCAATGGACATTTTTTTAAATAATTTCTGGGTTGTAATCAACTATTTTTTTTCCACTATTTTCTGGGTTGCAATGGACAATTTTCTCACTGTTTTCTGGGTTGCAATGGACTATTTTTTTCACTATTTTCTGGGTTGCAATGGACTATTTTTTCCACTATTTTCTGGGTTGTAATCGACTATTTTTTTCCCCACTATTTTCTTGGTTGCAATGGACTATTTTTTCACTATTTTCTGGGTTGCAATGGACTATTTTTTCACTATTTTCTGGGTTGTAATCAACTATTTTTTTCCACTATTTTCTGGGTTGCAATGGACAATTTTTTTCACTGTTTTCTGGGTTGCAATGGACTATTTTTCCACTATTTTCTGGGTTGCAATGGACTTTTTTTCACTATTTTCTGGGTTGTAATCGACTATTTTTTCTCCACTATTTTCTTGGTTGCAATGGACTATTTTTTCACTATTTTCTGGGTTGTAATCAACTATTTTTTCACTGTTTTCTGCATTGTAATGCACTATTTATTTTATTTTATTATTTTTTGAGGTATTTTCAGTGTTCTAATGAACTATTTTCACTCTTTTTTAATGGACTTTTCACTACTGTCTGTTTTGTGAAGCAAACTCTTTATATGAATCTAGTAAGAAAAGAAAAGAAAAAAAGAAGATTTAATTCAATCAATATTTAATGTCCATATAATTTCATTGGTAAGCATCCTTGTAAAAGCGGGATAACGTACAGTCAGCCAGTCATTATAAAGCCCTTCAGGGTGACACGAGACCCCTGTGCTGCGGGTCAGGGTCCTGTTCATTATTTTTTGATAATGACTGGCTGACTGTACATTATTAGTGCTGTTCCTATAAACCTTTTAGGAGCAAAAGTGCTGTGGAAGGTTTTTGTCCCTCTGATGAGGACTGCTTTGAAACGCTCTTTGGTTTTTGTCTTTCTAAACTTTTTTTTTTTTTTTTTGCATTCTTGCTTCCTCTCGCTCTCTTTTTTTTTTTTTTTTTCTCTCGTTCTCAATAATACACTGAACCACAGTCTAATCACTACACAAAATCCACTATTTTTTTCCAAATTTGCTAAAGGACTCTTGCAAACACAATGCCCCATCCTGTTTATGTCTTCTCATGTCGCCTTTCCCTTAATAAAAATAAATCAATATTGATTTTCAGACTGATTCTAATCTAACAGCTTTTAGAAATACCAGCTTGACTGAATATATATTAAGCTGTTCCATTATGCATGCAGGCCGCTGAATGAATAATGTGGACTGCTTTGCTCTCTGTGTGTTTTTTGATCTGGGGCACTGCTAATAGAAAGCCTTCCATCAAAGAGAGAGAGAGGAAATACAAATCACTGTCCTCTGCCCATCAGATCTTGCAGGCCAGGCTCTTCAAACAAGCCATCCTCTGTTAACACATTCTCATCAGACAGATAACGCAACGTCGAGTGATTCTGATCTACGTGCTTCTGTCGTTCTCCATCTTTAGTTTCTAGGGATGAGGATCAGCGGGTTGCATGTTTTAGCTTGGCGTCAAAGGGAATTCTTTGGACAGCACTGTATCTGTGAGAGACTGTAAATTCAGGGTACGCGAGGTGAAATTCGAAATCAGGTCACAGATTGGTGTTACTACGCTCTGTATTACGAGCTCTCATAAATCGGTCTCAGATGCAGCTTAATTGAGCTTCTTGAGATATGAATATTTTCTAGGCCATCACAGTGTGGAGGGAAAGATGGAGGGAAATTGAGTTGAGGTTCTAGGAAAAACAGACTGCATTTTTGTATTATTAGTCATGTCAGAATTCAGGATTGGGTGAAGTTGAATTTGGCACCAGAATTCACAGAATTAAACTGTTATAATGCATTAAATAAATGTAAAGGCACTGAACATACTTACAACCTGAAAGGATCCGTAAACAATTTTTGGTCTCATGTAAAATGCTTGATGCATTTATTTGGTCAAAAATACAGTAAAATTCTGAAATATTATTGCAATTTAAATTAGCCTTTTTCTATGTGAATATATAGTAAAATGTCATTTATTATTGTGATCAAAGCTGAATTTTCAGCATCATTACTCCAGTCTTCAGTGTCACATGATCCTTCAGAAATCATTCTAATATGATGATTTGCTGCTCAAGAAACATTTATGATTAATGTCCTTAAAGGGGCCCTATAACGCCCCTTTTACAAGATGTAATATAAGTCTCTGGTGTCCCTAGAATGTGTCTGTGAAGTTTCAGCTCAAAATACCTCACAAATAATTTATAAATAGCTCATCAAATGTGCCCCTATTTGGGTGTAAGCAAAAACACGCCATTTTTGTGTGTGTCCCTTTAAATGCAAATGAGCTGCTGCTCCCCGTAACTTTGCAGATGTTGTTTGTGCTCAAACAGCAACATTGCACACTAACTAAAGTTAAAAATCTGAAATCATAATCAACCACCCCTTTAATGAACAGAAAGGTCAAAAGAACAGCATTTATTTGAATGCAATGCTGCAATTCAATTATATACACAAATCTACAACATACTGCATGCAAGCTAGAATCACACTTTATGTACTGTATTTCTTCATTCACAGCTGTGCTCAAGTGATGCAATCACCATAAATGTATCTTAATGTGTAAAGGCAGACATCGTGTCCACACAATCCATATCAATTTTCAAGTTTACACCATTTGGAAGCGGCCCGTAAAGACTTTAAAAGCATCCCTTGAGTATTTGGTGAGTTAGTCTTCAATTTAGAGCCACTCTGGTTAGATAACCCTCGCCACCATTGTGACAATCCGGTTAAGAAAACACAGCGCACTGTTAGTGTGACGCAAATTGGCTGAAAGTGTGTTGGCAGCTTTCCAGCCACGACCCAAGGTGAAGGAACAAATACACAGCTTCAAGAGAACATTCAGGATCAATGCTGACATGTATGCAGGAGAAACAGCACTGGATCATGGATGCGACTGCTGTGTCATTTTGGCATTGAGGACGCTACAAAGACTTTTTTATTACTGGTACAAGCATGAAGTGCTGGAACCCTAATTTATTTGTACAGATTTTCTTCTTTTTCTGCACTAAAACTATCTGGGCACTATCAGACTCCGATGTTGAATGACAAAATAGCCTTATAAAATTTATACACTACGCTGTTGAGTATATAGTGTATAAGTGCATAGTGCGTCATTTGGGACACATCACCTATAGACATACCAAACTTGGTGGGATGATCAGAAATCACGACTCAGGCACACAGACACACATTCGCTGGACACTAGGTGGCACTATTATAAGCACCTTTGCATTTTGGTCCATAACTCTGGAACCATAAGGGCTAGACTCAAAACTCTTTTTAATCTACAAAATGTATATCTCCGCTTTCATTTTTGGGCCATTTTGGGCCTTTTTCTAACGCCTCCATCTTGCATGAAACTTGGTACGTATCATCCCCATTCACTTATGACAAAAAGTTGTCAAAAGTATTTTGATTCGTCAAAGCATTTTTAAGATACAAGTTAATTAGTCTGGCAATGACTATTTAAATGAGTTGACCTATATCTGCTGAACGCAATGTCCAACCTTATTGAAACTTGACACATTTAGACACCAGGACATTCTGAGCATGCACAGTTTTGTAAAAGTCTGCCAATAGGGGGCGCTACAACTGAAAAATCACTTTAACTCCACAACCGCGCATGTGATCCATGAAGTTGAATGTATGCATGTTCTTTAGTGGACGTCCTAACATAACTTTAAAACATGCATCATCTAGCCACTTGTGCTTTTACCCCGACAGTCGTCGCTTGCAACTCTATTTATTTACATTGTTTTAGTAGATTTTTATTGTTGGGCAGAAAATGAAGGGAAAGACTTTAGGACTTTCTATTGAAGAGCTCTTTGCTAGACTCTGGCAAGATTTCCTCTGATTGGAATCAGTTATCATTGAGAACATTCAGTAGACACAATCAAGCAAGATTATTATTAGCAGAATAACATAATAGACCAGATGTGAAACATCTGGTTTATTCCATTTTGTACTTCAGTGAGTTAATCGCCTTGAAATCCAGATGTAAGCTCTATTATGTATAAGGCTAGATATGCAAAAATCTATTTTGGAATAATAAACAAACAGAAATAAACTAAAGGTTTTTAGAAAACATTAAGATCTAAATATGTAAGAAATAAGAAATTCTGCTTAAAGATTCTGCTTTTAGGTCACTGATCACATTTCTGACATTGCACAGACCAAATACTAGGATAAATTATAAATTCACATGTATTTTTCGATGCAGTTTTTTCATTATTATAATTGTTATGGAAGCAAACGCAGAGGTCAATTATGCATTATTCACAATAATTATGAACCTGTATATAATAGTTCTCAGTAGTCCTCTGGGAAAATAGTAGTTATTGATTAGCTAATAGTGAACTACCACATTCAACTGAGCGCTAGTACTTACTAATTAGTTAATTAGAGTTTCTAGTTAGTTAATAGCAGTTACTAGAATGTTAATATTGCGTTACTCATTTGTTCCTCTGTAGTTAGTCATTAATGATGGAACAGCATTCTCTCTTTTTTTTTAAAGTTATATTTTTGGCCTTTTCATGGCTTTATTGGATAGGACAGTACAGAAGAGACAGGAAAGCATGGAGTGAAGAGAGGGGGAACAGGATAGGCAAAGGACCTCGAGCAGGGAATCAATCTCAGGTCGTCGGAGGCACAGTTGCGTTGTGTCGGTGCTGCCCACAAGGCTATCGGCGCAGACACACAGAACAACATTATCAGCAATCATAATGTACATTTCATTTTAAAGATCCTCTAAAACAATACACAATTTATTAACAAAGTGTCATTTGACATTCCCCTGCATCATTCGAAAGCTTAAACACTCAAAATTTAAATGAAAAATGGTATGAAATTGGATGCAATTGGTATTTTAAAACCTTTTAGTAACTCAACTTGATATTTGGAACACAACTTGGTTAGACCTATGGCTTTGATTTTATAGCTGTTTTTAAATTCAGTTTTTTCAACATTTTTACACTTTTATTTTTCTGAAGTACGTAATATGTTGAGTATCTTATTTAAAAAGAGGTCTGTATTCCAAACATTCATGAAATACAACGTAATTTACGTTCAGATCTGTGCTCAAAATGGAGGTGAGAGTTAACAGGTTAAAACAGAGCAGGTTCCACTCCACAAGCAGACCCCAGTCAAACATATTTGCCCATGTGTTAAATTAGATTAGGCACAAGAGCCACTGTTCATTTATCTGTGATTGCTATGTATATAATCTATAAATTAGGCAGCTTTTTAATTTCATTTTATGATTAATTTTTATCAGGCTTTAGATTAACAGTGAGCCTTCAAGCAGAAATTTGAGTTCTCAGCACTTTAGGTTGACTTTTTCATGGAGTACGTGACAGAGAGAGCAAATGTGAGCGGACGTGTGGAGAACACACACACATCAGGCTTGAATTCTCACCGGTTACGGCTCGCTGACTTTATCACATTTATATTTACCCAAGTTTTTGATCACATTCTCTGTGTACACTAACACATCTTGATTGTAGCTTTGCAATCTAGGTAGTGAGATTAAAGAACTGAATCATTGTTTCTTGAAAATAGGTTGCAGACATGGAAAAAAAGGTTTATGCACAAAGCAATTGTTATGAATAAAATTATGTATATATTCATAATTTTGAGAGAACCTCAACCGTTCCCTGTTATCTGGGCTCTTCTTATAATTATCTGCACATAGTTACATACAGCATAACAGTCACATCAGACTGTTTAGTTCAGGATTTCTTCGTGTTTGGAGCTTCGATCCGTCTCTTTAGCCGAAATTACTGTAGTGTTTGCATGCGCTGATGAGCCTGTAGCATTAGTGATGCAAACTGGAGAAAGTGTTTAAGTGATTTATTGCATCTAAACCGCAAGGAGGGTAATACATTCTGACAGAAGCACTTTATCAAGTCTGTATCAATATTATTTGGAGAGAGAATGAGTGGGAGAGAGACACAGTGTATTTATGTCTCTTGTTTTCTCTGTGGAGTTGTAATGCATAGCATGATTAATGTGTGTGTGTGTGTGTGTGTGTGTGTGTGTGTGTGTGTGTGTGTGTGTGTTCCCATTCAACCTGGAGGATTTTTATGAGTGTAAATCTGAGCGAATGCGAGACAGAGAGAGAGAGAGAGAGAGATAGTGTGTGTGTGTGTGTGTGTGTGTGTGTGTGTGTGTGTGTGTGTGTGTGTGTGTGTGTGTGTCGGCTCGTTGGTGAAGAACCTAACCATGACGTTTCCTCCAAGATTTCTTCAATTGATAAAGATACAAAGGAAATCAATATATCTACTCATCCACTTATCATTTCTACTGCAGCTCAGTTCTTCGTTTTCTTCATATTCATCTGTCAGCTCTTTCCAAGCCTCAGTCACAGAAGCTTTACTAAAAGAGCAGAGGCGGCCATATTTGAGTCCCTCTGTAAGGTTTAGCTCATCATTCGGATGCTCGGTCGACAGAAAGCAGCGCTTTTAAAGGTGCTCGTGTGTCAGCGTATCGCTGCTGTTAAACTAACAGTATCAGTTAATTGATTGGCAGTGATTGAATCGCGTGGTAAGAGAGCGAAGGATGAGCCTGCAGAATAAATGAGAAGTATTGTCAATCTCAGCGTCGACCGCTAATGAAAGAATGAAGGGAAGATTGAAGCTGCAGAGCAAGACGGAGCAAAACTCTGCGAAAGACAGAGACGGGATCGATGAAGAAAGACACAAGAAGAGATTTTTGAGAGCATAAGCATAAGTTTGCTGTTTTAATGTCAGACTTTGAAGTCATATAGAAATATTTTATGTCATACCCTCTTTCATACAGTTAAAATAGATGTATATCTCTATATTTGTAACATATCAGTCCACTGAAGGAGAGTTGCAGTTTGAACCCATGTCCAGTTTATTGAAAACGTGAACAGATACAAAATATACATGACACATAAGACAAGGAAATCACAAGACATGATCACATGAGACCAATGAAGTCACATGACAAGAAACATGGCTAAGGCAAACTACACAATAAAAGACATGAAACATGAACATGAAACAAAACCAAAACTAGACATGACAATATTTTAGATGGTATTTTTTAGTAAAACTTTACAATTGGGTCTCATTTGCTCATTAATTAATGCATTCGTAACATGAGCAATATATTCCTTAAAGCATTTATTAATCTTTTATAATGTTATTTAATAAAATGCAGTTGTTCATTGTTCAGTCATAAATTATGCATAAGTAATGTTGAAATTAATAATAAATGCTGTGGAAGTATTGTTCATTGTATAAGTTCATGTAAATGTTAATTTACAATGACAGATTATTGTAAAGTGTCATTTCATCTATTCTTTTTGTTTATTTTATTAATTTATTTTTAAAGAAACCAACATTCTGACCAAACAGTCCCCGTGGCAAGACAGACAAAATATGTAAAATTATATTTAATTAAAATTATATTTAAAATAATATTTTCTATTTTCTTATAAAATGCATGTAGGACATATATCAATCACAAATATATATATATATATATATATATATATATATATATATATATATATATATATAATTTTCTGGAAAATTTGGAAAAATAATTATAATGATATAATTAGAAAAAAATAATTGTATTTTTATGAATAATTACATAATATGGATTATGGAATACATATTACTGTAAATTGGTTGAAATACTGTATCTTTTAAGCAATTCTGGCAGAGACTGGCAGGTCATTTTTTTAACCACACTCATCAAGCAAGGGGAAAAAAAAAAAAAAAAAAAAAATGCATGTTTTCCACAGTTTTTCAATTACATGAACACAGGAATGATATTTAATCATTTTCATTTACATGCAAAAAAAGCATTTTTGTAAATGATGACACACACAAATCACATTCATGAAAATCAATCAAACTCACCAACTATAGTGTCATTTTTGCTACTAAAGTTTGAATGAAAGAATCATTAAATCAAACTATCTTACTCCCAAGTCACAAGATGAAGAGGAATCGCAAAATTAGTCTAATGACACATTCATTATGAAACTTAATGAGCAAATAAAAAGCACATTAAAATCATTGTGCTGTTTACAAAGTGGCTTCATTTGATATCAAATGCTGGTCTATAGTGCAATAAAAGCACTTCAGCAGCAGTTTATAGGTGTCTTCAATTTATGATATCCTAATGATTCGAAGAATACAGGTTTAGATGAGCATATCCCAAACAAACCCTGATGGCTGAATCTGAGGTGTGTGTGTGTAGTCATTAGTTTACTTGGCAAAAAAAGGCAAATCTCATTCATCACTGGACAGAGGTTAGCCAGGAGGTAGAAACACCTCTTCTGCAATTTGCATGTAGAAAAGGAAGCTGCCAAATAAATAATATGTCTACATAAATGCTGTCTTTCTCGTAATGAGACAAAGCCTAAAGCAATATCTGCCAGTGTATGTTTGTACATGCAGGTCAATGGCATAAAAGTGTCCAAATCTTTTAGAAATCATGCTTTAAAAAAACAAACAAACAAACAAACAAAAACACACACATGCAAAGCTCATAGAAATGTTTTCTTTGTATTCACGTTTCCTGTGGTTTTTTTAAAAAAAACTTTTGCACCACTTTATAAATGTTTACATAATAAAATTTTATATATATATATATATATATATATTGTTTCATGAAATTCATGAAATCATGAAATTTGGCATGAAGCGGAAGTTTCGGTAGTTTTCTCTTCCCAATTGTGTCGTATATTGGAGTGAAACACTTCTGCAAACAAGAACAAATGTAGGGTGGGGCTTGATTTTGTCTGTGAGGAATTGATTGGATGGTTGTGGTTTGCTATTGGTGGATCTCTGACAGGTTGCCCCGCCCTCGTCATCAGAGAAGAGAAGAGATGCTGCAAGAGGGATGAGAAGATATTCTGATTCAAGATTATGAATGTCTTTAATGTTTTTTTTTTTGTTGTTGTTGTTTTTTTTTGCTTTATGCCTTGAGAAAATATCATTTCATGAGAAATCCATTATATTGCATTTTTTTATTTTTTTGTCTGGACAATAACAGTATCATATCATTGATAGATTTGGCTCAGTGAAGTTCCTGAATTAATAAATAACATGTTGATCTCTGAAGGAAGAGTGGCAACAACATTAGGTCTCTTGGAGAGAGAAAACACCAGACCAGGCCGGGAATGATTCCTCTCATTTAGCTAGCATCTGCTCTCTGGTTTTGCGGTGAAAAAGAGCATCATTCACCAGCCAGGTCACTGTAAACTAAACCCCCGGTGGCTGGTGAAAAATACCTGAAGCCTGTCTCCACAGCTGAAAAGCTATTTAGGTCCAGCTCTGTGCCATGGCAGTCCTGTGTGCTAGTCCTAACTAAAACAAATGGGCCTTTATTCCCGGCCTTCCTGTGCTAGCTCAGCTAGCTAAGCCGTAGGGCGCTAAACGAGACGACACAAAATCGCAGACAAAGATATATTTCCTGCATGGACAGCAGAATCCCAATATATCCAGCAAACAAAAGTATCCGAGGAAATCTGTTCTGTGAAGCACCGTTGGCACGCTCTGGCCTCTGTAGGTTTGATCGCAGTAGTGTTCACCTCTTCTAGGAGCTCAAATCATTTAGTTTTAATGATTCTTACATAACACAGAAGGTCTACTAATTACTACTGACCTTGCTGTGGTGAGCGTGATCTTCTATCTAACACTATCTAAATCTGATCTATAGACCATACAAAAGATATACATGGATGAGACATTACTACTATCTATCTATCTATCTATCTATCTATCTATCTATCTATCTATCTATCTATCTATCTATCTATCTATTTATACCAACAAACTAATTTTTTCAACAACTTCCGGTTTGTTTCAGGAAAAGGTTTGTCGGACTGTACTTTTACAAACAGAAAATGGGGATTGATAATTTGGTCGCACTGTTTAGGGTCCAATTCTCATTATTAACTACAACTTTTGCCTCAATAAACTAATTACTGCTTATTAATAGTTAGTAAGTTATAGTTGTTAAAGGATTAGTTCACTTCAGAATTAAAATTTCCTGATAATTTACTCACCCCCATGTCGTCCAAGATGGATTGGGTAGGATTAAGGGATGTAGAATATGGTCATGCAGAATAAGGCATTAATATGTGCTTTATAAGTACTAATAAACAGCAATATGCATGCTAATAAGCAACTAGTGAGAACTGGAACCTAAACTAAAGATAATTTTAATACATTTCTGATCGGTTAAGATCAAGTGGTTAAATCATTTTGTAATCCCCGCGGTTTGTTTCGTCATAATGACGGGCCTGCTGCTCATGTTCATCATTGCAAATATTCTCCTCAGAGTTTATCAGCGGCAGCGTCTTCCAGTCCTCAAAAAACACTCGTTGGACAATAACGGCTCAAGGCTTTCTTTATCTAAGCCATCTTCTCACATCCTTCAGCACTCAATGCCATTAATCATGCAGACTAACAGTACGATACCAATGGCTTCAACAACACACACAACTTGAGAAAATCAACATGCACTTCGGCAGATTTTATCAAGGTCATTCTGCTGTTAGCGTGGAGGAGCGGAGGCGATAAGCCATCTTCTATAAGTTAATTAGCTTTTTATCACACGACACAAATTACGAAATTGTCAAGCCGCTGGTTTCAGGGAGAGCAGAAAGCGTTTTGAAAGAAATACAATAACGGAGAGGTCGAGAGCAGAAGCGAGGGGAATGTCCATTCTGCCGAGGTGACACTGGCTGTAATTCAGAGACGGTGCTAAATCAGCGAGCTTTATTCTACCTCCGTTGGTTAGCGGTGGCCCCATGCAAAGTGCGCAGTGCAGGGACTTCGCTCGAACTGCCATACTGATAAGGGAGATTAATGGGGTTGTCGCACTGCTTGGCATATGATCAGGGCTTGAGCAACCCAAATGTGACTGCTATCGCAGCCATCTGTATCCCTGCGGAGCAGTGAAGTGGATGAAACCAAAGGACAAGCAGTCTCACAACATAAGAGAGAGAGAGAGAGAGAGAGAGAGAGAGAAAGAGAGAGAGAGAGCACACACTCTATGAAAGAGCCCTTAGAAAGTAACGCCGAATGGGAACTTTGAATACTCAAGCATGCAAAATCGAATAAAACAGCATGGCTTGAAAAGGAAGGGCTCACGAAATATGAAAGACGACTGGTATTCTGTTTTTTCTTACAGATATTTGTATGGAAATGACAGCTTTTGCTATTGGTGTGATGTGAATCTGTTGGAGCAAAGGTTTTGTTATCAGCCGGTAATCTCGGCTCTCCACAGCACTGTCGTTCTCACTTTTATTTTCCTTTGTATATCTCTTGGAGATTCGCCTAAATGGAAAATTCAGATGGGGAAAAACAACAAAAATGCCTTGTTATTATAAAACGTTTTCTGTACATCTCCTAAATGATTTTGTGGTACAAGTTTTGGGTTCTGTTCAACCATCTTGCTTTCAGTTTTCTCTTTATTCAGTTTCATTTGGCCTTTATACCATATGCATATATTGAAAGGAATATTGGGTAAATTCAGGTTGATTGGGACACTTTTTGCCATTAAGATGACTGGGAAAAAGTGTCCCAATCAACCTGAATTCACCCTATATATTTTTTTATTTAGTAAGGACACATTATGTTGATCAAAATTAACATGTATAATATAACAAAAAATTTCTATTTCAAATAAATGCTGTTTACTATATATGCACATAGAAAACAGCTGTTTTACATTGTAATAATATTTCGCAATATTACTGTTTTTACTGTATTTTTGATTAATAAAAAAATACCTAAAAAAAAAACCTTTGCATGTGATCAATCCTACCAGCAAACTTTTCAAAAAGTATATATATATATATATATATATATATATATATATATATATGCACCTATAGGAAGCAAATAAAGTAGCATAAAAGTAGCTTGAATGACTCATTGTATTTCTAATCTTCCTCTTTAGTAAACTCTTAACCTGAGAACTGCGATCGGATCATCGAATCAGTCAGTTGAATGGATCATACCATTTTAAAAATTAAAATTTCATTTTGGGTGAACTACTGTGTCCTTTGGAAGGATGAAGCTAGTGTGTTTTTCCCCCATTAACTTTTACAGTAAAGCCTGAAAACAGAGGTTTATAGTTCTCTGTCTGTTAGACCATGTGTACTGTCCAGTCTACTACAGCACAACACTGGGTCAAGCTTCTTTGGTTTAAGGGTGTCATTTGGCTATGGCTTTAGCTTATTTCTTATAGCCTCTGATTTTGCCTTGACTGTTATCTCGATCTAGGGATACAGCATGAATGCCACCAGCAAGCCTCAGTGTCCCTCACTTTTGATTGATGGGCACAAACTCCCACAGTTCATGTGATTGTCTCTGAGAATAAACATTACTGATAGATGATCTTGTTAAGGTGTTAAGGAGCAATAAGCAGATGAAGGCAATTAGTTCTACATGTTCTACAACAATATTAAGTGCACAGCAAGATCTGGATTTCTGGAAACAACTTAAAATTTCAGTGATATTTGAGAGGGAGTTCTGAAGGCCTGAAAGAGAAACACAAAGGGACTATTTTGGTCAATCATGTGATATTTTTTTTCTCTCGGATCTACACTGAAAAAAAAATTGTTGTAGAAACAATGTTTGCTCAGAAATTGCTAGTAAATTTCACAAATAAATACAAAGATATTGCAAGTGTCAACGGGGGAGTCCAGGGAAGCAGCGAGGCAAGGATCTGTTCACAAGCAGTAAGTTTATTAAATTAACAAAGGAGATAATACACACAAAAAAAGGAGGAGAATAATCATACAGGGAAATGCAAACATAACAGCTTTGTATATCAACACAAAGACAACGACCGACAAAAGACAACTGAAACACGGGGGTATAAACACTCGCGATAACAAGAGGCTAACAAGGAACAGGTGAGAGTAATCAATGACAAACAAGGGCAACTATGGGCTGCGTCCGAAAACTTAGGCACTGACTCGTTGCCTCGCTGCCTTATCTAGCAATGACTTTGCAGGCAGCGTTTGCTCATGAAGGTACCTCACGAAACTGATTTCGTACAGATTTCTGAGGCAGCGAAACAGTTTAATGATCAACAGCAAAATAGAGCGAGCTTTGGTGAGAACTAAACAAATATTTAAGTACTACAGTAGTAATTTCTCACTAGAAATGACATCAGAAGTGGAAAATGTTGGTCAAAAATGTACATTTACACATAAACTGACCAGAAACCGCAACTTTCAGATCCCATCTTTTTCTTTTTCTAGCTCAACTGTCACCGAATGGAACACATAGGATTGTGGGATATCAAAGACAGCGAAGGATACTTTTATGCTGCTTTCAAAAATCAATCAGATGAAGGTATCTCAGGAGACAGGAAGTGAAGCTAACATTGAATTCGGATGTGCCTTGATGCCTTCCTACCTTGGAATGCATCCTCCGAAGGCAGCATATTTAAGTTTTCGGATGCAACCATGGAAACAAATGTAAACAAGAACTAAACGCAGGAAGGAAACACCAGAAACAATGGGAAAAAAAAAAAAAAAAACCTCCTTGAAAACAAACTCAGGAGAAATCAAAGTAAATGTGTAAAACGTACTACAATAATCTTGTTTTATTTACAACTTAAAAAAAACAAAAAACATTTTTTACAGTGTATTTATTCAAAAATACATTAAAATGCAGTACAATTCATACACACATCGTCTTGAATATACCTCTAATATGATAAGCATATTTTTAGTTTCTGTATTAAAATTCATTTTTCTTTATATTTTGGGGGATTTTTATTACCATGTATCACATTAAAGAAAAGACAATCATAAAAAAACATGATCAAATTAGTACAAAACAATCTATAATTACACATTTTTTTCTTAAAAATAGTTTAACACTGCTTCACTCTTTAATAATATTTGAAAAACTTCCACGAAAATCAAAATCATGTGTTGCGACCAACTTTCAGAGACATGCAGAAAAATAAAACATAAAACAGTAAATGATGTCATAGAGACCCTCAGACCCTTATTGCTCTCAATAGGTCAACAAGTCTGTAAAAATATCAGATAATTTGACCTCTTTATGACAAGGTTTAGGCTATAAAATGTCAAAAACCTAATAATAAATAAATATTTAAAAACATTTCTGAACATAATGATGAAGGTGTGAGGAAAATACATTTTATTGCTTTTTAGTCATTTTAAGACGTTTTTTTTTTTTTTTTTTTTGGAGCCACTAACTTGAAACTTTTCTTGAAAATGGAATAAAAGTTTTTCAAAATCAGTTGAAGCCAACATGAATTCAGTGAGCACCGCTAGATTTTCAAAAGGCTTTTCCTTCTTCCCGCTGACTCATAATCTCTCCCTTCTCTTCAGTATTTCTATATGAAGAAATACTGAATAATATGTGCCGCGTATAGTATATCTGCCGCGTGTATCGCCGTCTCTCCGTGTCCGGTGCGAGGTCACTCTAAAACCTCATGAATAACTATTAGACGGCAGCACGTTTGGCCTGCTCAGACAACGAGTGCGATATGAAGGGCGCAGCGATCTGGAGAGAGCAGCCTAAGGACCGACGTCCCCTCCACTAATCTGCATGGCATTTATCAACTGGAGCGGCCTAATGGGGATGTCAGCAGAGACAGGGAATATGGAAGAGGAGGACATCGGCACCACTTTTGGCTTTTGAAAGGCATGGTGACAGAGACGAAGAGCCGCGTAAAGATTAGTGATATCTCCAAATGAGACCTTCAGCAGGGAGGAAACTGTAGCTCTTTAATCTGTGTAGCGCTGATCGTATTACAGTGAAGGCCATGACTACTGAAGCGCTGTGGTCAAAGCAGATCCAGATATCAGCTCAATTCAATTCAGTGTCCACTCGGTGTTACCAATGCTCAGACAAAAGATCATTGCATTGTGGAAGATATCATACCTCACATGTATATACATATTTAGGCATAGATTTAAGATTTATGTGTCTGAATTGCATATAATTTCTGTCCATTTGGATTACACACACTATAAAAAGTGGTTGTTACCTTAAAGAGCTGATTTTACTTGATTTAGTCAATTAAGCAATATTTAATATGCAGTTCAATGTATAAAATATCAAATTTGGGTCTACATATTTTTTGAGGCCATTAATAGCATTTGTTATAGGCCAAACATAATTTTATAGAGACATTGAGCCTTCGGAAATCTTGACGCATCTTTTTTAGGAATCAAGTCCATATAACATGATGCTTGTGATGAATTGATTCCCACCCTGCAGGATCAAAAGCAAAGACAGACGATTGAACCGACGGTTAGCCAGTTTGCATGCGTCTGTTCAGGCTCTGGTGCTTTCAAACGATCCTACCTCAGCGCTTCATCATGTTGACCTCACCCAGACGTTTGTCTCCGCTTGTGATTTTTTAACATCAGAGGCACATTGGCCTTTAATATTCCCTCACACTCTGATAAGGGTGGCCAGCACAGGGCTTGCGCTGACGTGGAGAGGACGGACGGGCAGAGCAACAGATGAAGTACAAATGTGCTGAGTCACTCCGATGGGCCGCAACCGCCGGTCACTTTGTCCATGTGAATGTCAAACGCAGTTTTGTCTATAGAGGCAACATAGTACAGTGCGTTCTGCTGCATACCTTTAAAGTCATGAACAATTAAGAGAATTGTTAGCTTCTGTTTGACACATTTGAGCAAGTTTTGGGTCTTTGGCTGTGAACAAATCACATCTGAATGATTGTTAATGCCAATGGAAAGTTCTTCTTTAAAAGGAAAAATTCACCCAAAATATCATCATTTACTTGCTCTCATATTGTTCCAAACCTGTATGACTTCATTGCTTCTGTTTTGATAATTCCATACAATACAATACAATATTTTCTATTTATTTATGTAGACCTACAGTAACGTATCTTTGCAGCTCATTTTTGTTGCATTTAGCTCTAAAATACATCCTGTCTTTATCAGAATCGTAAAAACTGAAGCCACTTTAAAGGGATAGCTCACCCAAAAATAAAAATTCGGTCATCAGTTACTGACCCTCATGTTGTTCCAAACCCGTAAGACTTTTGTTCATCTTCTGAACACAATTGAAGATAGTTTTAATGAAATCTGAGTGATTTCTGTCCCTCCATTGACAGCTACAACCTCAGTGGTTCTTGCGGAAGCTGAAACGTGCTGCGTAACACGAGAATGAACCTCAATGGTTCTTGCGGAAGCTCAAACGTGCTGCGTAACATGAGAATGAACCTCAATGGTTCTTGCTGAAGTTCAAACGTGCTGCGTAACACGAGAATGAACCTTAATGGTTCTTGCTGAAGCTCAAACGTGCTGCGTAACACTTGAGAATGAACCTTAATGGTTCTTGCTGAAGTTCAAACGTGCTGCATAACACGAGAATGAACCTCATTGGTTCTTGCTGAAGTTCAAACGTGCTGCGTAACACGAGAATGAACCTCAATGGTTCTTGCGGAAGCTCAAACACGCTGCGTAACATGAGAATGAACCTCAATGGTTCTTGCTGAAGATCAAACGCGCTGCGTAACACTTGAGAATGAACCTTAATGGTTCTTGCTGAAGTTCAAACGTGCTGCATAACACGAGAATGAACCTCATTGGTTCTTGCTGAAGTTCAAACGTGCTGCGTAACACGAGAATGAACCTCAATGGTTCTTGCGGAAGCTCAAACACGCTGCGTAACATGAGAATGAACCTCAATGGTTCTTGCTGAAGTTCAAACGCGCTGCGTAACACGAGAATGAACCTTAATGGTTCTTGCTGAAGCTCAAACGTGCTGCATAACACGAGAATGAACCTCAATGGTTCTTGCGGAAGCTCAAACACGCTGCGTAACACGAGAATGAACCTCATCGGTTCTTGCGGAAGCTGAAACGTGCTGCGTAACACTAGAATGAACCTCATTGGTTCTTGCGGAAGCTCAAACGTGCTGCGTAACACTAGAATGAACCTCATTGGTTCTTGCTGAAGCTCAAACGTGCTGCGTAACACGAGAATGAACCTCATTGGTTCTTGCGGAAGCTCAAACGTGCTGCGTAACACGAGAATGAACCTCATTGGTTCTTGCTGAAGCTCAAACATGCTGCGTAACACGAGAATGAACCTCATTGGTTCTTGCGGAAGCTCAAACGTGCTGCGTAACACAAGAATGAACCTCAATGGTTCTTGCGGAAGCTCAAACGTGCTGCGTAACACAAGAATGAACCTCAATGGTTCTTGCGGAAGCTCAAACGTGCTGCGTAACACAAGAATGAACCTCAATGGTTCTTGCTGAAGTTCAAACGTGCTGCGTAACACAAGAATGAACCTCAATGGTTCTTGCGGAAGCTCAAACACGCTGCGTAACACAAGAATGAACCTCATCGGTTCTTGCGGAAGCTCAAACGTGCTGCGTAACACGAGAATGAACCTCAGTGGGTCTTGTGGAAGCTGAAACGCGCTGCGTAACACAAGGATGAACCTCATCGGTTCTTGCTGAAGTTCAAATGTGCTGCGTAACACTAGAATGAACCTCATCGGTTCTTGCGGAAGCTCAAACGTGCTGCGTAACACGAGAATGAACCTCAGTGGGTCTTGTGGAAGCTGAAACGCGCTGCGTAACACAAGGATGAACCTCATTGATTCTTGCGGAAGCTCAAACGCGCTGCGTAACACGAGAATGAACCTCATCGGTTCTTGTGGAAACTGAAACGCGCTGCGTAACACGAGAATGAACCTCATTGGTTCTTGCAGAAGCTCAAACGTGCTGCGTAACACGAGAATGAACCTCATTGGTTCTTGCGGAAGCTCAAACGTGCTGCGTAACACGAGAATGAACCTCATCGGTTCTTGTGGAAACTGAAACGCGCTGCGTAACACGAGAATGAACCTCATTGGTTCTTGCGGAAGCTCAAACGTGCTGCGTAACACGAGAATGAACCTCATCGGTTCTTGTGGAAACTGAAACGCGCTGCGTAACACGAGAATGAACCTCATTGGTTCTTGCAGAAGCTCAAACGTGCTGCGTAACACTTGAGAATGAACCTTAATGGTTCTTGCTGAAGTTCAAACGTGCTGCATAACACGAGAATGAACCTCAATGGTTCTTGCGGAAGCTCAAACACGCTGCGTAACACGAGAATGAACCTCATCGGTTCTTGCGGAAGCTGAAACGTGCTGCGTAACACTAGAATGAACCTCATTGGTTCTTGCTGAAGCTCAAACGTGCTGCGTAACACTAGAATGAACCTCATTGGTTCTTGCTGAAGCTCAAACGTGCTGCGTAACACGAGAATGAACCTCATTGGTTCTTGCGGAAGCTCAAACGTGCTGCGTAACACGAGAATGAACCTCATTGGTTCTTGCTGAAGCTCAAACGTGCTGCGTAACACAAGAATGAACCTCATTGGTTCTTGCGGAAGCTCAAACGTGCTGCGTAACACAAGAATGAACCTCATTGGTTCTTGCTAAAGCTCAGACGTGCTGCGTAACACAAGAATGAACCTCATCGGTTCTTGCGGAAGCTCAAACGTGCTGCGTAACACAAGAATGAACCTCATTGGTTCTTGCTAAAGCTCAAACGTGCTGCGTAACACAAGAATGAACCTCATTGGTTCTTGCGGAAGCTCAAACACGCTGCGTAACACAAGAATGAACCTCATCGGTTCTTGCGGAAGCTCAAACGTGCTGCGTAACACGAGAATGAACCTCAGTGGGTCTTGTGGAAGCTGAAACGCGCTGCGTAACACAAGGATGAACCTCATCGGTTCTTGCTGAAGTTCAAATGTGCTGCGTAACACTAGAATGAACCTCATCGGTTCTTGCGGAAGCTCAAACGTGCTGCGTAACACGAGAATGAACCTCAGTGGGTCTTGTGGAAGCTGAAACGCGCTGCGTAACACAAGGATGAACCTCATTGATTCTTGCGGAAGCTCAAACGCGCTGCGTAACACGAGAATGAACCTCATCGGTTCTTGTGGAAACTGAAACGCGCTGCGTAACACGAGAATGAACCTCATTGGTTCTTGCAGAAGCTCAAACGTGCTGCGTAACACGAGAATGAACCTCATTGGTTCTTGCGGAAGCTCAAACGTGCTGCGTAACACGAGAATGAACCTCATCGGTTCTTGTGGAAACTGAAACGCGCTGCGTAACACGAGAATGAACCTCATTGGTTCTTGCAGAAGCTCAAACGTGCTGCGTAACACGAGAATGAACCTCATTGGTTCTTGCGGAAGCTCAAACGTGCTGCGTAACACGAGAATGAACCTCATCGGTTCTTGTGGAAACTGAAACGCGCTGCGTAACACGAGAATGAACCTCATTGGTTCTTGCAGAAGCTCAAACGTGCTGCGTAACACTTGAGAATGAACCTTAATGGTTCTTGCTGAAGTTCAAACGTGCTGCATAACACGAGAATGAACCTCAATGGTTCTTGCGGAAGCTCAAACACGCTGCGTAACACGAGAATGAACCTCATCGGTTCTTGCGGAAGCTGAAACGTGCTGCGTAACACTAGAATGAACCTCATTGGTTCTTGCGGAAGCTCAAACGTGCTGCGTAACACTAGAATGAACCTCATTGGTTCTTGCTGAAGCTCAAACGTGCTGCGTAACACTAGAATGAACCTCATTGGTTCTTGCGGAAGCTCAAACGTGCTGCGTAACACTAGAATGAACCTCATTGGTTCTTGCTGAAGCTCAAACGTGCTGCGTAACACGAGAATGAACCTCATTGGTTCTTGCGGAAGCTCAAACGTGCTGCGTAACACGAGAATGAACCTCATTGGTTCTTGCTGAAGCTCAAACATGCTGCGTAACACGAGAATGAACCTCATTGGTTCTTGCGGAAGCTCAAACGTGCTGCGTAACACAAGAATGAACCTCAATGGTTCTTGCGGAAGCTCAAACGTGCTGCGTAACACAAGAATGAATCTCATCGGTTCTTGCGGAAGCTCAAACGTGCTGCGTAACACAAGAATGAATCTCATCGGTTCTTGCGGAAGCTCAAACGTGCTGCGTAACACAAGAATGAACCTCAATGGTTCTTGCTGAAGTTCAAACGTGCTGCGTAACACAAGAATGAACCTCAATGGTTCTTGTGGAAGCTCAAACACGCTGCGTAACACAAGAATGAACCTCATCGGTTCTTGCGGAAGCTCAAACGTGCTGCGTAACACGAGAATGAACCTCAGTGGGTCTTGTGGAAGCTGAAACGCGCTGCGTAACACAAGGATGAACCTCATCGGTTCTTGCTGAAGTTCAAATGTGCTGCGTAACACTAGAATGAACCTCATCGGTTCTTGCGGAAGCTCAAACGTGCTGCGTAACACGAGAATGAACCTCAGTGGGTCTTGTGGAAGCTGAAACGCGCTGCGTAACACAAGGATGAACCTCATTGATTCTTGCGGAAGCTCAAACGCGCTGCGTAACACGAGAATGAACCTCATCGGTTCTTGTGGAAACTGAAACGCGCTGCGTAACACGAGAATGAACCTCATTGGTTCTTGCAGAAGCTCAAACGTGCTGCGTAACACGAGAATGAACCTCATTGGTTCTTGCGGAAGCTCAAACGTGCTGCGTAACACGAGAATGAACCTCATCGGTTCTTGTGGAAACTGAAACGCGCTGCGTAACACGAGAATGAACCTCATTGGTTCTTGCGGAAGCTCAAACGTGCTGCGTAACACGAGAATGAACCTCATCGGTTCTTGTGGAAACTGAAACGCGCTGCGTAACACGAGAATGAACCTCATCGGTTCTTGTGGAAACTGAAACGCGCTGCGTAACACGAGAATGAACCTCATTGGTTCTTGCAGAAGCTCAAACGTGCTGCGTAACACGAGAATGAACCTCATTGGTTCTTGCAGAAGCTCAAACGTGCTGCGTAACACGAGAATGAACCTCATTGGTTCTTGCTGAAGCTCAAACATGCTGCGTAACACAAGAATGAACCTCAATGGTTCTTGCTGAAGTTCAAACGTGCTGCGTAACACAAGAATGAACCTCAATGGTTCTTGCGGAAGCTCAAACACGCTGCGTAACACAAGAATGAACCTCATCGGTTCTTGCGGAAGCTCAAACGTGCTGCGTAACACGAGAATGAACCTCAGTGGGTCTTGTGGAAGCTGAAACGCGCTGCGTAACACAAGGATGAACCTCATCGGTTCTTGCTGAAGTTCAAATGTGCTGCGTAACACTAGAATGAACCTCATCGGTTCTTGCGGAAGCTCAAACGTGCTGCGTAACACGAGAATGAACCTCAGTGGGTCTTGTGGAAGCTGAAACGCGCTGCGTAACACAAGGATGAACCTCATTGATTCTTGCGGAAGCTCAAACGCGCTGCGTAACACGAGAATGAACCTCATCGGTTCTTGTGGAAACTGAAACGCGCTGCGTAACACGAGAATGAACCTCATTGGTTCTTGCAGAAGCTCAAACGTGCTGCGTAACACGAGAATGAACCTCATTGGTTCTTGCGGAAGCTCAAACGTGCTGCGTAACACGAGAATGAACCTCATCGGTTCTTGTGGAAACTGAAACGCGCTGCGTAACACGAGAATGAACCTCATTGGTTCTTGCGGAAGCTCAAACGTGCTGCGTAACACGAGAATGAACCTCAATGGTTCTTGCGGAAGCTCAAACGCGCTGCGTAACACGAGAATGAACCTCAATGGTTCTTGCGGAAGCTCAAACGCGCTGCGTAACACGAGAATGAACCTCAATGGTTCCTGCGGAAGCTCAAACGTGCTGCGTAACACGAGAATGAACCTCAGTGGTTCTTGCGGAAGGTCAAATGTGCTGAGTAACATGAGAATGAACCTCAATGGTTCTTGCTGAAGCTCAAACGTGCTGCGTAACACGAGAATGAACCTCATTGGTTCTTGCGGAAGGTCAAATGTGCTGCGTAACACGAGAATGAACCTCATTGGTTCTTGCGGAAGGTCAAATGTGCTGAGTAACATGAGAATGAACCTCATTGGTTCTTGCGGAAGGTCAAATGTGCTGCGTAACACGAGAACAAACCTCTTTGGTTCTTGCTGAAGCTCAAACGTGCTGCGTAACACGAGAATGAACCTCAGTGGTTTTCGCACATCAAGCGGACATGCTTGAGCTTCCGTTTAAACACAACTGATGTGTGTGTGAGTTGATGAATGTTTATATGTGAATAAAAGCCTAAATTCAATCTGTTCATCATATAAAACGATTAAGTCTCTTCAGAAAATTTGGACTAAACCGCTCAATTAATATGGAATAGTTTTACAATCTTTTATGAACTTTTTGAAGCGTCAAAGTGGTAGTTGCGTAGCTGTCAGTGGAGGGACAGAAATTGCTCAGCTTTCATTAAAAAATATTTTCATTTGTGTTCTGAAGATGAACAAAAGTCTCTCGATTTTGGAACAACATGAGGGTGAGTAAATGATGACAGAATTTTCCCTTTAATGCAAAAAATGCTGTAATTATGATTTCTAAACTCGGACGCAGCATTTACCTTAAACTAGACGATTCAGTTTCATGTTCTAAAGAATTTCCAAAGCAAGTCATTAAAAAAAAAATACAAAGAAAGAAATGCACAAAGGTTTCTATTATGATCTTAACTCATGAAATAATGTCTGCTATGATTGCGCCACTGCGGGGGAGTGAGGGGAAACTCAGGTGTAGGTTTAGACCTCAGCTTGAAACGCGTTAATGAGTCATCTGTAATAACAATAAAGTTCCTAATGAACTCTGCTGGAACTCCAGTATAATGAACCGACTCTGTCAGTCGCCACAGCATTCATGGCTCAGTGTCCGACGCGTCTCGGCCAGTTTGGCTCAATGGTCTCTTAGTGGAACTCCATGTCAGCGACGTCTTTGTCTCAGGGAAAGACTGAGGATTAGTGCGAAGCCCTCTTGTGCAGCAGTTCTCCTTCAATGTTCCTCTGTGGACTTCAATTATGTATGGCCCATCTCCTCCCACACAGCTCAAAGGAGCGCGCAGCTCTGAAGCCAACCGCAAACTACCATCTCATTATAATCGCACCTCGTTTTATCTTTCATGAGATGATGCTTAATCCAGAGCTGAAGAAATTGGGTGCAATGTGTTTTGGTATGTGTGTAAAATAAAATGAATACGCAGTTGCCATAACAACACAAAACTCTACTGCACAAAGAAATGACAACACAGTAACTTTTAAACGGTAGTTAATACTTCTGTATTCTCATCACATCCATTTCATTCCATTGTTTTTCATTAAGTCCATTTTCCCATTTGATAAAAACGAATGCACTGTACATCACTGTGGATAAAAACATGTAAAAACATGTCTAAACGGTGACTGTGCATCAAATCTTGTGTCTGAAGAGACAGGTTATTTGAGAACACATTCAGTCCCGCACACACAGCAGTCATACAAATAGGAACGTTGTGTGAGGAAATGATGGGACTTTAGATGACATACTCTTCTGAGTGACCTTGTTTATTCCGTGCGTTCCCTGCGCTGTCTGTGGCTCTGTGTGTGTTTTCATTAATGTCAGTCAGCCGGGCTGTGAAACACACTGAGGCAAATCATGGTGTCAATCCCACTGCCTCATCTTCCTCTCCGTCTCGCTGGAGCTCTTTCACTCACTCCTTCCACCGTTCGCTCTCTCTTTCACCTTACAGGGACCTCAAGACTGTCTGCTTGCCATTTCACTGACCTAGCAGTAGTTTTGGAAGTCCTTTAAGGATGGCCGGAGAAAAGGAGTGGGAAAATGAGTGGCTGGATTTGAATGCTGTGAAAGAGATTGAGATTGACTGATCGACACAAAAGTGCAGAAAGGAATGAACGATAGTGACAGAGATTGTACTGGCTTGCGTGAGCTGAATGTGCTTATCGCTACCGGCTCCAAATGTCTCTCTGAGGAGGGAGTGGCCCTTCACAAAACCTTATTTCCGGTACCATCTGCCACCACACCATTCCCCAAATCCATCCCATAAATCTACAGCGAAAGGGATCCCCCTGCATAAGCTGTGCATGTGCCAGCTGCAATCACTCAGCTACATCTCCAACCTGGAAAAACATCTTTAAAATGGATGTTTGAGAAACAGAGGAGATGAACGATGAGCCTTAGAGGAAACAAGCAGTGCGGCGGAACGTTACGTTTAAAAATAGCATGTTACAGTATTGGGAAACAATGTATTTCAGTGGTCCACTTTAGAGATTCTACTGACTACAAGTAACTTTCCAAAATGTCAACTAGCAGTCATTAGAGTATAAATAGACTGTCTGTTTAAAGGGGTGGTTGATTATGATTTCACTTTTTTAACTTTAGTTAGTGTGTAATGTTGCTGTTTGAGCATAAACAACATCTGCAAAGTTACGATGCTCAAAGTTCAATGCAAAGGGAGATATTTCCTTTTAAAGAATTCTTTGTTTAAGGACTACAACAAACGGCTGGTAGGGACTACAACGAGCTTCTTCCTGGATTGGTGACATCACTAACTCTAAAATGTACATAAACCCCGTCCCCGAGAACACACAACAAAGGGGGTGAGGCCATGTTGGGCTGCTTTAGAGAAGAGGAAGAGTTGTTGTAGTAGAGTGTTGTTGCCATGCCGTCATTTTACACCGGACTGCTTCTCAAACGAGGGTCAATTCAACACTGGATTTGCACAAAAGATTAACATGACGGCACATGCTAGTGGATGAGTTGAATCAACTCCACAGCAACTACATAAATTTATCCACTAACCATTCAGAAACGTCCAGTTTCATTCTAAAAGTTGTAACTTCTTCCTGAGTCTCTCCATCAGTGTCGACTCCGGTTTGAACAATGTAAGGCTGAACACCGTTACTGACAATCCTCATTTTGGCTGCGTGAGATTCTCCAGCTTTGTTGTTGAAGTAGCAGCAGCTCATTTGCATTTAAAGGGACACACACAAAAACGGCGTGTTTTTGCTCACACCCAAATAGGGGGAAATTTGACAAGCTATAATAAATGATCTGTGGGGTATTTTGAGCTGAAACTTCACAGACACATTCTGGGGACACCAGAGACTTATATTACATCTTTGAAAGGGGCATGATAGGTCCCATTTAATATCTGCTAACACTTTATTTTGATGCTCTTCAACAGCGATTTTACTAACTATATGCAACTTTACTAGTAGAGGTCCACTTATTCTACTAACCCGAACCCTAACCTAACAGTCTACTAATACTCTGAGAGTTCGTTGACATGTAGTAAAGTTACTTAAAGTTAGTAGAGTGTCTAAAGTTGACCACCGAAATAAAGTGTAACCAAATATTTGTGTTGGCCTTTAATAAAAACAACAAACAACTCACTGTAAAAAAAAAAAAAAAAAATGTACTGTTAGTTTTATTCCAGAACATTTTCCATTAAGTTTACAGACATTTCCTTTAACCCTAGAACACAACAAAATGTGTAATCCAAAATATGGTAATAAAACGTGAAAAAACGTGTATTGTGTATTCATTGCTTGATATATATATATATATATATATATATATATATATATATATTATTGAGCACACTCAAACATACAAAGTGATGGTGGAAAAAAGTAAGTGAAACACTAGGCTTCTGGTGTCACCAAAATGCCAAATGTTAGCAAACCAGGAGTCCAATCAATGAAACGAGAATAAAGGTGTGGTTTATTGCTAAATTGACTCATATAAACACCCAAACAGTGTCAGTGTGCTATTCATAAGCAGCATTAGCTGATGTGAGCCATGAAAAGAGACCTCAGAAGACCTACGATCAAGAGTTGTTGATATGCATGTAGCTGGAAAGGGTTACAGAGTAATCTCAAAGACTTTAGATATTCATCAGTCCACAGTTAGACACACTGTCTATAAATAGAGACGATATGGTACTGTGGCTACTCTCCATAGAAGTTGGTGCCCAGCCAAGATCACTCCAAAGGCACAACGCAGAATGCTCAATGAGGTGAAAAAGAACCCTAGAGTAACAGCTAAAGACTTGAAGGATTCAGTGAAGCTGGTTAACATCTCCGTTCATGAGTCAACCATAAGTAAAACATTGAGCAGGCATGGAAGGACACCACAAAGGAAGCCATCGCTCTAAAGTTTGCCAAAGACCACCTTGACACTCCTCAACACTACTGGGAAAATGTCTTGTGGACAGATGAAACAAAAATAAAATTGTTTGGGAAGAACAAGCTGCGCTATGTATGGCATAAAAAGAAAACAGCGTACATGAAAACATCATCCCAACAGTGAAGTATGGTGGAGGGAGCATCATGATTTGGGGCTGCTTTGCTGCCTCTGGACCGCTTGCCATTGTGGAGGGGAAAATTAATTCCCAAGTTTATCGGGATATCCTACAGGATAATCTCAAGGCTATCTGCAAGCTGAAGTTCAGAAGAAGCCGGGTGATGCAGCAGGATAATGACCCTAAACATCGAAGTACAGAATGGTTTCGGAGACATAAAATCCACCTTTCGGAGAGGCCTAGTCAAAGCCCAGACCTCAGCCCAATAGAGATGCTGTGGAATGATCTCAAGAGAGCCATTCACACCAGACGTCCGAAGAATATGGGTGAGCTGAAGCAGTTAAGGAAGGAAGAATGGTTCAAAATTACTCCTGGACGTTGTGCAGGTCTGATTCACATCTACAGGAAGCGCTTGCTTCAGGTTATTGCTGCCAAAGGGGGTTCAAGCAGTTATTAAAGAACTGTTTCGTTTACTTTTTCCACCATCACTTTGTATGTTTAATGGGTGTGTTCAATAAAGACATGAAAGATCACGACTGTTTGTGTTTTATCAGCTTAGAAATATCGTGTTTGTTGATTTTTGTGACTTTGGTGAAAATCAAATCAAATTTCATGACCAATTTATGCAGAAAACCAGAAAATTGAACATAGTTCACTTGCAACTGTATATGGGTCAATGACATGACATGCTTTTTTGTGTCCGAATTCATTCTTTTCCTGAATAGAATTTTAATAAATACATGCCATATCAAAGAATACATCAATAAGACAGATGATTTAAAGAAAAAAAAAAGAAAAAAAAAAAGTAATAAAATATTAGAAATATCAATATCCTACATCCAACAAGTAAATAAAAACTAAAACACACATGGCTAATACTTTAGTGTAAATTCATCACATAATGTGTAACTTCAAGTAATTTGTAACTGAAAATGAGTCTCCATGGGCGTCTGTGTGCAGTTGGGCATCAGTGAGACGCTGAGGCGTCCAAATCAAGAGACAAAACACAGACAGAGGAAGTGATTTGGCTGACTGGCACTAACTTACATCCAGCTTCAAAAAGGCAACAGCTGCTTGCTAAATCATCTGTAAAAGAAGCAATGCCACCCAAACTCTCTATAAATACCACACCTTCATAGCTCTCATATTTAATTGTTGGCAGAACAGCTGGTGGCTTGTTTTAATTAAGGGACGAACAGGCTTCATTGTCTCACAGAGCGTTCAAGTGCAGGTCCTTCATCTCAGAACTGTCGCAGGAGGAGATTTCTGCGTCTCCACCCAGCCGAATGTGGCCACATTTAAAATGCATAATGACCCATTACTGTCTCAGATCTTTATGTTTATGTCTAACACAGAACCGGTGTAGCTTTTAGACAACCTAAGCAAGTTTAGGCAAAAACTCAACACTGGAGCTGCAACAGATGAGAACTACACCACGTCCTAACGTCTGTCCACAGAGGATGTGAAAATACTGACTGCCATAGCCGATCACAACATATGTGTTTAAGAAGAGAACTTTGAACTAATGTGATTGTACAATTTAAAAAGAAAAACTGTTTCATTTTGCTTAAGATTGGATGAAAGTAATGAAATTAATTACATTTATTGTTAAATACATTATTATTCATTTTCTAAAAGTACACTACTGGTGTGTAAAATAAAATAAATTAAAATAAAAAATAAAATAAAATAAAATACAAAAATAAAATATAAAATAAAATAAAATAAAATACATTTATTGTTAAATACATTATTATTCATTTTCTAAAAGTACACTACTGGTGTGTAAAATAAAATTATATATATATATATATATATATATAGTAAAAAGTAACTTCTACGTAAGATTGGATGAAAGTAATGAAATTATTTACATTTATTATTAAGTATATTATTATTCATGTTCTAAAAGTACACTACTGGTGGGCATAAAATAAAATAAAATAAAATAAAATAAAATAAAATAAAATAAAATAAAATAAAATAAAATAAAATAAAATAAAATAAAATAAAATAGGTTTATTATTAAATACATTATTATTAATTTTCTAAAAGTACACTACTGGTGTGTAAAATAAAATTTTATATATATATATATATATATATATATATATATATATATATATAATTATATATAATTATGTAATTATGTAAAATAAAATTATTATATATATATAAAACTTCTACTTAAGATTGGATGAAAGTTATAAAATTAATTACATTTATTATTAAAAACATTATTAATTTTTCTAAAAGTACAATACTGGTGGGGCGTAAAATAAAATAAAATAAAATAAAATAAAATAAAATAAAATAAAATAAAATAAAATAAAATAAAATAAATTTATTATTAAATACCTTATTATTAATTTTCTAAAAGTACACTACTGGTGTGTAAAATTATATATATATATATATATATATATATATATATATATAATTATAATTATGTAAAATAAAATTATTATATATATATAACTTCTACTTAAGATTGGATGAAAGTTATAAAATGAATTACATTTATTATTAAAAACATTATTATTAATTTTTCTAAAAGTACAATACTGGTGGGGCGTAAAATAAAATTATATATATATATATGTATACACACACACACATAATAACTTCTACTTAAGTTTGGATGAAAGTAATGAAATGAATTACATTTATTATTAAATATATTATTATTCATGTTTTAAAAAAAACAATACTGGTGTGGCGTAAAAAAATAAAATAAAATAAAATAAAATAAAATAAAATAAAATAAAATAAAATAAAATAAAATAAAATAAAATAAAATAAAATAAAATAAAATAAAATAAAATAAAATAAAATAAAATAAAATAAAATCAATCAAATCAAATCAAATCAAATCAAATCAAATAAAATAACAAAATAAAATAAAATAAATAACTTCTACTTAAGTTTGGATGAAAGTAAAATAAAATAATCTTTCATTGTACTTAAGATTGCTTGAAACTCTACTGGTGAGCAGAAAATAAAATATATGCCAACTTCTTACAAACTAAATATTTTATGGAAAATATTTTACACATACATGTTTCTTTGTACCTGAAAATATATAGTTTTATATTTAAGAAGGGAGTCTCTCACAAGAGGATCATGGGACATAAAAAGTCTGAAAACACTGGTATATTTCACAACAGCAAAATATCACACATAATTAATTTAATTACAGTCCAGTAATCTGCGGCCTTGATAAAGAGCCCAGATTTCCTCTCATGTCAGCTGTAATTTAACCTGCAGCTGTAATGGATGTATCTGTAGTGATTTATATTGTTTACTAGCTTTGTATTGTACTGTACACATTATGTAAGAAGCAAATGTCTGATGTTGAGTTTAATAAGAAATAACAGAAGAATTGTTGAAAGTGGTTCATCTCCTACTACAGACACATGCTGTAGATTCAAGGTTGATTCGAGTGAAGGTGATCTGAAATTTCTTTCCAGTGTTCTCAGGGTTTATGTGCACGTAAAATTGTGTGTAATAAATGCGGTTATAAAGCCAGTGATATCACATGACCTTGACCAATCACAACACACTGCTCCAGCCAACCAATCAGAGCACATTGTGCTTTTCAGAAGGAGGGGCTTCATGGACTAAAAGGAGTGTTATGGACAGACTGGGGAGAAAGGTGGCCAAAAACAAAATCAAGACTTAGAAAAAGAGCATTATAGTGTGTTTTAACAGTGTGACAACTAGCCCCGGTCTCCCACTATGCATTCTCTCTCTAATCTCGCTATAAAAAGCATGTCAGCCTAATCTAATCTGTGGTTAGAGGGCCTTAACCTCCTAAAACTTTCTTCTATTCACTTAGTCCTCCTCTCACACTTGGACTGTGAAAGTGAAATCTGAGCGAACACTTGAAGTGTCTCAGTGTTTGACTCACTCGACCCGGCTCCGTCCGTCTGTCTGTACGGCCCAGTGCGTCTGTGTCCAGTTGGGCTTCCTCTCTCTGCTTAATCCCTGTACTCTCCAGTGCAGAAAGGGCTGCGGCAGACACAGCCGATCGCTATGAGGCTTGCTGGAAAAAATCAAGTAATTTTAGAAAGATTACTTTTTTAAGCTTCTCTGCCTTTCCATTATTTTCTCCCCACATCAGGGGCTCGAGTCCATCGCCCTCCTCATCCTCCTCCATTCGCTCCTCTATGATGTGAGATGATTATCCAAAGGAACATAAGCAGTTCATCACAGAGTCAACAATATTCATAGCGTACGATGCCAGGTTTATTAGAAAGCTATAGATTAGGAAACAAGCTAGAGCAGAGGTGAAATGCAGAGAAGAAGAAAAAAAGAAGTGTGTAAGTGGTTTAAACGAATTGTTCTTTGAGTAAAATCTCTTCGATGAATCAGTCGGTCTAATTCACAAAACTGGTCTGAACTGGTTTCAGACTCATCTGGTCTGTTCATCACACAAAAAAACTATCACACGCCTAAGGTACTCCAGATCAAATTCATTGCATGAAAAACAGCAATAAAAAATAAATTATTTAGCATTTATATAAGTCATATATATATGATATGACATATGATATATGATATATGACATGATATATGACATATGATATGATATATGATATGATATATGACATGATATATGAAATATGATATTATATATGACATATGATATATGTTATGATATATGATATATGACATGATATATGTTATGATATGACATATGATATATATATATATATATATATATATATATATAACATATATGACATGATATATGATATATGACATGATATGATATATGTTATGATATATGATATGATATATGATATGATATATATGACATATGATATATGACGACATATTATATATGAAATATGATGTATGATATATGATATGATATGATATGATATGATATGATAATTCATGGGAATGCATGGAAAACAGCAATGAAAAAATACATTATTTAGCATTTGTACTTTTTTGTCATAAAGTCATTCAAGTTTGTAATATAATATAATATAATATAATATAATATAATACTAAATAATAATAAATACTGGCTCCATTCTGGTTTCATGATCCAATCAGTTCCTAATGAATAAAATCAAGTCCCACTCTCATTTTTTTCTTGTTTCACTTGAAACAGGATCAGTCAGTTTGAACAGTTTTTCATGTTGACTCTAAATGCATCACTTGCAAGATCTTGTCTGAGGCCTGCATGTGTAATCTTCCTTCAGAGAAAAAGTCCTTCGTAACTTCTAAATGAGGGCATGTTTTTGCTGCACGGTCATTTGCATAGCTAATCTGATATTTACAAGTATCAATTGCTCCATTAATTAGGTCAGTGATCAAAGCCAGATCACTCGGGAGAAATGAGGAAGACTGATTTCTGGCACTTTTAGAGATATGATAAAACACGGGGGCAGGGAGGAGAGCTGATGGGGAAGAACAACGTCATTTCTTGCTGATAAGAGAAGCATAAAAGACACTGCATTCTTATATAAGAGAGAAACACCATTAAAATGTGTTGGAGAGGAGAGAAGAAGAAAAGCTCTGCCACCTTTAGTGAATATATAGTCCACCTCTGCCATCTACTGTTCTGGATGTGCTATGTATATCACTGGAGCAGACGGAAATGCCTCAATCATCCCAAAATCCTCCACAGATACCACTGTAAGTGATACTTATGCAGTATAGATGTTTTGGTAATCAAACTCCTTAACACGGTCTTCTCATGCACCACTGTCTTCAGGTGAATAAACTCAAAGAAGAAGGAAGCCTTAAGTTTTAAAAAGAAACATAAAATGATGAACCATCTGTTTTCTTTGGCAAATGGCTTTCCGCACTAAGGAGAAAAAATGTGATCAATTTGAAAGGCATGAGCAAATTGACAAATGAGTGTTGCCGTGCTTTAATTGTCTCCACCGGAGTGGTTCTCGCTTTGGCGAGTTAAGTGTCTTGATATTTGGAGCACGCTCACAGATACACGCTCCTGAAAGCGGAGGTTTTATGAAGCAAAGACATCATCCTCATCATCATCTATTAAAATGTCTCTGAATTAACAAAGCGCGTTCATAAATGAAGGTAATGGTCCTCAGCTCATGTAAACATTTATGACTAAACGCCTCCATTTAAATAATATACTGAAAAAAAATAGTGCAGAAACAATTTTCTCTCAGTAATTGCTAGTGAATTTCGCAAATAACTACAAATGGCATGTAACAGATTGAATTAAACTTGAAATTTTGAAGTAGAAAGACTGAAATAGTATAGTATTGAATCTTTGATTTAATTACTTATTAACTTCGGAATATATTTTTACAGTACACACTCTAACAAATGTTGGGTTGAAAATGCACAAACCCAACGATTTGTTTGTTTTGACCCAACCTGCTAGGTAGTTTTATTTAACCCAACTATTGTTTAAAACTGACCATATTGCTCACTTAAAATGAACCCAAAATATGTAATAGTAATGTTTTAACAATAGTTGGGTTAAATAAAACTACCCAGTGATCGCTGTTCATATTTAACCCAACTTGGGTTGTTTTTAACAAAACCCAGGTTGGGTTGAAAATGGACAAACCCAGCGGTTGGGTTAAATGTTTGCCCGACGTGCTGGGCAGTTTTATTTAACTCAACTATTGTTTAAAAATTACTGTATGTCTGCCTTAAAATGAACCCAAATTATGTTGGAAATTAAAAATCAGACACATAATTACTAGAGACAACAATAATAATCAAAAGGTGAACATTTATTAATAAGCAATTTAATTATTATTCATTAAACTTATTAATAAATGTTCATTTATTAAACATATTAATACTTGTTAATTTCCAACATATTTTGGGTTCATTTTAAGCAAGCGATACAGTAATTTTAAATAAAACTACCCAACAGGTTGGGCAAACATGTAATCCAAGTGCTGGGTTAAAAAAACCCAATCACTGGGTTTGTCCATTTTCAACCCAACTTGGGTTGTTTTTAACCCAGCATTTTTTACAGTGTACTTATGTATATTGTAGCACAAAATACCACTGACTGAAACAACTCGGGAAAAGAATAAACTGTGGAAAAACTGGAGTAAAATACATTTATAGCCTCCACACTTATAACTAGAAAAAACTAAAAATGATAAAATTTATTTTCCTCATATTCTCCATTGTTCAGCTCCTCTCTTCCCAGTCTGTCAGTAACGCTCTGTTTAGTTCCTGTCTCTATGAAGCCCCTCCTTCTGAAAAGCACAATGTGCTCTGATTGGTTGGCTGGAGCAGTGTGTTGTGATTGGTGTTTAGGAAATTTTATTGTGAAGAAAACTCAAAACTACAATGGAGGCGTTTCAGGGAGTTCAGAAACACTGACACTGATATAGAGAAGAACTGGAACTTTGCAGAGCTTTTTCATGCTCAAACAGCAACATTACACACTAGAGAAAGTCGAACATGTAAAAAAGCATAATAGGTCCTCTTTAACACAAATTGCTACCAAATTTAAAGCGTCACCTTTGATCTTTACCCTCTGCCCTTACATGGATCTCAACACATTTTCAACTGGAGAGTCATTGATATGTGGTCCTCGAGGTGACACAGATCTGCCCAATGGGATCATTTTACTCGAGGGAAAGAGAGAGAGAGAAAGAGAGAGAGAGAGATGTCTACTGTGGCCAATGTTCAGCGTGTCTTTGCATTGTGGTTTATGATGTGTGTCCATGGCCGGTCCCTTTTCCTCCCTGCATTCAACAGGCTGCCAATTAATCAGCTTCGACCCACTGAGAGTCACTCATGCCTGGAGCCTTTCCCTCCAGAGACGTGGCACATCTCTCGCTCTTTCCACCCAAACATGATTAATCTCCAGACAGCTCCAATTTTTCACATGTGGACACTCAGTCTCCCAAACATATGTATAACCTTAGGTGTGTATTATCAGGATCGTACTGATTAATTGGAGCAACAAATGTTACAAATTGAACTCTACAGATTAAGAGGGAACATATAGCTTGCCGTCTCCAGCAGCTCTTCATTCTGACTGAGACGCCAAAGAAGAGCCTCTTCTAATTAAAAGATTAAAGGGGTCACATGCACAAGGCATGGAAATTTCCTTTAGTTCACCATACAGAGAAAACATACATTAATTCTGTGCTTCCACAATTTTCTGACGTTTGACAGATGGATAAATATTTCCAACACCACTAGTTTGGTGCTCAACAACTTGGTCCAAAGATCAAAGTAAGATTATTATTCCTTAACAGCAGAAGAACAAATAATGAAAGTAAAATGTGGGGAAATTCTTTCAATTCTTGTGCTGATTCTGGCTGTGTGTAGCACATTCGACCAGGGTTATTATCATGTACTAAAACTATAAATAATATAGCTGCGAGCAGCAATTACCGGGGTTCAAGTGCTTTAAGGCCTTTAAGTGCTTGCGTAAAAAGGTATAACATTTTAATTAGCAAGCCTATAACCATCTCGATCATAGATGGAAAAGACCATTTACAGCAAATACAGGCAATTTACCACATAAAATATATAGTTTTTAAAGCTTTTTAACAGTTATCAAGGTTGAGCCAAAAACCTAGGACTAGTTCACCAAAGTTGGTTTTTGAAATAATCTCCAATATTTAATGAATGATTCGATGGACAGCGGCGGTCCTAGAGGCAAAGTTGCTCAGAATGACACAGTGGGCATGTGTGAAAAATCGCACGATACACAATACTTTACGCATGTGAAAAACGCTAAGGTGCCCCCGGTGGCTGATTTCTTTCGAGTTTCTCACAGGCCTCTAGGGCCGTGAGTCTCGTTCTGATCGGCCTCCGTTAACTTTGTCTCTGATAGCTGCTCAAAATTCATTGGCCGATGGTGGCCGTGTTTTTTGAGATCAGTGTCCTCATATATAACAATGGCACCTCGAAAGAAGACACTGCATGCTAATTTTCAAGTCAATCAGACTAATGGTGAAGTAGTTATAGCCGTTTTCATGTTTTCTTCATGTTATAGCGCCACCAAGTGGCCAGTCGCAGCGTCCTTTTTCATGCAACCACAGAATGAGCTCTTACATAGGTGTACCGAGTTTGGTGAAAATATATCGTTCACGAGTTATAGCCATTTTAGTAAAAGTGGCTCCACCCACTCGAACGTTTTGGCGGCCCTTAGCGACTGTGAATCGACATTTCAACTTTTTTTGATAACTATTGACAATCAGACTCCGGAGAATCTCGCTGCACTGGTTTGGTTTCCGATTGGGCAAAAAACCTAGGACTAGTTCGCAAAAGTAGTTTTTTGAAAAAAACTAAATACCTGAAAATTTACCCGAGCGATTCCGCATTTTGTCCGTCTTGAGTCAAGGATTCCACCGATATAAGACACTTATATCTACACCTAACGGTTTAGGAGTTATGAGTGATTTCATACTTTTCACAGCTGTAGCGCCCCCGTCAGGCCGATCGGGGCGAGTCTTGGTGACGTTGTAGACGGTGTGAGTACTACCAGCCCTCAAGTCTCTACGACTTACGGTTTGGTCTGCCCGATCACTTTTAAGGGGGAAAATGCTGATCCTTGGAAAATTTAACAATTACAACAGGGTTTCAGCGCTATGTGCTTGAACCTCTAAAAATAAATATTAAATTAGATAAAATAAGATATGAAAAAAAAACTTTTTGATTAGTTTAAATCGAAGTATTAAAAAAACAACAAAAAAATATTTAAAAAAATATTATAAATTCAATTATATAAATTCAAAATATTAGCAAAAACTATAGTATATCAATGATACTAAAATAACACTGACAACTCTGCATAATTTCCTTTAGACTTTGATCATTTCAATAATCCTAAATTGATATTTCTTCTAAAAATGAAAGAAGATATTTTAAATAATGTTTCAACTGTTTTGGCCATACAATGAAAGTCAGTGGGGTCCAAAACAACATTGAACCCCATTAAAATTAAAATTAAAATTAAATAAAATAAAATAAAATAAAACATTTTCATTTTTTTGGAGAACTATCCCTTTAACAATTTGTGTGGCACACCTTAGCATAGATTGTCTTATGAAATATCACATTGTAATTCAGGCTTTGTACTGAATCTCATTTTACATGCAAAATAAAACATTCTGAAGTCGGTTTCATTCTAAGGGTCACAAACAGGGTGAAAATGGTCATAAAAGCCTGTTGTGGCTTTTGTTAGAACTTTACTAACATTATAAGTGGACTTCAGGGAAATATATGGGAATGATATGAACACTTTAAAGTTTAAACGATGCTGGAGTGTTTATTTTTGAAAAGTGATGTGATTTTACCACTATTTCAGATTTAATCATTAATGCAACATTTTTGAGGTACTTTGTTTTTTTACCTTCATTTAGAGCTAAAAGTTGTGTCCTTCTTCTCACTTATAAAAACAGCTCTCTGAAGTTTCAGCAGTCATTTTTAACAGCCTAATAAAGTTTCATTTTAAGAGGCTGGTTGGCCAGGTGTTGTTTTGAGGGCAGTAAAGGTACTTCCCCGCTTCTCTGGTGCAAAACGCACAAAGGTTTATTATCACGTTATGGAATCATACTGGCAGAGAAGGGTCACGGCAAAAAGAAATCAATAGCTTTGAGAAATCAATAGCTATTACACTTTGGCAAAATATTGACAGAAGGAAAAGTAATTATACTTCTCTTCCTCTCAGTATAACCTCAGTTTGTGAGAGCGATAGGTTTCTGTATGCGGTTATATCTGGTTGTTTATCTGAAAATATGTGTTACAGGGAGTGTATTTGTCTGTTTGTCTGTCTTGTATGACAGTACAGTGTGACTAATCTTTGGAGACAGAGTGAAAAGAAGTGAAAGAAAGAAAAACAATAACGGCAGCTTGGGAAACCCTTCCAGAGCACAATAAAGAAATAAGTCACACGTGGTTATGCATTACACTGATTTTACCACATGTAAAGGGTGTGCTAAGATTGTTTACAAACCAGTCTTGGCTGCACTGTATGTTTTTGATTCAGTAAAAAAGAACAGGTTTAAAAGAGTCATTTGTTAGGGAATCAGACTGCACTGGTTGTACAGTGTGTTTTTGATTCAGTAAAAAAGAACCAGATTAAAAGAGTCTGTGTTTGTGAATCAGACAAAATTGGTTGTGTATGTTTTTGATTTACTGAAAAATAACAATTTAAAGAGTCATTAGTTTGTGAATCAGACTACACTGGTCACTCAGTATGTTTATGATTCATTAAAAAAGAACTGGCTTAAAAGAATCATTTGTTGGTGAATCAGACTACACGGTTTGTGCTGTATGTTTTTGATTCATTAAAATAACTGGTTATAAAGAGTCACTTGTTTGTAAATCAGACCAGTCACACTGTATGTTTTTGATTCACTAAAAAGAACCAGTTTAAAAGAGTCATTCATTTGTGAATCGAGCTACACTGTTCACTCTGAATGTTTTTGATTCACTAAAAGGAACTAAAGAGTCATTTGTCTGTAAATAGGACTACACTGGTTGTACTGTATTTTTTCATCCACTAAAAATGAAATGTATTTTACAAAAGCATCTCATCCAATCAGAGTCAAAGCAGTCCTTTACAATTTTATTTTTTATAACATGACACCTTTATTTGATGATGGCATGAAAATGTTCATGGTGAACATATAACTGCTCTCCATCACTGCATATTATTGTCAGCGGCTCACTATATACAGAAACAAAAAGAAAAAGACTTTATGAACTTCCTTTGGCAGTCATTTACAAGAAAACTGACTGCAGACAGTAAATCCTCATTAATAAGCTCCCTATTTTCAGCTTGCCTCCAGACATTTAAAGAGTGGCTCTCGGACTGTGTGTGTGTGTGTGTGTGTCAGAGATGTGGCCCTGTATCTCACCCCTTCCCCCAAAGATGGATTACGTTCATTTGTTCTGCGGCGGACCTGCCCTCCTCCTTTACCCAGGGGCTTTACGCCTTCAGTCAGATTTAAATCAGGGCCTGATTGCTTGACTTCTTATATTAAAGTTGCGAGGCTGCATCAGTCTTTCTGAAATATTAAAACAACTGTGTTCATGTTTCAGAAGCAACAGAAATAGATTTACTTTATCTCAGGCAGATGTAGAGTGAGAAACAAATGAATCTCTTCTGAAAGTCTTTTATGCTGTGAAGGTGATGTGAATACTGTCCGGGCATAAGTACCCTTGTTTTATGTGTAAAAGCAACGAGAGGCTCTGAAGTGCACAGAGATTTTCACAACATGATCAATTGCCCTTTCCTTTAAGTGTACTTGTTCTTTATTTCTGTCTATTTCTTATCTTGTCTTCAACGTCCTCAAGTTCTGTTTGGGATCTGGGAAGATTTTTAAAACAGTTTAAACATAATTAACATACTTAACATTTGAGAATCAGGTTGATATTTCATAACTCTAATCTTTTAAGAATTGATTATAAACAATTTTCATGTTGAAAAATGCATCTTAGAGAATCCAAACTGACCAAAAACAGACACAGCGTTATAATAAAAGACACATTTGCGACATTAGTGACATCACGAATCCTAAAATTTACATAAACCCCGCCCCCGAGAACATGCATCAAAGGGGGCGAGGCCATGTTGGGCTGCTTTAGAGAAGAGGAAGAGTTGTTGTAGTAGAGTGTTGTTGTCATGCCGTCATTTTACGCCGGACTGCTTCACAAACGAGGGTCAATTCAACGAAAAAAGATTAACATGACGGCACATGCTAGTCGATGAGTTGAATCAACTCCACAGCAACTACATAAATTTATCCACTAACCATTCAGAAACATCCAGTTTTATTCTAAAAGTTGTAACTTCTTCCTGAGTCTCTCCATCAGTGTCCGACTCCGGTTTGAACAACGCAAGGCTGAACACCGTTACTGACAATCCTCATTTTGGCTGCGTGAGATTCTCCAGCTTTGTTGTTGTTGAGCAAACGAAGCTCCGCCCTCTTCTGGAAAGGGGGCGGGGAGCAGCAGCTCATTTGCATTTAAAGGGACACACACACAAACTGTGTGTTTTTGCTCACACCCAAATGGGGCAAATTTGACAAGCTATAATAAATGATCTGTGGGTTTTTTTGAGCTGAAACTTCACAGACACATTCTGGGGACACCAGAGACTTATATTACATCTTGTGAAAGGGGCATTATAGGCCCCTTTTAATCATGTATTAGTAAATGCTGAAATCAACATTAACTAAGATTAATAAACGCTATAGAAGTATTCTTCATTCTTAGTTCATGTTAACTAAAGTAGTTAACTAATGACTCCTTATTGTAAAATGTTACTGGTATTTCTAATTCAATTTCAGACAGAAAAATATAGTTGCCAGTTAAGCTCTGCAAATAGAAACAGTCAGCTAAAGGTGTATAATGCTGTGCTTCCAATGCAAACACTCTAATGATGGGGGAAATCGACTGTATTTTGAAAACGCCACACATGCAGTCTCTAGGACCCCAACCATAAAATAAATCTCAACTGAACAATTAAAACTTTTGCACATGAAAAATGTCACAAACCTGATGCTAAAGGCTTCGTAGAGTTTTATTCTCCCAGTAATCTATAGAGGTGAGTTTGTGAGCAGTCTGCCTCAGCTATACGACTAAAAAAACAGCACTATAGTACCGACCTGCTCTCTGTAAACAATTCAGTTAAAGCCATGAGACAAATGTTTAGTTGCTGAGCTGAGCGTGGCGCGTTTTATCTCGGCCCAGCCGCTGGGAGGATAAGATCAGCGCTCAGGCCACGGCGGCCTCGGGTTTGGGTTCTGGAGGACTAAATGAGCCTCTGGATGACAGAACTGCACCTCGGTGTAATGAGTAAACACATCACTGCGGTCAGTGATTTATAACCCAGCCCGTAGTGACATTTTTGTGGCGCGCTGGAGACAGTGTGCTTCATCCTTGATCTCTCTTTTACTTCACCTTCCTTATACCTCTCCCTCCCTTCCTCGCTCTCATTTTCTCTGTGTAAGAACGAGTGTGGAATTCTGATTGGTCTGCTTCAGCAGTGAATAAAGGACGATACTTGTGTGTGAGTGTGTGTGTTGTCAGGAACAGTGCCTGGCCATGCTGTGGGTGGGTCTGAGAGAGCGGTGGATGAATAGTGATGTGCATTAGACAGTAATAAAGACCTCAAAATACAGCAGGAGGAGAATAATGTTTGTACCTTTGTCACCACTCTCCGTCTCTCATCTCTTCTGAAGGACATGCTCAACATGCAAGCGCGCACACACACACACACACACACACGTAAAACACATTCTCTCAGTCTTGTGATTGAAAGTTTTCTATTATCTACACTCTGCAGACACCTTTCCACAAATCCAATATAAAAATTGCATTCAAGTGACTTTCATTAATGAAGTGACACATCATTATACGCTACATGAACAAAAGTATGGGACAAGCGGTTTGGAGAATGGATGGATGGAGGATGACGAAAGTGGCAAAACACAATTTCCAATCAATCAGCCAATATGTTTAAAAATAATAAATCATATATAATTATAAATGGTTTTTCATTAAATGACATAATATATGCAATTATAAATTAAGCCTATTTAATTCTATTTCATTCGAATATAGAAAGGTACAATTAAATGTTTTAAGTGAACTTAACATTTACATTCAAATTTAATTTAAATAACGTAGGAATGCAGTTTTAACTAGACCTGCAATTCTGAACAACCAGGTAGTATGTACTGTTTTTAGTTGCGGTTTATAATATTCATAGAGGAAGAAGTGTATACATATATGGTAAGAGTTATCGGTTAATTTTGATTCGGATATTAACGAAACAACACGGAAGTAAGGTGTTTTCTGTGAATGTGCGAGACTTCTGATTTCTTCGGGATATACCGAGAAGAATATCAGTAAACTGTAAAACTGTTTGCACTACAAACCAGTGTTTATTATTAAGATGATACATTAAAATAATACCGTAAGAAATACTAGTTTGCAGTATCAAGCAGGATTACAAGCTGTTTTGTACAGATAAAAAATAACTGGAAGCGAATGACACCGGAAGCTCCGAGCCCGCACTTACCTGAAAAATAAGGTGGATAGGTGTGTTCGACTTGAAGCGGAGCTGCGCAGACAGATCAGTGTATGACATCAAAGTATACCGCGAGAGCGATACTGGAAAGCATACAGAGCCATCAGCTCTCTAATCGCTCTCACGGTACTTTGCTGTCATAAACCGATCGGTCTGCGCAGTTTACCTTCGTTTGAGAAAGTGAGTCAGACTGACTCAGGAACTGCTCTGAAAGGTTCATTAGGATGATTCAAACAGTTAGAATGATTCAAATCTATAACTCGGTAGTTTGTGAATGTAGGTTTGTTTTCAGTCAGCAAACATAACGCAACAGAAAGACTTGTTTACGTTTCCCGATTATATGAACTCATGGCATTCATTCTAAGACGACTTATTTGGATAAGGCAAACATTTGGTTTGCTGTCCACCATCATAACAGAAGAGGTGTGGTGGAAGCAATGTCGGAAGATCTGAACTGAGGTAAGCCGTTTATAAACTCTTGCACTCTGATTGGCAGGATTACATTAACATCATCCTCCTCAATGATTCAGAGATTGAATTCCAACAATATGTAATGATAACGTACATACCTTTGATTCTGTCAGCATGGATTTAGTCTTTAGACAACAACACGTATTCATATTTTAATAAGAGCTAGAGGTATTTTATTCCTGTAATCTGGATAATCAGAAAGAGCTTTTTCTGATCTGTGTTCAAATCTATCTTAATTCAATCTGTGTTCAATAAACAAGACCTTAATATTGAGTAACTTACATTTTAGACACAGTTTCCGGCCTATTTTTGCTCCTCCAACTAAAATAATTCCAAACGAAAGAGCTGAATTAGAACTGAGAGCAGTGATGTTTTGTTCCTGAATGAATCAGTTGGTTGGAACAAATCAGCTGAGTGAATGATTCAATGATTCACTGATAAGTCACTTGTTTCATTCCCAAACGAATAGGCATTTTTGAACAAATCAGTTGAATAAATGATTCAATTTCTCATTCATAAGGGCTTTTTACTGTACTGCACCCCAGGTTGTCTTCTAAATCCCACTTTAACCATGGGTAAACACTTGTAATTAAGCACCACCACCGCCCGGATTTTGATTCTCGTCTATTTGTGGAATTACGGTACGGATAATGCCAGTTGAAATAACAGGAAATGATCATTGTTATAATGTATTTTGACAGATTCTGCCTTTAATTTTCTCCCAAACTCTACAGTAAAACCCCATGAAAGTTGATATGGATAGAGTCACAGAAAAATTCATTACAACTCTGAAGGAATTTTAATAATGCCTGTAGAAATAATAAGAAATTGTCAGTGTTATAATGTATTTTGTCAGATTTTGCCTTTAATTTTCTCCAAAACTCTACAGTAAAACCCCATGAAAGTTGATATGGATAGAGTCACGGTCATCCTGAAGAAGAATCCATTGAAAAATTCATTACAACTCTGAAGGAATTTTAATAAAAAATGATATTTTGACAGAATGAGTAAAAAATCTTAGAATGTATTTAATATAATGTCCAATATAAATGTAGTTTTACCGCTGAAACCACTGTCTTTCTCAGCTTTTTGGTCACTCCAAGTGTCTGTACCGTAATTCAAAATATAGATGAGCATCAAAATGCAGGTGGCGACAGGCTTGACCGGGTGTTTGCGAACGATGGCTAACTTGAGGGATTGCGGTGCAGTGTGAAACCATGCAGTGTAAGGAATTGACCGTATGCACAGAACATTCTTAAGAACTTCCGCAATAATATAAGCCAGCTGGAAACCTTCCGTTGAAATGTCACTTGTTGGTGTGTCCATATCCTCAATGTCCTGAGGTAACTTTAACAGCATCAATAGTGCAAGACTAGTTTATAATTAGAATATAGTCACTGAAATAGTCAGGCCTAATATTAATTTAGTTATTCAAATGTAAGACAAGATAAAAAAGACACATCCCTCAGTGTTCCTCCTCAGCAAAATTCAATTCGACCAACAGTTTTCACACGTTTGTGTGAAAAAAAATCATGAACACACAATAATTAAAGATATATTGTGCACTTTAGTTAGATTCATTGAAGTCACGTGTGCCGAAATCATTGATCTTGCGCTGCACTGACTGAAAGCTTCAGTGTTTATAAAGGGAGAGTGAGGTGTTCGCTTTCTGTGTAATTCATTCGCAAGAAAAGTTATTGTTTTTCATGAGATTTTGTGAGTACTTCATACTTCACCTTGACAAAATGTATTTTAAACCTAGTGATTTTATAATGTTTAATATTTATTCAAAAGCAAAACGTGGAAAAAATATTACAGGAAATGGGTAATATGAGCCAACAAATGGTCCTCTGCTGAAATCTGATGGTTTTAGTGGTAATTAATGTCTTTTTAAATTTAATAAAGTGTTTTCTATCAAATGTTGGATTTCCTACATCTTGAAATGTCCGGTTTTACAAATAGGGACAATCTCAGAAGGATGAACAAATAATGTTTTTGGTCATCACATTAAAAATAACATTTGAAGTGCTGAAAAATGTTGCGTGTGCGTGTTTAATTACAGACACTGCGTTTCTTATTTAAACATTTGCATTAGCTTAGTGTTTATTGCAATCAATAAAACTGGTTTATTGGCAAATTAGGCAAGTGTGATAACTGCATTAAAATATAAATACAACATTAAAAGTCAACCATTGATGGTTTTGTGTCGATGTACAGCGAGTACAGGATGACAGTTCACCAGAAATGCCCAAGCTGGCTTATCGAAAACCAGGAAGTAACCGTGCATTTGGTCAATCAGAACATTAACCCAGTGTTTAGGAATGTACAGTGTGAAACACAGACAAAACTTGCAGAAACACAGACAAGCGGAGTATTAATACAGACAGTGAAATTGTGCATGAGTTTTAGTGTTCGGTCACCGTCTTTAAAAACATGCAGCCTCGTTAATCTGGTAAACTGTATGTAATGTAAACTGTTGACTTTATATTGCCTGCAGTAATTCTGTGTTGTAGGTGATGTATTGTGTCCCAGCACAGCAATGCTCAGTCAGGAGAAAATCCTACATTATGAGGAGGGAGCGACATATGGGCTTAATTAATGAAGTAGCGCATCAGCTACAGGGTAGCACTTTGATAGTTAGTTGTCCAGAGATAGAAAGACAGAGCGAGGGAGAGAGATGAGGTGATGCTCTGCTCCTGTGAGAGTCATAACAGAGAGAATTAACATGCCGACATCAGCCAGTTTTAAAGCACTCCTGAGCTGCTCTTCCTCTATCATCTGTACTTTTATTTTCTGAGGTGAAACAGCAAACTCAACACTTCTGTCTGCGTATAAAGATGCTCCTGTTTCAAAAAAGCAGTGGTCTAAAGAAGCAGTAGGTGCTGAACTAAAAAAAAAAAGAAATTGATAGACAAACAAATAATTGATTAAAAGACCAGTATTTGTGCTGTAAAAATGGGTTACTGCATGTGCATTTAAGTTAATTGACACTAGGTGGCAGAAGGTTGCATACAGTCTTGAATACCTTATAGCAACCAAAAAAGTACCAAAAAACAGGATTATCACTTAAAGTCATAGTCATTTTTTTTTTAAATAGGTTGGTATGACATGGGTATTTGCACATGTAATATGACAGTACCATAGTGTGAAGTATCTGGAGTACTATGCAAATTTCATGGCCATGGTATATTTCAAAGTAGCTTTGTTTTTGTTTGGCGTTCAGAAGTGTACAGATGTGTGGTTTATGTTGAGCAACTGCACTGTTTACTGTCAGAATTTCCATGTCTAGTTTCCCCTCAGAGAGTAAGAAACTGAGGTTACCATTCAGCTCAAAGTAGAAATTGGTCTGAAGCCCAAATGTGAGTGGCTAACTACTCGAGATAAGAGTAAGGCCCTCTGTGTGATACCCATCTGTGTGAAATTTTGCTTAAAGTAATGCATGTAATATTTTTCTTGCCAGGATGCATTACATGCCCAGAGAGAAGACAAGAATAGGGCATTTTTACATGCACAAACATAAAACGCTCTCATAAAATACAAACTAGCTTTGGGCAACATAAGATACCAGAGGAGTTGCAGAAAAACACTTTCAACATTTATTTTTAAAGAGGCTTTTAGAAACTAATTCAGAACGAAACCTATTTCCTTTGAGCGCTGTTAGAAATGCCTTCTGGCTTGCAATCAGAAACTGTAATGATCGAATGGATGGATGGATGGATGGATGGATGGATGATTTTGAAATCAATGCAACTTATTCCTCCACCTAAAGGGGAAAAAAATCATCTACTCACCTACTTGATGTTACAAACCCGTATGACATTCGTTCGTCTGTTGAAAAGGTGAATTTTTGAGGAATATCCTGTATAGTATTTTCTATGGACGTTTGTTTCCGCCACTAAATAAAATAAATAAACAAATAAAAAAAGGTAATTGCTAATTGAAAAATTGTCAGTCTTTTTTTCCCCTCACAACTGGACATTAGAACATGCAATTCTGACTTTATATCACACAATTCTGACTTTATAACTCGCAATTCTGACTTTATAACTTGCAATTCTGACTTTATAACTCACAATTCTGACTTTATATCGCGCAATTCTGACTTTATATCACAATTCTGACTTTATAACTCATAATTCTGACTTTATATCTCACAATTTTGACTTTATATCTCACAATTCTGACTTTATATCTCGCAATTCTGACTTTATATCTCGCAATTCTGACTTTATAACTCGCAATTCTGACTTTATAACTCGCAATTCTGACTTTATATCGTGCAATTCTGACTTTATATCACACAATTCTGACTTTATAACTCATAATTCTGACTTTATATCACACAATTCTGACTTTATATCACACAATTTTGACTTTATATCTCACAATTCTGACTTTATATCTCGCAATTCTGACTTTATATCTTGCAATTCTGACTTTATAACTCGCAATTCTGACTTTATAACTCGTAATTCTGACTTTATATCACACAATTCTGACTTTATAACTCATAATTCTGACTTTATATCACACAATTCTGACTTTGTAACTCATAATTCTGACTTTATATCACACAATTTTGACTTTATATCACACAATTTTGACTTTATATCTCACAATTCTGACTTTATATCTCGCAATTCTGACTTTATATCTTGCAATTCTGACTTTATAACTCGCAATTCTGACTTTATAACTCGTAATTCTGACTTTATATCACACAATTCTGACTTTATAACTCGTAATTCTGACTTTATATCACACAATTCTGACTTTATATCTCGCAATTCTGACTTTATATCTTGCAATTCTGACTTTATAACTCGCAATTCTGACTTTATAACTCGTAATTCTGACTTTATATCACACAATTCTGACTTTATAACTCATAATTCTGACTTTATATCGCCCAATTCTGACTTTATAACTCGTAATTCTGACTTTATATCACACAATTCTGACTTTATAACTAATAATTCTGACTTTATATCACACAATTCTGACTTTATAACTCATAATTCTGACTTTATATCACACAATTTTGACTTTGTAACTCATAATTCTGACTTTATATCACAATTCTGACTTTATAACTCGTAATTCTGACTTTATAACTCGTAATTCTGACTTTATATCACGCAATTCTGACTTTATAACTCGCAATTCTGACTTTATATCACGCAATTTTGAGACAAGATGTCAGAATTGTGAGATAAAGGTCACAATTACCTTTTTTTTATTTTTTTTATTTCATGGCAGAAACAAGCTTCTATAATTTTCAATATAATGTGATGATAATATTTAATATGCCTACAAGTCCTATGGACCATCTTTATGGTGTTTTTGCATTCTTTTTTGTAGCTTGAAATCTCCCCTAGTCATTTATTGTAATTGCATGGAAAAAAAAAAATACCAACACATTTACAGTAAAATATCTCTCTTTGTGTTCCATGGAAGAAAGAATGTCATACAGGTTTGGAACGACATCAGGGTGACTAAATTTAAATTTTTGGGTGACGTAATCCTTTAAAAATGTGCAATAAACAACACAGCTGTACAGTGAGGTCTTCAGTAAGAATGTTAGCAGTTGATAGAAGAAACGCCAGGCATCTTGACCGAATCCTCTGACCTTCTGAGAGACTGAAGTTCAGAGTGTGAATTTCAAGTTGAGCCACCACATTCAACACCTGCCCGAAACACATGCAGCCTTAAAAGTATCCAAAAAGTATATATTCCATCTGTGAACCCTTGCTTTCGTAACACACAGACTTTTTAAATCATTTAACCTGACAGCGAAGCGTCATACATGTGTCATGGTTGGAAACGCACCACATTGTAATACTAAGCTGTGTAAATCTAAAGAACGATTTGGGAGATATTATGTCTGGCATGTTGTATATACAAGAGACAGAGAATAAACAGAAGGGTTTATAGATGAAGGCATATGGTGCTGCTGTGAGGGAATCTCCTGAGGGAATAACTAGCTGTGTAATTAGGTTGAAAAGGTTTATTAGTATTCACAGGTCACCAAGAGTACAGAATCTGAAGTGTAAAGCCTCAACTGGGCTTTTGTGTTATACAGTTTTGTTATTTTGAAATGTTGAGTTTACTGACGACGTCAGTCATTTTTTTTCAGAATTTGCAGGAATTTGACTGTGTGCGCCATTTCGCAGTTGCCTTTTTTTTCCAAGTATATAAATGCTACACATTTACATATGATGGCAATGTGTAAATGCAGTAGACGTGTAGAAACCGCGGAGACATACAAGAATCATACAGAGTCTGCAGAGACACATGAATGTCACGTCACTAATTCAGTCGTGAGTCTCGTCAGGTCCATTACAGCCCGTTCTGAGAGAATGTACGGTCGTAATGGCTTCTGAGCGCTCGTTCAGATTTCACAGCAGGCTCTCCTTACTCAACACAATAAATGACTTAAAGGGGAATAAGAATTGCCTTTTTAAGAGCAAACATAAAAACCGGGCGCTTGCAGCTGCTATAAATGAGCACCTTTGTCAGCTCTAGCTGTGGCCTAGCTGCTAACTAACACAAGCAAATTTGAGGGTAATTGCTTTGGGCTTGTAATGGGTTGCGCAAGTGAATGAAAGCCTGTTGGCATTTTAACAGCATGCCAGGCCTACTCAGAAAATAATGAGCTTTGCATTGACAACAATGGTCTGAGGGGAGAAGTCCTGTCGATTAATCAAACATGTTTTTGGGACAGGAAAGTCTGGAATACGGGAATACGGAAATCACGCTGCGGAGGTTAAAGCCCTGTAACTATTTGTGTTGTGAAAGCACCGCCCTGCGTCGTGTTGATCTGTTGAGGGTTAGCCCTGTGCAGAGAGGCCCCAGGATTTGTTTTCATGACCCGGGAAATGTAGAAGTGAACATCGCTGATGGATATTCTTACAATAGACACACAGGGAACACAGGATGTCAGGACATTTGAAAACAACAGGACATTTGTGGCACATTCACTGTGTTTCTCGCGCACAGTTGTTCACTTTGTCTGTTAGATCACTGATGAGCGCCAAAGACTTATTTTACAATACCCAAGTGACCCAAGTTTCCCCTAATTCTCTCTCTCTCTCTCTCTCTCTCTTGTTTTCCTCAATTCAGTTTTCACAAACCTCAGATCTGAGGAATCTGACCAATAAAGGTCCTTTATTGGCATGATGAGCTGCTGCTCCCAAATGAGCTGCTGCTCCCCGCCCCCTTTCCAGAAGAGGGCGGAGCTTTAACAGCTCGCGCTTCGGTTGCTCAACAACAACAAAGCTGGAGAATCTCACGCAGCCAAAATGAGGATTGTCAGTAACGGTGTTCAGCCTTACATTGTTCAAACCGGAGTCGACACTGATGGAGAGACTCAGGAAGAAGTTACAACTTTTAGAATGAAACTGGACGTTTCTGAATGGTTAGTGGATAAATTTATGTAGTTGCTGTGGAGTTGATTCAACTCATCCACTAGCATGTGCCGTCATGTTAATCTTTTGTGCAAATCCAGCGTTGAATTGACCCTCGTTTGTGAAGCAGTCCGGCGTAAAATGACGGCATGACAACAACACTCTACTACAACAACTCTTCCTCTTCTCTAAAGCAGCCCAACATGGCCTCACCCCCTTTGTTGCGTGTTCTTGGGGGCGGGGTTTATGTAAATTTTAGGGTTAGTGATGTCACCAACCTGGGAAGAAGCTCGTTGTAGTCCCTACCAGCCGTTTGTTGAAGTCCTTAAACAGAGATTTCTGTAAAAGAAAATATCTCCCTTTGCATTAAACTTTGAGCGTCGTAACTTTGCAGATGTTGTTTATGCTCAAACAGCAACATTACACACTAACTAAAGATAAAAAAGTGAAATCATAATTAACGACCCCTTTAAGAAATGTTTACTGAAAAGGTCCTTTTTGGAACCCCAGAATGGTTAGTACACTGAAAATAAATGGTAATAGTATTTTCTTGCAAAACATAATCATAAAAAAGGTTAAACAACTTTAAAACATCTTTTGCATTGCTGCAAATTCTCCTTTTGGAACCTTTATTTTTAAGAGTGTAGATCTAACAATAAACATCCTCCACATACATAATGATGGATTAGTGCGGCTAGTTTAATCTCCGGAGCCGCCCTTCACCTTTCTCTCCTTCTTTCATCCCAAGAACATAAATACAACTCTTCACTTTGAAGCACGTTGCCATGCGTCTGCCAGAAATGTGCCGTTAAACCGGTCAGTTATCCGTCTACATGTTTTGGTAGGTTCAGTTTCCGTCGAGCCGGCTCAAAGCGCTTGCTCGCAGCTCGTTAGTTTAAACATAATCCTGTGAGGAATGTTGTCATGCCTTGATCTCTGGTACATTCTGGACGTTACCCGCTCTACACAGGGCCAATGCAAACAGCTTGGCAACTGTTGATTTTGATAACAACGGACGGCGAAATCTGATATTTGGAACAATTTGAACTCACTGTCCCAAAATTCATTCCAGTGTCATGCAGTAATCTAATCCTCTGCTTCCCCATATTTGGAAAGTAGTTACGAGTACATGGCTTTTTAACTCATCTGCTGTAAAAGTGTTGGACAATAGCAATAACAAAATAGACTTTGGTGTGTAGCATCAATATTCTGCAAGTATAACCTAATCAAAGATATATGACTCAGCGAAAGACAAAGTCAGTCTTCCACACCAAAGACTAATTCGCTTTTAGCTCTCTAAACTTGTTTTTCTGGCTTGACAGCAGCGGCTGTCCATCAGAAGAGGCAATGGATGCTGAGCCTCCCTTAAAATAATTATTCTGAATAAATGTAATGACTAAAGTGATACAATTAACTGTTTTTTTGTTGTTTTTTTTTCTAGCTCAAAAACAACTGTGCCTAGAACTGAGCTCCCATGAGCACAGATGGCAGATTTAAAATTGGGTACTTCTTGAGATAATTGGGAATGCTGTCTTTCTTTTCTCCAGATATTATAGACCTCCTTGGGATTAAGAAGTTGGAAACACCACAATCAATCGTCATTTTCAGTACAATTATCAAGATCATACTGAGTGATTTGTTTCATTCTGTATTGAAAGATTATTATGTGTATTACCTTTTTAAGTCTTAAGTTATGTCTTTTTTTAAGAGATCGACTGTTTACGAGAGTTTGATTATCAGTGTAAAAGATATGATGTGATATGATTTGTTTTGACATGATATAGAGAGCAAGTTGATCAGTATTAATGTACACATCGGCCTTCCCTAGTTTTCAAGCTCACAAGAGAAGATTATCAGTAAACTTAAAGTTCTGTCTGTTTCTCACACAAAACTATCATATGACGTCAGAAAACGTAGAATATAGCACACAAGTCTTATGGACTATATTCCACATCTTATTTCACATTAGAAGTGAAATTGACTATTTTTGTGATACTTTTAAAGTCCCCTTAAAATCAAAATTTTAGTTTTTTGGCTTTTAGTATGAATATTTTAGCCTTACTGTTATTTATAAGCTAGTGTGCTCCAAAACAATGACAAAATTTGCATTTAGAAGATATAAGCATTCAAAACTTACAGTCTCTCACTTCCGCCAATATGGATCACTGATTTTGATGACATCACGCTGCACTTCAGCTTCTCATCAGATTTTCTGTCCAATCAAATGCTCTTTAGAATTGAAAGCGTCCCGCCCCCTACACTATAAATAGACACTGAAGCTGCAGCTTAAAATCGGTGCTTGTTCACACAAATACTATTTTCTACATGGTGAATGGCACATTGTGCACTATATACGGGATAGGGAACGATTCAGACAATGTAAATATGCTTTCCATTGGGGTGAATGAAGTCTGGTTTCACGTTAGTTTCCAGCAAACCGACACCGTGTGCACACAGTCTGCTCCGGTCCAGAGACACGATAGCACATCAAGAAAGAGCTATCAATCTGTCAATCGAGAAAGAGCTGTCTGTCAATACTTTCCATGTCCAGGCCGGGTGAGGTTTCTCGTGTTGTGCCAAATTACTGGATGATGGGAAAGAGTACAAAGTTGTGTGTTATTTGCGTACTCTGTTAACAGGATCATACGCGCAAGTCGGTGCAGACCACAAAACGTTTAGGACCCATTTGAATGCTTTATTTTAAAGCGATATGGAGGAGATTAGGAGGAGAAATGGTTAGAAATTAGGAGGAAACTGCAGTTTTACCCAGTTTAACGGCTCTGGCTGAGCTGTGATAAACTAAATGCTATTGGCTATTTTAAAAAAGGGGAGGAGTTGTTCGATATATCCTGCCCTGTCTTCCTGTTTCAGTGGAAATTACGTCAACACATTAAATAATTGCTGTGCATTTCAAGGCACTTCAGTGGGCTTTTAAGGTTAAAGAGTGAACCTGTATTATGCAAAATCTCCCATTTTTGTTCTGCAGAAGAAAGTCATACAGGTTTGGAACAACATGAGGAGTAAATGATGACAAAATTTGGCTGAATATCACTTTAATAAATCACATTCTAGTCTAAAAGACAAGGAGCTCGTTGGACAGATCACTGTATAAATAAAGTAAATGACTGCTGCAATGAAAGATTATTGTGCTTTAGCAATCAACACAATGTGCTGATGTATAATTGGAGGGGAATTCAGTAGTTCAACATGGTTGTGAAAATGAGCGGTTTTCATTTTAATCACCTTGAGGCTCTTGCCTGTGGGGAGGGGTGATAAGAGGCAGTTGCCAGGATTTTAAGAGTCTCTGAGTATTTTCAGACCTTTGCGTCGAATGCGAGACACTTCGATGTCAAAGATGGAGGTGAGATCACAGCCAGTGATTTTTGAGGCTAAATGCATCAAGTCTCTTGAGCTTTGGAGCTGCCAAACCACATGCGGATGGAAAGGTTTAGCACATTTTTGACAACCTAGTTCTTTTAAATTATGATATCTTGTAGTTTGACAAACAGTAGTTCAACAACAGTCAGAAAACTAAATGAATCAGAATCTGTTTGATCAGTTCAGTCCTCTCTAGATATGTGTCCATTAAAACTTTACAAAAATGGCAATGTGGCATTTTGTGAGAAACATATCTGAAATATTAAAACAGTGGTAGCCATGATAGTGTAGATTACAGAAGAAGTAATATGAATTTGGTTTGTGAATACAGCTTCTTCTACAAATATTTAAAAGCAGGGCTAGATTATAATACTATACCATACACTCGGGATTGGTTTCCAGTCAATATTTCTTTTCATTACACTAATATCTGTTACAAAAACCAATGTTTACTGAGTCCAAGCTCTCTCTGCATATTCAAATAAAGCTTGTAGAATTATGTTAGGTTTTGCAATGTAAGTGATGCATATTTGCCTGCTATCATCTATCTTTGTTTACTGGAAAGTATTTTCTTTTAAATGGAACTGCTTGTTTCAAATTCTGCTGACTTTTTTGGCCATATCTCAAGTGCATAACTTGGATTTCTAAACATCCTGCCGTATTAATGTCCTCTCATCTGCTGTGATGATGATGATGATGAGTGCAAAAATTGTGTTTGGAAAAACATGAGACAAAAGCAGAGCTCTCCTAGCACCTGGGTGGGTGAACCTAGGCCACGCACCAGACATCCCTGCTTGTTTAGAAGGATCAAAGGAAGTCAACGCAGGCACGCTGGATAGAAGTGCCTTCACAGATGGTGATGTTGACTCTGGAAGCCTGTGCAAAGACCTGGCTTTGCTGTAGTTTAGGAAACAGTTCTAGCACTAGGGCCATGTGGGATCTCACTAAAGAAAAAAAAAAAAAAAAAAACATTAGATTGAGTGAGCGAGGGAGAGGGAATGAAAGAGAGAGGGAGGGGGAGATGAGAACATTTTTTCTTTTTTCACAGACCATTGTAAGCAGTCAGAGAGGCAAATAGTGAAGTGCAGAGGAGAGCAACAGGCAGTCGTCTCCAGAGAGAGCCTGAGAGCAATGCTCAGTCCACTGACAACAACTCAACATCCGGACAGTAAGGAAGAGGGAGGTTTTTCATACTGCAGCCTGCCCTGGGGCCTCAGAAATCATCTGCCTTCCTCACAGATATGCCTGCACCACATACTGAACCAAGGACAAAGTTTCTTCACTGCATGTAGTCTGACTTGCTCATGGACACTATAAGTCCTCTATGCCTTACCATCTTTAACCTGCTGGATCAAGGGATTCAATTTGGAGTTTCACTCTCCACAAGTTTCTAGGAAGTCTTGGAAGTTGTTTTCCATGCAAGTCTTGTCAATATGCTGCCTGTTGTTTTCATGACATGGTGGGTCTGGGTGTTGCTTGGAACCGTAGGGGGACAGTCTCAATCTCAGCATCAGACTCAGACTGAGGACTCAAACCCCTGGAGACAGATGATTCAATGGGAGAACAATGGACGTGTGTACAGTCTTCTCAATAGTGGGGCTGAATACGTCCCAGCTCGGGCTCAGGAGCGTAACAGGAACCACCGAGTGCTACTAGCGGACACTCCCAACAGTAGATCACAGGGTGGGAATGTACGGAGACAAGCACCCTCAAGAGGAAGCTCTGAGACTGTGAGAGGCCAAGCCAGACACCCCTTTGGCTTTGGCCAGGTGCCGGACAACTGGCGTCAGGGTGCAGCTGGGACAGGTGAAACAAGTCGTTTCCAGTCATCTACCGGCTCTCGTTTTAGACAATCCTCTGGCTCCTCCTCCTCCTCCTCATCATCATCATCATCATCATCCTCTTCTTTTCATACACAGTATCCGTTCCCTCAACAGCCACCTTATGCTGCTCCTTATGACTCAGTTTTGGACAGGTCATATGAACCTCCCTTCCGTGGAACTGGGCAATCCACGGGCACTGGTGGTGGCTTCGCCAGAGGAGGATACGGAGGGGGTGGGTACTCTGCCAGCAGTTTTGGAGGAGGAAGCTATAATGGAGGGGGTCCTGCAACCGATGAGAGGTATCGTTACTATTCCCCTTACGGTCAAACCTACCCTGTTGCTCCTGCCCAACCTGCACAGCCACCAATCTCTGATGGATTGGATCACAGATACACGCACAGCCTGTACAACGAGGACTCTCGAGATAGCGGTAATGCTGCACTACCTGTCTCTAATGGTGCCTCAAGCAACACAGGCTCATCCTTCCAGCCTGCAGTGCAAAGCCCCCAATACGAACAATTTCCACCCTTTGGAAGGCCCCAGCCACAGCCTCCATTTATACAACCACCTAATCGCAACCCTCTCGTCTCCAACAACGCAGAGAGCCCCAACATGAATGCAGGGAGTGTTTATCGTCCTCAGCAAAGAGGTATGATGTATTTCCATGTCACGTACACAGTAAAGAATCTCCAGTCTCTTTGTACATCCCAAACTAATGTTACTCAATAGTTTGCTTAATGGGTCATAGACCAAAAGTCCAGAAAGTTTGCTTGTGTATCTTACGACCTAAGGCCCAAGTGTTGATATTGTAGTGAATGCCACTGTGTACTCTACATCATGTTTCACTTCTCAAACAAGGCTGCAGCTCATTTACTAGGCTACTATGCCAAGTAAAGTTAATCACAGAGTAACTACAGTAGGTACTTAAGCTCTTGCACGGCTGGAGATTTGGGGAAATGGATGCACGTGTGGAGCTCGTTTCAGATTCGCTCTCTCTCTAAGGGAAAGGAAGTGAGAGAAACAGAAAGACATCTAAAAAATGTAGTTCTTCTGCCATCTCTTTGTGTTTCCTGGCAGCCACAAGCCCTTTGGATTTGACAAACGTATAACCCAAGGGACTCAGACTGCACAAAATTGACTGGAAAGACTGTTTGCTTACGCAGGTGGTAATGGGCATTACTTTTAAGCAGATTTTTTTTTGTTTGTTTGTTTCCTCATGAGCAGTCAATGGAAGTTACTCCATCCTAACATCTGATTTCACCCCAGCATCATTCATTTCCATCCCCCCATTGACATTGTGTTTGTGAAGTTCCAAGTTCATCTTTGTCTTAGAGCCCAGGTTATTGGAACCAGGTGTTGTGGGATGTGTGCGTGGGTGTATGTGTATGTGGTAGTTGATGTGTGCGTAGTGCCTATGGATACACGTTGTGCACAAAGAGTGCTCATTGTTTGAAGATTTGGTTCTGGTTGTGGTGATGACGGCACTGCGAGGGCTAAGGGTGAATGATCCCAGTATTTGCTTTAGAGGGTGGGGTAAGGGGCTCAAGTGGCTTAGTTTGTTGAGGGGTGAGTGTGAGGGGTGTGTGGCAGAGTTTTTGGAGTGGAGAGATGGAAAGTACCCAGCACACTTGGGGTCCATTGCCTCAGTCAGGAAACAGAAAATATTTAGCTAGACCCTAACTAAAAGTGTGCGTGTGCATATATGTGAATGTGTGCGAGGAGGTGGGTGGGTGTAATGCCTTTGGGACATTGCTGGCCACTGCCAAGTGTGCAGGCTCATTTTGTAATGTGAAATGGTCTTTGTCTCTTGCTTGAGTCACTTCACGCACGGCTGATCACCTCAGTTTACAAAATCTGGTCATAAGGGAAATGGGTGTAAACTAAATCCACTGGAAGGTACACATGTGGAAAAAATTCACATTACTCATTACTCAATGATGCAATCACAAACAAATAAGATGAAATCAGAGCTCCAGCCTGTAGAAACATACATTATCTGTGAATGTGAGTCTTGGAAATCAGATAAAATGGGACACATTTACATGACTCACAGCATAAAACCTGTTCAGGATATTTAGATTAGTGTTGTCAAAAGTACCAACTTCGGTACCAAGACTGAAATTTTAAAAATGCAAAGATACCAGCATTTCCCCCTAGCATTTTGAGCGCTGTTGAGTGGATTCTTAAACACCTCTGATTGGCCATTGTGTTCACGCACTCAACAGATATGTCTGTGATTGGCTACAATGATCAGTGCTTCAAAAGCATGTTGTTAATAGACTAGTGTTGTCAAAAGTACTGACTTCGGTACCAAGACGGTACTGAAATTTAAAAAAATGTGACAATACCGGTATTTTCCCCTAGCGTTTTGAGCACTGTTGAGCAGATTCTTAAACGCCTCTGATTGGCCATTGTGTTCACGCACTCAACAGACATGTCTGTGATTGGCTACTCGTGATTGACGCTCTTCACCGAGCGCTTACACAGATACACACGGGAACGTTTGAAGCAGGCGTTATATTAGGGATCTGCTAATAGACGCCTGCTTTCAAATAATCCCATGTGTATCTGTGTAAGCACTCGGTGAAGAGCGTCGAAGATGTCTATTTACAAACATGTTTTTGAAGTATTGATCATTGTAGCCAATCACAAACATATCTGTTGCGTGAACACAATGATCAATCAGAGGTGTTTAGGAAAATGCTAGGGGGAAAAGCTGGTATTGTCACATTTTTAAAATTTCAGTACCGACTTGCTACCGAAGTCAGTATTTTGACAACATTAATTGAGATCTGGCTTGTGTCTGACTAGGAGTCGTTCAGTTATTTTACTTACTAGCCTAGTCTTCCTGACAACAGTATGAGGTCATCAGGGAAGACCCTTTATTTCTCTAATTTGGTAGGATTTCTTAAATATGTTGATGAAGTACATTTTTAAAAGTACAGACAGAAAAGCAAGATTTTGTGTGCGGGTTTGGATCTTTCTCACTCATCTTATTTCCTACATTGTGTGCAAAAATTGTAGCATTGAAGTGCATAGTAGCTTGCTGTTCATAATGAATGTTGGTATAGTCAGAGAACAGAGCTTTGTGGAGAAAAGTGCAGACTGTGTGAAAAATCTTTTGCTGGTGAACCACAGTCTTTCACACTCACTTTACACTGTTTACAAGAGCTGACCAAGAAAGTTTTCTGAGGCCTTAAAGTCTTTCTCAGCTGGCAAATCGGATGTGTACACAGGGATGGGGATGGCAAAGCACTCACTGGAGTAGAGGGGCGGCGCTAACATGCCTGAAATAAGGAGACTGACCAAGGCCATCATGTTTTATAGAGTGAAAGTTGGTCCAAGCTCTAAACATGCAGCAGCAGAAGTGAGATTGGATCTGCACTCCACATGGTTTCTTTGAAGAAATCTGATGGACCACTGGCAAAAAATGCTGGTTGTGAAGCTAAATTAACATCTAAGTCTTGCTGGTGAAGGTAGTTAAGGAGCCTGGTAGGACTTCAGTAGTATCATATGCTGGAGTCCATCAGTGCTGCTTTTCTCAACAGGGTTCTCTTCTCTGAAATCCATGACATGCAAAGCAGGAAAGCGGATATGCTGTCGCCTTTCCTTTGAAGAAATGTTAATGTCCATGTAAGGACTTAGACTGCACTGTTATTATATTCATAAGATTCTTTAGACATGAAGTTAACACAGCCAGCTTGTGTTTTATGTGTAAATAAAGGTGATAAGTAGTTTTTGTACTGGGCCTGTACAGCTTGGATGAACATTAGCTGTCACAGCTAGCTCTGTTTTTCTTTTTTCTGTTTTTTAACAGACTTGGTCACAGGCCCAATTTGGATCCAGCAGGGAAGTGATCTCATTTTCGTTTCGCTGTCACCTCTCCCTCATCTTTTGTACTCTCTCTCTCTCTCTTCCCCTACGTGCAACACTTTGTTCTTTTTTTCTTATTTTTGCGTGACCTTGAAACCAGATGAGAAGCAACGTTTGATGCATTATACTGTGAGGCTTCAGCATTACCTCATGAAAAACCTCTTCATCTCTTGTGTATTTTTCAAAGGTATGCTTATTTGGATACTGCCATTTTTCAAATATTTTTCTTTCTTTTACATTTAAAGGTATGTAACATCAGAACAGCCCAGAACATTAAAGCTGCACATTTGTCCCCAGGACTGTGTGTTATTAAACCTGACATTGTTATTACCCTGCTGAAAAAAAAACTAGTCTGCTTTCCTAGTCAAAGTTGATCTCCAAAGCTGGTTTTAGAAGGGTTTTGGACACTTTTCAGGTGGTCATACTGGTCAGTTTGGTTGTTTTATAGTGGTTTTGGGACACTTCATGTGGTCAGAATAGTCGGTTTGGTTTTATAGTGGTTTTGAGCACTTTTAAGGTGGTCAGTTTGGTGGTTTTAGAAGGATTTGGACACTTTTTAGGTGGACACACTGGTTGGTTTGTTGGTTTTATAGTGGTTTTGAGCACTTTTCAGGTGGTCAGTTTGGTGGTTTTAGAGGGATTTGGACATTTTTCAGGTGGTCACACTGGTTGGTTTGGTGGTTTTAGAGTGGTTTTAAACACTTTTCAGGTGGTCATACTGGTCAGTTTGGTTGTTTTATAGTGGTTTTGGGACACTTCATGTGGTCAGAATAGTCGGTTTGGTGGTTTTATAGTGGTTTTGAGCACTTTTCAGGTGGTCAGTTTGGTGGTTTTAGAGGGATTTGGACATTTTTCCAGGTGGTCAGCCTGGATCGGTTTGGTGGTTTTTGGACACTTTTCTGGTGACCAGGCTGGTCGGTATAGTGGTTTTAGAGTGATTTAGGCACTTATCAGGTTGTCAAACGTGTCTGTTTGCTGGGTTTAGAGGGGTTTGGGCACTTTTCCTGCTGGTGAAAACCAGCTTGACCCAGTTTGAAGAGCGGCCTAAACCAGCTTAGACCTGCTTAGGCCAGTTGAGATTTTTTTCCCCTTTTGTGTAATTTCAGTATGTGTGCTTCAGCATCTGGTTCTACAATGTAACTCTGATGATGTGTCCTGTTTTTAGGTTTGCCTGACCTGGTTCCTGACCCCAACTATGTCCAAGCCTCCACATACGTTCAAAGAGCCCATATGTACTCCTTACGCTGTGCAGCAGAGGAGAAATGTTTGGCCAGGTGAGAATCCTCAACTCTCAACCCTTTATACTTCTGTTTATGAAATGGCTGTATTTACACAATAACCCTCCCACACTCTTTTACAACTGTTTACACCACACCATCCAATAATAACCAATGAGAAGGATGTGAGATGACATTTGTGGAGTTCTTCATGCAGAAATACGGGTGGTGTCACATCGTATAAATTCCAGCTCCTCTCATATATACAACATGTTTCATTACTCAGTGTTGCAGTACCTCATTAACGTTTTCCCCTCCTCAGCTCCGCTTACAGCGCTGAGGCCACAGACTATAGCGTCAGGGTTCTTCTGCGCTTCCCTCAGAGAGTGAAGAACCAAGGGACGGCTGATTTCATGCCCAACCGACCTCGTCACACCTGGGAGTGGCACAGCTGTCACCAGTAAGTTCAGAAACAAGAGTCTATCTCTGATCTCAGTGAGCTTTTATTACATTTTACGCAAGCACAGTAAGTTGATTTTAGTGTTTTCTGATGTTTCTGTGTGGACGAGGAACTTTTGGAAAACTTTTGCAGAAGCCAATGTGGATGAAGTGCAATTTGAAACGAAAACACAGTTTTCAAATCTGTTCGGATTCATGTAGACGTAGCCGGTTTCCCATGAACACAGCAGTTCACTCGCACTAGCCACAAAACCACGATGCTTAATTCACCATTAAAGCTCCATTGTTGCATCAGACAAGCATGGGAAAGATCAGGATTGTACACACGCTCCTTTTTACAAGCATGTAGCGACAAATCAATATAATTCCAGCCCTAATATGATTAAAAGTCCCAGAATGATGGAATTATAATAGTGAGAGATTATGGAAGTATTCAGTGAGTTTATATTCCTTATCTTATATCAGAATCTAAATTAATTTTGCATTGATTTATGTATTTTGTTTCACTTGGCGAAGGGCTGTTATCCTCAGTGGGGATTTCCATAACATTTCCATGTACAATCAGCTGGGCCTCGTGACAAGTGAAAATGAAGGTCTGTCAGTACTTGTCAGCACTGTGTTTGTTCGCCCGTAGCTGTTCATTACATCTTGTCTACATTTGCAAGCGAGATGGTGAATTTGTGAGAGTTGTTCTTTTGCTTCAAGTTAAACTCTGCTCAGATTTGTTGCACTGCTGAACACGCCCACATCACATCATCAGTGACAGCTGTCACTCATGTCAGCTCAAACTGACAAATGACAAATTATTAGAATGATTTCTGAAGGATCATGTGACACTGAAGACTGGAATAATGATGCTGAAAATTCAGCTTTGATCACAGGAATAAATTACATCTTACAATATATTCACAGAGAAAACAGTAATTTTATATTGTAATAATATTTCACATTTTTACTGTTTTTACTGCATCTTTGATCAAATAAATGCAACCTGGATGAGCACGAGAGAGAGAAATCTCTGAAACCAGACATTTAAATGAACTTTATATTAATTTTCACAGCAAATATTGATGCATATCATTAATTGAGATTTAATGAAATTAATTTTTAAATAATGTTAATTAGAATATCATGTAATTGATTTAATTATTTTTTAAATCAACAGTTTAATTCTGCAGTAAATAAAACATTAGTGAAGATGAAAATTGGTCTAGTGGCATGACTCTCGCAATGGAAGACGTCTTGTGGTCGAATGTCAGACAATTAGCGGAGATGCATTTGGTTGTATTTTGTTTTGTATGGAAGCTTGTTTCCGCCACTAAATAAAAAAAAAATTAAAAAGACAATTGTGACTTTTTATCTCACAATTCTGACTTTTTTCTCACAACTGCGAGTTTGCATCTGACAATTTAGACTTTTTCAGATTTCTCAGAATTTTGAGATATAAAGTCAGAATTGCAGGTTATAAAGTCAGAACTGTGTTAGAAAGTCAGAATTGTGTGATATAAAGTCAGAATTGCAGGTTATAAAGTCAGAACTGTGTTAGAAAGTCAGAATTGTGTGATATAAAGTCAGAATTGCAGGTTATAAAGTCAGAATTGCGAGTTATAAAGTCAGAACTGTGTTAAAAAGTCAGAATTGTGTGATATAAAGTCAGAATTGCGAGTTAAAAAGTCGCAATTCTGACTTTTTTTCACAATTACAAGTTTTTATCACACAATTCTGACTTTATAACTCGCAATTCTGACTTATTTCTTAGAATTGCGAGTTATAAAGTTTGTATCTCACAATTCTGAGAAAAACCAGCAGTCTTTTTTCCCTCACAATTGGACATTATAACACGCAATTGCCAGTTTATCTCACAAATCTGACTTTATATCACGCAATTGTGAGATAAAAAGTCGCAATTACATTTTTTTTTTTTTTTTTTTTTTATCTCATGGTGGAAAAAAGCTTCCATAGTTTTGCTATTGCACTGACATAAACTTGACTTCTGTTGTACATTATATCAACATTGGCTTTTGGCTTGGATCAGTCTGAGCGCTCAGTGTAGTTTTGTGGAGATGCTGGCGCTCAGTGTCAGTTTCTACTGCTGCTGAGCATTTGCTCATAAACAGATTATTAATGTAACCTGAAAATGTCAGCACATGAAGTATTCAGCATTTTAACTCATTTCTAATGCAATTAGACAGCTAAGCTGTGTGATGACCTCTTTCGTGCAACCTAAATCTGATGCCATGCGTATAAGCACCTGATTCTCTTTGAAAAAAAAAGGAAGGAATTCAGAAGAAGTGCAAAGAGATGTTTGGCAATGAGCGGAAGGTAATCTATAATTGCTTGCACTTCTCTGCTTTGACATGTTTGATATTGTGTAGAGATTAAAAGTGTCCTTGGCGTCTCATTACTAATAGCTGAAATGAAAACTGCATAGCAGGTGAAACTGCCATCAGACGGAGCTTTCCAGTGCTTTGACTGCTTTGATTTCCTCAAAGACAACAGCGAGGCGGCGTGTAGACATACACTACACAATGTCAGTCAGATTTCATGAGTCACAGGGTGGGACTGACTTTGACCCTTCATCTCTGATGTAAGAGCTGAGGATTTCTGATGGAGGTGGAGGGCCTCAGTTCCCCGAGACTTTGATGACAGTAAGATACACAAACCATGAAGAAAAACATATATTTATATGTAACCAGAACCCAGCTTGTCATTTTGCATCCTAATCCGTTTTTCTTCACATTGTTTCCTGTCCTTCCTGCGAAAAACTGTCAATAAAACAGGTTCTGTCAATAAAATGTTTGACTCTTCCTGCTGGATAGTTTTATTTAACTCAACTATTGTTTAAAAATTAGTGTATTGCTTGCTTAAAATGAACCCAAAATATGTTAGAAATTAACATTTATTAATATGTTTAATAAATGAACATTTGTTAATAAGTTTAATATATATATATATATATATATATATATATATATATTAAACATTTATTAAATTGCGTATTAATAAATGTTCACCTTTTGATTATTATTGTTTCCTCTAGTAATTATGTGTCTGATTTTTTGGGTTCATTTTAAGCCAGACATATCCACCTTTTTCCTGACTAGCCTACTGCGTTTCGAATTATGGGTTGCACTTCCGGTTTGGTGAACTTCCATTTAAAAAGACTGAAACGAATCGTTTCAAATCATAAGGTTGCCCTACAAATAAAGCTTATCCGTCAGTTTGACTGAATGAGCTGTCAATTTTTCTTTCATGTTTTATTTTCAGACATGAGAATAACGTAACGCTTGGTATTTTAACGTAACATGTTATAACAAGAATATCTATGGCAAGAGCTCTATTCAGTCGCTGCTTTCTATCCTCGTGATTATTTTCTTTTGTTCCTTTGCATACCGCTGTAATAGTATGAAAAATGACAACATATGCTGCACGTTTGTGGTCTGTTCTCCCAATATAATTTACGATATATCCCATTAATAATTCACTGGAATGCACGAAAAATCTCTCCTTTTTCTCCCCAAAGCCTCACGTCGCTTTCTAGGTTTGTTTTCACAGGTAAATACAATTTATTATCTGTAAAAATGATGGAAATCACTTTGAAATAGTATCACGCAATGCTGAAGTTCAAGAACATTTTTTTATTAAGGCAACGTATATTACAGAATACAGATATATATCACTATATGTAACCCGTCCGTTATTGCTGTGGAAAGAATCGCGCTTTTTCATGGCCTGTTGAAAGCACCTTGTCCTTTTAATGTTTGCTGGTTGAAGGGTGAGTAGAATAATGTCATCTCATTGTACCCAGTTTAAAAAAACAAACAAAAAAACGCATTATTGTGTTCATAGAGCGAGCCTTTCACTGACTGTTTACAGCTTAACGGAAGTTACACCCATAATTAGCACAAAGCGTCATGGGGCGTAGGAATAAGGTGGATAGTCGTTTTTAAACAATAGTTGGGTTAAATAAAACTACCCAGCACATTGGGCAAACATTTAACCCAACTGCTGGGTCAAAACAACCCAATCGCTGAGTTTGTCCATTTTCAACCCAACTTGTGTGCGTGTGTGTGTGTGTGCGCGCACTTTCTGTCGTTTCATATGTAGTTTGCTCAGGGTTTTGGCTACAGGCTCCTGAACATGTCTGTCATCTCCTCATCAAATAATTTAATATGCTTGGCACTAACATACATGGCTTATGGGAAATATCGTATCCCTGTGGAAAATATGAACTCTGTCCCTGTCAGAGGAAAGTACCTGTGTTTTCCCTGCCGCAGTCCTTCAGGTATTACCACAGCTTTCCAAGAAAAGGCTTTTGCCAAAAGACCAAACAGAAGGTAAGAAACAGCGGTGCGACACGTACAGTCCGATTGTGTTCAGTCGGGAAGCACCTGCTGAAATATTAATGTCTTTTCAGACTCCACTTTTGTTGCTTAAAATAAAATAAACAAAACTTAAACATTATTTAGACAGTTTAGACAAAAAAGTAGAAAATAATAAAAATGACAAAAACACAACATTAATAAAATGTAACTAAAATTTAATTGAAAACAGAAAATATAAAAATGGAGTCACGGTCCTTTTGTACTCCAACCTAGGTTTTCAGTCTCTCTCTCTCTCTCTCTCTCTCTCTCTCTCTCTCTCTCTCTCAGGCATTACCACAGTATGGATGAGTTCAGTCACTATGATCTGTTAGAGGTCAGCTCTGGCCGGAAGGTGGCCGAGGGACACAAGGCCAGTTTCTGTCTGGAGGACACGACCTGTGACTTCGGTCATCTGAAGCGTTACGCTTGTACTTCACATACACAGGTACAGTATAGCATGTTTCTGTTTTAAGACCCATTCTCATATTTTATTGATAAATATTGCACATGACTGATATTTATTTATATTTATTATACAAATATTTTATATTATTTATCTTATTGGATAGTAATTGACCATATGCATGGTTACTTCCTGGTTTTTGTTAAGCCAGCTTGGGCATTTCCGGTGAACTGTTAGCTGTCATTCTGTACTCGCTGTACATCGACACAAAACCATCAATGGTTGACTTTTTAATGCTGTGTTTATATTATAATGCAGTTATCACACTTGCCTATTTTCCCAAATAAACCAGTTTATTGATTGCAATAAAGAGAGCCATGCCGCTCTCTCGCCACACATCATGTTCTCACAGGAGTGAAAAATACATCGTGGAGCAAAGAGGACACTGACAACATGTCGACAGACAAGACAGAGCAGGTTACTTTTGATATGAAACAAAGTCTCAAATTTTGTAATTTTTAAAGAAATTTAAACAATAAATACCATTTCGTGGCTCTTTAATGTGTCGTGATAGATCGCTGTAGCGCCTCAGTTCAAGCGGCTCATGAACCGGTCATCTCTTCGTACTAGTTAATTTATATCATCAAATAAACATGAATGAACATCAGAAGGAATGTTGTTTCAACCGCGAAAAGATGTCAGTACACACCATTTTTCAAGTTCAAGTCCACCAACTGCTTTGTCGGACATAACGTCAGATTCGGCGTTATGACTGGTTAGAACGCCTGTCAATCAAACTCCCAGAGAAGGGTCGATTAGACATGCGCACGCAACACTTTTTTTCAGCACTTTAAATGTTATTTTTAATGTGATGACCAAAAACATTATTTGTTCATCCTTCTGAGATTGTCCCCATTTGTAAAACCGAACATTTCAAGATGTACGAAATACAACATTTGATCGAAAACACTTTTATTTAAAAATAAAAAAGACATTAATTACCACTATAACCATCAGATGGCGGCAGAGGAGCATTTGTTTGCTCATATTAGCCATTTCCTGTAATAGTTTTTCACTCGGTTTCGCTTTTCACTAAATATTAAACATAAAATCACTAGGTTTAAAAACACATTTTGTCAAGGTGAAGTATGAAGTACAAAATCTCATGAAAAACACTAACTTTTCTTGCGAATGAAAGCGAGCGCCGCGCTCTCCCTTTGGCACACTTGTAAAAAAAATCACATTTTATTCAATAAATCTAACTAAAGTGCACAATAAATCTTTAATTTATACTGTGTTGACACTTTTTTTTCCACACGAAAGTGTAAAACCTGATGGTCAAACTGAATTTTGCCGAGGAGAAACACTGAGACACATCTTTTTTATGTCATCTTACATTTGAATAACTAAATTAGCTAGGCCTGACTATTTAAGTGTCTATATTCTGATTATAAATGAAGTATTACACTATTGATGCTGTTAAAGCTACCTCAGGACATTGAAGATACCGACACACCAACAAGTGACATTTCACCGGAAGTTTTCCAGCTGGCTTATATTGTTGCAGAAGTTTATGGTCAATTAAAGCCACTTATTATAAAGTGGGACCTTGTTGTTTGATTAAACAAAAAGTTTTATTTGTTTTAAATCCCCAGGGTCTCAGTCCAGGTTGCTATGACACATACAATGCAGATATTGACTGCCAATGGATTGACATCACTGATGTTCAGCCAGGAAACTATATACTCAAGGTAACATTCTCAACATTTACCCTCCGTCTTCTGTTTCACACTGAGCACTCGCAAAGACATTTTCATAACCTTCAAAGAGGGAATATATTTTATCTAACACATCCAAACAGAATATGACTTGCTAAAAGTTTGGCACCGAGAGTCTTTTGATGTGTGCTAAACGCTCGCGCAGCTGCATCAGACTTTCGTCCAACTCTTCTGTGTGATATCGATGATGAGTTGGGTATGTGTAAAGTACACCCTGTGCTCATAAATAAGACAGATTCAGACATGCTCCACTGTCTCTTCAAGCAGATCCAGCCTCTCGCTGTTTGACCTTCAGCAAAACTACACCACAATAGCTGGAGTGCAGTGATGTTTAGCCTTCTGCTCTGAGGCTCAGTTGTGATGTGCTTTCAGTGGAGGATTGAGCGAGAAGCGTGAACTTCCCTGCAGAAAGTGGAAGAACTAAAAATATAATTGTCCAGGGTTATTATTATGGAAGCTTGTTTCTGCCATTAAATAAAAAATAAAAAAAGGTAATTGCGACTTTTTATCTCACAATTCTGACTTTATTTCTCAGAATTACGAGATATAAAGTCAGAATTTGCGAGATATAAACTCGCAATTCTGAGAAAAAACGTGTCTTTTTTTTCCTCACACTTTGTAACTCACAATTCTGACTTTATATCTCACAATTCTGACTTTATATCTCACAATTCTGACTTTATATCACAAAATTCTGACTTTATATCACAATTCTGACTTTATATCACGCAATTCTGACTTCATAACACACAATTCTGACTTTATATCTCACAATTCTGACTTTATATCACAATTCTGACTTTATCTCACAATTCTGACTTTATATCACACACTTCTGACTTTATAACACACAACTCTGACTTTATAACGCGTAATTCTGAGAAAAAAAGTCAGAATTGTGAGATAAAAAGTTGCAATTACCTTTTTTTATTTTTTATTTCATGGCGGAAACAAGCTTCCATAGATCAATGAGCAGCAAGTCATAATTTCGATTTAGTAAGTCATTATTTTGATTTAGTAAGCCATAATTTCAACTTTTTATCTCATAATTATGAAAATTATTTTTATTTATTTATTTATTTATTTATTTATTTATATATATATATATATATATATAAATGAATAACAACTAAAACTATAAATAAATAAAAATCAAAAAATCAAAAATCAAAATACTAATAAAAAATATAATAGTGTCTCTGTCCTGGTCGATGTAAGAGATTCATAGACAGCTTATATGAGCTTCTAAAACTATAGGGCTGCACTCATTTTTTCCACAGATGACAGGTGAATTTCTGCAGATATTTTTGTTGAAGAAAGGATTTCATTCAACCTTTTGTTGTTGTTTGTTCAGTTTATATCACCTTCACCCATCAAACCTGTCTTCATAAAGTTAATTACACTAATAGTATGAACTCACATATATATTTCATGGGGTTCACTTACTTATTCCCAGCACTGAAGGTCTAAATTCTGTGTAAATTCCAGCTCCAGGTGAACCCAAAGTACTTGGTGCTTGAGTCGGACTTCACCAACAATGTCGTCCGGTGCAACATCCACTACACGGGCCGCTTTGTCAAAACAACAAACTGCAAAATCTCCCAGTAAGTGCAGATGGCTTTTTGTTGACAAATATCGATCATAAAGGAGTGTGTGAACGGATCGATATGTCAATATGTGCTGCATGATTATATCTTTGAAGTTCAACAGTTATCATATTTCATCACTCTTTTTTTCTGCTACTACAGGTCATGATCTGTCAGATCTGGATGAATCTCTATGGATGCGCTGTTCCATTGCAATGTGAATGGTGTCGCTGTGATTGTTTATTGTATTTGTCTTGGTTCCCGTTTATCGTGAACCTGGATTCAGCTGGCGCCGAGAGGAACGAGCACACATACGGTCACCCTCACACACACGGCAGACCGACGTCTGTTTTCTTTCCTGTTATCCCTGGTTTTTCATAAAAACACACACGTGCTGCCCCCAATTAAGTCTAATTCCTTCACCATTTTTAAGTGGGTTACATTGCTGGAATGCAAAGCGAGATTATTGAACTGCAATTCCGTAATTTAGATCAGGAAAATCAGCAACTGGAAACAATCCTTCTTTTTTCCCAAGCCTCTCTCTTTGTCTGTGCCACTTCAGCGAAGGTGCAATACTGAAAACGCCGTATGAGAGATCAGCCAGCCTGTCAGTCATCCTCCAGCTCACCAATTAAGTCAAAAGTGGTTTTAGTTTGAATGAAGGCCCTGGAAAAAAAAAAAAATGAAAAAAAATGAAATGGCTTTGGGATTAAAGCACTTTGAATAAAAGCCTTGAATCCAAAAGCTGGAAGCAGTTTATCAAGCTGTTTTTACCTTGGAGGCTTATTTTAGTCTTTTACTTAACCTGCTGCAATTTACATTAAATTAGCTTGTAATGTTGCCTTGTATGTCAGTCCACTGATAGTTCTATAATACAAACTCGACTATACTTGAGACGTCCCCCTACGAGCTGTGCCAGTGTGGATAAATGATTTTTAGTGATTAGAGAAATATTCTGGGTTCAATACAAGAATTAACAGCAACAAACAATGTCTAAATCAAGGTTACAGTGAGGCACTGACAGTGGAAGTAAATGGGTCCAATTTTTGGATTATTTAAAAGCAAAAATGTAAAGCTTTTCATTTCATAAAAGCACTTACATGCTTCTGTTAAAAATTATGCATTATTTTAGCTATAAAGCTGTTTAAGTTATCATTTCTACAGTTATTTTAGGATTTAAAGCATTGTTGTGTCAAGTGATTTTTTTTTTCCGCACGAATATCATATTAACACTGCAAAAAAATATTTTCTTATTTAGTATTTTTGTCTTGTTTTCCAGTAAAAATATCTTAACATTCTTAAATCAAGAGACATTCACTTGAGAAAATGGCTTAATAAATTGTTTTTTTGTTTTTTTTTAAGTTTGTGCTTAAAATAAGAACAAATATCTGCCAATGGGGTCAGAAAAATAAACTTCAGAAAAGAAAACAACCGCTCTGACAGATATTTTTTCTTGTTTTAAGCATGAAGTCACTAAATTTCCATCATTTTTTCAGTACACAAGACTTAATTATGGAAGCTTGTTTCAGCCACTAAATAAAAAAATAAAAAAGGTAATTGCAACTTTTTATCTCACAATTCTGACTTATTTTCTCGCAATTGTGAGTTATAAAGTCAGAATTGCGATTTTTAGTCGCAATTCTGACTTTATTTCTTGCAATTGCGAGTTTTTATCTCGCAGTTCTGACTTTATAAATCTCGCAAATTCTGAGAATTCTTTTTTTCCTCAGAATTGCGAGATATAAACTCACAATTGCGAGTTATAAAGTCAGAATTGTGAGATATAAACTCGTAATTCTGAGAAAAAAAAAAAAACGTCAGTCTTTTTTCCCTTCACGATTGGACATTATAACATGCAATTGCGAGTTTATATCTCACAATCCTGAGAAAAAAAGTCTGAACTGCAAGATATAAACTCGCAACTCAGTCTCTTATACATTAGTGCACACGATTGCGAGCACGAGCGGTAAGTTACTGGCTGCAGTTCACTTCATGGCCACCGGTGTCGCTAATAACAAGGATTTCTGAATTCTACATAGATCCTCTTTAAGTCATTTTGCTTCTCAAGTAAATGTATCTTGATTTAAAAATTTTTAGATATTAGTAGTGAAAAGCAAGACAAAAATACTGATCGTTCTTGCAGTGAACAACACACATTGTTGTGTGGCTGTACTATTGAAACAGTGAGTATTTTTGGCCCCATTCACTTCCATTAAAGGGATAGTTGGCCCAAAAATGAAAATTCTGTCATCTTTTACTCATCGTCTAGTTGTTCCAAACCTGTATGAGTTTCTTTCTTCTGCTGAACACAAAAGAAGATATTTTAAAGAATGTCGGTAACCAAACAGTTAATGGGCCCCATTGACTTCCATAGTATTTTTTCTCCATACTATGGAAGTCATTGGTGCCCCACGACTGTTTGGTTACTGATATTTTTTCAAAATATCTTCTTTTGTGTTCAGCAGAAGAAAGAAACTCATACAGGTTTGGAACAACTAGAGGATGAGTGAATGATGACAGAATTTTCTGGGAATCAAACCCATGACCTTGGCGTTGCTGGCGCCATGATCTACTGTTTAAGCTACAGGATTGTATTGTATTGTACTAAACCCAGTAATATAGTTTGCAAACCTTTCATTTTGAGATTAACTTGTGCTGTGTGAATCCTGACATCCATGTTGGATCATATCTATTGTTTCTTTAACTGCCAACACTGGTCAGCCGCCACAGGTCACCGTATGCTTCATATGATACAGTTAACCCACTGATGCATGCCATTAGCTATAGGTTTATTTTATCATAGTGTACTCATATCCACTGTTCTTATGTACTGTGTGGAGGGAAATAGTGTACTTGCTGTGTTACACTCCAGGAATTCATGTTTCTTTGTATCTGAAATTGAGATTTATGCCTTGATTTGTTAAATCGAACACAGATGATACTACTGTTGCAAAGCTAACATTGCATACTTTGATGTTACTGACAATCTTAACTCCATCCGTACCTACCTCGGAAAGAGAAACCGTATTTGCAGTTAAAAAGAGCTCCCTATAATGCTACACTTGAAGAGCCTTAAACGACAAACATCCGTCTGCATACGTTCTGCAGTATAAGCATGCTATCATCAGCTAATAAATGCATACGAAACCTCTAAGAAGCTTTCTGTGAGGGTCGTCACATATGTTCGATGTGAATGAAACGTGTGTTTTGATGCATCAAACCCTTCAACCAAAGCTAAATGAATTCCTTTCTGCAGTGAGCAGTTCTTCATTCACTCCGCCTGGTTTACAGTCTGGGAAAAGTGTTGTCCATTATTAAGATCCAGATCAAATGCAGAACCGACTTTGTTTTATCGTATCTCTTTATACTCTGTATAAATGATTATTATAACATTGTTTATAGTGTAGACAGTCTAGTTGCGATCTGGTTTTGTGGTCCAGGACAGGTGCACACATCCATCTCTTTGAGCTGTTGTTATTATTGTTGTGGTTGTCTCTTATTTTTTGTGCTCTGAATCATCTGTCCTTAAATACTCGATCTTTAAATAAAGACGAAGTGTATACCAGCTTTTTTAGTAGAAGTAGAAAGTCTTTTGAGTTCAGACAATCAAAAGTCAATTAAAGTGGTTGGAAAATAAACACACTCATCAGACTGTGCTGAAGTGGCACGGTTTTAGGGAAAGTTTCCCATCTGCCATCTGCGTTTGCACAGAACATGTACTGTACTGAATGCCAGCAGTTTTGGTCGACAGAAGCAACATTTTGATTAAGAATTACGCCTGTAATAAGAACTCTGTAACCTCAGAAATCACATCCACTGCATCTCAGCGTTGGTTTTAAAGATGAATCTACACTTGTCAAAATCATCACAGTTAAATAAAGTGCAGGAAACAACAAAGTGCAATTCCCAAAATACATACAGATGCAAGCGACTACAGGGGGTAGTTTAGGGTTTGGCACATGATTTTTCCATTAGAAATTGATAATACGTGTTTGGTTTGTATCAGCCTGCTTTGTTATATAATATGAAAACCAATAAACATGTCTTTTCTGAGAAAAAAGACAGTGATGCCAAAGTTTACAAGAGGGACAGACCAGAACACAATGAGCCTTTGTTGAGCTTTTGGTAAACTGGAGAACGCTGGGATTCTTTTATGAGATGCTGGCTGAGCAACAGAAGATTTTTGATATTATTTCTTTTTTTTTTTTTTCTTTTTTCCCACCAGCTGTTACCTTTTTTGGTTATATGAATATGAATGAATCCATGCATGCAATGTGGCCAAAAGTGATGACCTAAGAGGATGTTGTTTTTAATGACCCTACAAGTTCAATTAAACCATCAAAATAAGGAAAATGTTTTATTTTTTAAAAAAATATAAGAAAAAAACAAAGCGCGTCACGTGACGTAGGTGGAAGTACTGCAGTAGGGCGAAAAACTCCATCTCATTTTCTCCTCCAACTTCAAAATCATCCGACATCATTGTTTTACCTGTTTTTTTTTGTTTTTTTTGGTAAAGGGCGTTTGCCTTAAGGCCCGTTCACACCAAGAACGATAACTATAAAGATAACGATAAAGATATAGTTCTAAAAATCATTCTAAATATAAAAGAATAGCACTGTTCTCACCACAGTTATAATGATAGAGAAACGATATCGCTGGGATCACTTTCAGAACAATTTTTTTTCCAGCTGCTGAACGATAAAACACTGACAGCCAACCAGAATCCATTCTAATTAGTTTGGACAACATTTTCTTGCTTCCTTTGAAGATGCAGTGAAAAAGACTAGGCGTTGTTTTTTATTCCACTATATTGACTTCATCAGCTAAATTCAATGTTAGATTAGATCGATTACACTAGCTATTCACTCAAAGCATAGCATGCTGAGGACATCTGCTGGTTAAAGCCGTGTAAATGCAACAAGAACAGCAAAAACATGTTGTACATACTTTGAAACTGCAGCGCGTGAGCTTAGAATAAACACCGTTATCGTTCATTGGTGTGGACACAAATATAGTTATCGTTCTTGGTGTGAACAGGCCTTTAGTCTTTGTACGTTTGCTTTGTAAACACTTGATCGGTACTTCCGCCTACGTCACCTTTCCAACATGATTACATAATGCGTGGCGCATCACAGAGCAGGTTTCTCTAGATAAGACCCTTATTCCTCGTCTGGGATCGTGTAGAGCTCTTTGAAGCTGCACTGAAACTGACATTTGGACCTTCAACCCGTTGAACCCCAGTGAAGTCCACTATATGGAGAAAAATCCTGGAATGTTTTCCTCAAAAACCTTCATTTCTTTTCGACTGAAAAAAGAAAGACATGAACATCTTGGATGAGTAAATTATCAGGAAATTTTAATTTTGAAGTGAACTAACCCTTTAAGGTATTTATCTGACAAAATTATTTGGCAAAAAAACAAAAATGCATAGAAGAACAGAAAGCTCACAGAAAAAAAAGCATGCATAGTCAGTTATTAATTTTTTGTGTGTTCATAATTTCTTTGTATGACAGCCTGGCCAAAAATTATGTCTGCACAATATGGCATGTTTCATCATGTTATTATCACGGATAAAACAATCGACTCCAAGCACAACTGCACGATGTGCTTACAAAATCTTTTTAACAATATTTGAATAAAGGGTGAAGATGTCAGTTTTCCTGTGCTGCAGATCACTTTTGGCCACTACTGTACATACATGAATAAATAACTTTACTGCCTTATTTAGCATAAATCATGTTTTTATTTTGAGATACCACAGTTTTACTGAGTGTTAACTGTGCAGTTTGTAGACGACATGCTTGTGTGTTTTCAGCGAGCAAATGTCGCCAAATAAGAGAGGTAAGACCGAGTCAAAGAGCCATTAGCGAATTCCATGATCATGACATCAGATTAAAAACAGAGCGAGGAGCCGTTTTCAACAGCGCTCCAAGTAATACGTGTGGTTTAGTTTTAGAGTAAACACGTGCGCGCCCGGACTGCATAGCTTTCTTTCACTGTGGAGAGAACAAGACAAGACCTCAACGAGAAGAGAGAAATATAAATGCCAGAACAGGCTATTAGAAGGGCAAATGAAGAATCACATATAAATCTGGCATTTCAGCTTATAGTTTACTAAAAACTAGCACAAACTCGTTGTTTTCTGGAATTAGCTGACCACCAGACTGGTCTAAACTCAGGCTGATCTAGTTTGGTTGTTTTTGAGGGCTGGCAAGTATGAAGACCAGACAGACTTTCTGAAAAACAGTTTAGACTAGCAAGATGGTCTCTTCGGTAGGAATAAAGAACAAAGACAATGGAAAACACATTCAATCCACATTTCTTGTTTGAGGGCAGATGGATTCAAACACTCCAGTGATGCAACAACATGTAATGGTTCTTCCATTTTGTTATGAAGCTCATTATGACTCAACTTTCGTCATTTGGAATGAATCCAATCTGATACCAGATTCTGAGTTCTGGTTTCACTTTATTTAAAGGTGTCCCTTACACAAATAAGTACTGCAATGTAAAAAAGAAGAAGAAGAAAATAAAGAATAGTGCATTCAATTATAGAAGAAAATGCATATTTCAGACATTCTACTTCAAAAATGTATTTTAATATGTTACTTGTCGTTTCTTTGCAATGAACTGTGAAATGTAGAGACTGTCCTCCAAAAAAACCCAACCCTATAGGTCGTTTTTCAACCACCTTATTACGACCTATATTTACGTTTTAAAGTCATACGCCCTCTAGCTGGCGTAAAAATAATGAAAGTGTCGTGTTACGTCTGTCGTCATGAAATGACGTATGACTGTCGTTACCAATCAAAATGCGTGTTCATTTAAATGCAATGTGTGGACTTTTTACGCCATTTGTCCTATTTCGATTTAGCAAAACAAAACGCCTACACTGATTTGAAAACTGAATCGTGAAGTGTTACACGGACCCAATATGTATTCATTGCTAAAATCAGAATATTACTTTTAAAGGTACAATATGTAATTTTTCGCCACTAGAGGTCGCCTATTCAAAACAAAGGCATAGCTTGATGACGCCTTGATTTTGCGGCATCATGGGAGGTGTCGTCTTCACGTCTACAGCCGGTGGAAAAGAATCCGACGACTCGGCCGGAAATCATATTAATGGATGAGCTAGTGTATTAAAGATTTATTAACATTACTGTAGTATGATGAATCTTTTCAGCCTCCAAAAGGGCAAAGCAACACATTGTTTTTCAAGCACCTTATTACGACCTATATTTACGTTTTAAAGTCATGCGCCCTCTAGCTGGCGTAAAAATAATGACAGTGTCATGTTACGTCTGTCGTCATGAAATGACGTATGACTGTCGTTACCAATCAAAATGCGTGTTCATTTAAATGCAATGTGTGGACTTTTTACACCATTTGTCCTATTTCCATTTAGCAAAACTCGTTTTTTTATTAACGACTACAACCACCCCACCCCACCCCTAAACCTACCCTTAGTGATGTATAGTGCATATACACTTGGGATCCCTGGGATCGATCGCATGATCACATGATTGCATATTGTTATATATTGCAATGCTCTGCCAATTGTGCTACGCAAAACCCGAAATATGACGCAGATAAAAGGGAACAATGCATTAAAATGAAAGTGTCCTGTTGTCGATAGGGGCGCAACTTTAGTAAACGCTCCTATGGGTCATATTTCAGGGAAGTGACAAACAACCTATATAGGCGTATTGGTTGGTAAAGTGTTGCCATTCTGTTTATATGTACCGTACATTTTGCAGTCTGATTCACATATTCGTTTACATGTGCATTACATCTTCAGCACATGCGCAGTCGTTGTGTTTAAAGGATTAGTTCACTTCAGAATTCATTTCCTGATAATTTACTCACCCCCATGTCATCCAAGATGTTCATGTCTTTCTTTCTTTCTTAGCAAATATTTAGTACACTGACCATGATGTAGGTAAACATACAATATATACGCATCATCATTGCACTGCGCAGTTTTGAATTTGAAATAATTAGGTTCAAGAGTTTAGAATATGCTTGTATTTTTCCTGTTAATTTGATTATTTCAGAGCTACACGACCACTTTCAGTCTGATCGAAATTTCATTCGATTGAGTTGTTTACATGAAGGCTTTTCAGTCCGTTTGAACCATCAATCCGATTATAAACAGATTATTTTGGTGCATGTAACACGTAGGCCTATAGCTAGTGAAGCCCAATCCAATGGAGCGCTTGATCTGCTGTTCAATATTTCCTCGAGCATGACTTATGACGATTAAGTAAAGAGAAAATGTAACAGCAGGCAGTCGACATGAGATGTTTGTGTAGTGTGGAAACACAAATTTGCCTGTTCTGCTTTGAGACGCGGCAACACAACGTCACGACGCGGTGGTCTTGATGTCGCCGTGATTTATCTCCAGACTAGTGCCGTTCTCCACCATTAAATCAAATGATTAACAACTCGGACTCAGTGGGAGATTATCTTGAACTGTTCAGATGTGAAGAGGGAGACCGAGCGCCGCGGTAAATAATTCAACTATCACTTACGGTGAAAAACACAAGCGTGAAGATATTTCACTTCAGCCTCAGCGACCGGCTTGTTTACTTTAATAATAAACGCGTCTCGTGCGGCGCGGAGGCCATTCGGCTGAGCTAATGAACTCCTCATCATCTCTATTTATGTGTGCCATTACATTTGAAGGTCTTGGAATAAAGAAGGTGAGTTGTCTTGGCAGTCTGGCTCGCATCGCTGCCTGGCAGTAAACGCCGGGAGTCCCACATCGTTCCTGTCCTCTGTGTCCTCCTTTGCTTTCCACCCTCAATTCTCAGTTACTCGCAAATAGCCCGTTCCTGAGGCAACAAAGGAGGCCATACGGAGGGAACAATGGGGGAATAAATTCTCATTACAGAGGTGCTGCTAACAGAGGGCAAAATTGCTGCAGGGATACGCTTGTTTATAGACTCTCGGACAATTGGAACAAATGACTGGGAACGGCTCTGGAAGAGTGGGAGTTTACTAACTTGCTTATTTTACAGGTTCTTCATCAGTAGCCTGATTTGGCTTTCAATACACAGATGCTGATGTGGCGCAAGGGTTTAAAACATTGATGAGTTTGGGACATGTTTGCTTCAGAGAGCCAATCCAAATATCTGTAGGATCTTTACCAAGGCGTGAGGAGGCCATTGCCTTTTAATTCAACTGGCAAAGCAGGTGACATTATGAATAAATGTTCAGTTCGGACTATGCAACATTGACACTGCTACTGAACTGAATTGAATAATGACACTATTGCCTTTCTGTTTTACAGCTGAAATTGAATTTGTTTCATAATTGATGAATTCTGCAACATTAATGCTGTTATTTTCTTGTTTTTGAAGCTGCTTTGACACAGTCTGCATTGTATGAAGCACTCTAGAAATAAAAGTGACTTAACTTGACAGTGACAAATACATGAAATGTCTAAAAAGCTCTTAGTATCTCAAAATAAATCAATAAAATCAACGGAACACACCGATTGATTGATTGATTGATTGATTGATTGATTGATTGATTGATTGATTGATTGATTGTAGGGTTGGGCGATATGGCAAAAAAATAAAATCTCGATTTTTCACAATGATTGACCAATTTCGATTTTTTTTTTAATATCTAACGAGTCAACTTAAAAACGTAACTACAATATGATTCAAGTAACATTCTCTTTATTAACAAATCTGGTTAAAAAAAGTTCCAAGTGCACCACATCTGAAGTGATCAACATGGTGTAAATGTAAAACAAATGACTTATTAATTTAATATTTTTCCAGAAAATATGCATGAAATATGAAGGCAAATATTGTACAAACTTATCTTAAACATATCCTATATACTCAGAAATAATATAAAATAAAAAAAAAAGCCAAAAATTGAATAGCAATAAATAACACCAGTAATGGGCTATTATTAGCAGCAAATTGCTTGTAAAAACAGAAAATAACAGCACCTTTCAGCATGTCACCATCATGCAAACATTAAAGATCAAACATACAGTAGTAGTTCTTTAGAGGTTTTTGCATTTCATTGCGCTGTTTAGGTTGTGTGAGGACCCTATTGGAATTGCTCCGTTTCTTATTGTTCTTCTCCAAAAGGAATCACATTTTTGAGGGCCTAAACATGCTTGAAAACCCATCAAACTTTGCATACACATCAGAAGTGGCAAAAATTTACGTCTGATATGGGTTTCAGAATTAGTTGAGGCAAAATGGCTTGAAAAGCATCACTTACAAATCGACGAAGTGCCCCTCGCTCTACATTTCACGTACAAGTATGAAATTCGGTACACACATGTAACAGCCCAATGACTACAAAAAAGTCTCTTGGAGCAAAATCTGAAAATCCAACAGAAAGTCAGATATTTTTAATGTTCTCTGCAAAATTTTTGCAGTTTTTGCCATTTCCAGACGTTGTACTTTAATGAACTCCTCCTAGAGCTTTAATCAGATCAACATCAAATTTGGTCAGTCTAATCTAAAGGCCTTTGCAACATTAAATTACGAAGATCTTGAGTTTTAGTTGAAGGGCGTGTCCGTGGTGGCCTGGCAAAGTTCAGTGTTTTGCCATGAATGTCCGATCTGTCACATGTTTTATTAGAGTCCTGGCCTAAAGACATCTACATGCCACTATTCAGTTAGTCATAGCGCCACCTGTTGGCCACAGGCAATGACATGCTTTGCACTGTAATTCACTCCCTGAAACACATTTGTATATGCCATGAAGTACTAAACATGCTAGAAACATGTTAAATCATGCAACACTTGGCTAAGTGATAATGTATGCGATTAACGCCACAAAACGGGAAGTTGTTGTAACTCAGGCATATAATGTCCGATCTGCTCCATACTTCACATGTTTGATTATAGTCCTGACCTGAAGACATCTACATGGCAATTTTCAGTAATAGTAAAAGTGCCACCTGCTGGCAGCAGGAAGTGTGGCACATCAAAATGACTTGGCTATTTTTCTCCTATATTTACCTGCTTAAATGCATGTTTTCCTAAGGCCAATGGGTGGCGGTGGCCCCGGGTGCGAGGGCCCTTTCAACACTGCTTGCAGCTTTAATTCCTATTGTTTTTATGTTTGGCGGACGTGTTTGGCTGTTGCACTTGTGTCTCGCGTCTTTTGCAGCATCTCACCCATAAAACGGCATTCTAAAAACACGAGAGCGGTTAATCAGGAGCGCCATCATGTGGTCGGATCATTTTCTTGTCTTAACTGTTATCATTGCTGAATTGTCAACATGTCTAATTGTAACGTTTGCCAACATTTTTATTCAAAACTGCGATTTCTCGATTTAAAAATAATAAAATTGTGGCAAAACATTACATTCGAATTAATCAGAAAAATCACCCAGCCCTGATTGATTGATTGATGGATGGATGGATGGATGGATGGATGGATGGATGGATGGATGGATTTCACATACAGCATTGGGGGTCTCTGGGACTCAAACATAAAGATAGTGAATTTAATCAAAAGGGTCAAGAGAACTATAGCATGTTGCTTAATAGCGCTTGTTGTGAAATAGTAAGCCTACTGCATTGTAGTGTGTCAGTAGCTTACAGGCATGATTATAATTCATAAACAATGAGTCCCATCATTAAAGAAAAAACGAAGAAGTCTCAAAGTTAGCCAGAGGCTCCGGTTAAGAGTTTAAACAAAGTTTGGATTACATTATCTGTTTGCAGTTGTTTGCAAGGACGTGATGAATGCTGTACACAAGTAGACAAAATGAGACAAACAACAGCTGATGTAATGTAAGATTACAAAGGGCAAACTCATTGTTTGTCCTCCAAACATGGATCTACCAGATGTCTTTATTCAAAGACTGTGAGCAGCACACCACGTAGCTAGCATCCATAATGAAACAGTGTTATGGCAATCGCATCAGCATGAATCAAACCAAGTTTTGTGGTTTGAGATATATATATATAATGCAATGACATTTTAGGAGTGGAATAAGTGTCTAAATACTTTTTGGGGCCTCTATTTGTATTCGTGTGCACAAATAAAGCAGTTCATGACCCAGAATTTGCAATGAAACTTCATTCCATCGCAAAACAAATAATAAGTTGTCTCAGAGTTCCTCTTTGACTTTTCTTTATTTTCTTTGCACTGTCAGATCAAGAGTGTGTTGATCATAAAGTGAAGGAAAACTCCATATAAGAGACAGAGGGCATTAGACATCATGAGATAGAAATTCCTATACATGGCGTGTGTCTGCACACAGTCATTTGGGTGTGATAGAAAGAGTTTGTGTGTGTTTGTAAAGCACAAGGATACAGTCACCCTTGACTGGGAGAACATAGAGCTCCTCTGTTCACTGGAGAACTGACTCCTGTGTTCCCCTACTGACCCATCTGCACCCCATCACCACCTAAAACATATTTATTAGGTTTGAATTCCCCATTATGTTCCTCGTGATAGTGTTTATCACAATATTGATAAGGTTAGAAGGCCGCTGGGCTGGTCTTGAATGAAATTCAGTTCCTGTGAGGAGTAATGGCTGTTGATTTTGGGGTGGTAATGCAGCAAATAGGAAACATTTTAAGAACTTTGGCTAACGTTCTGACAAGGATTATGAACAAACGTTCTTCCAGTAATGTTAGTAGAACCTTCATTCAAAGTTCTGGTCTTTAATAATGTTCTCAATATGTTAGCACATAAACATTTATATATCGTTCATAGGATGTTGTTGCCATGCCGTCATTTTACGCCGGACTGCTTCACAAACGAGGGTCAATTCAACGCTGGATTTACACAAAAGATTAACATGATGGCACATGCCAGTCGATGAGTTGAATCAACTCCACAGCAACTACATAAATTTATCCACTAACCATTCAGAAACGTCCAGTTTTATTCTAAAAGTTGTAACTTCTTCCTGAGTCTCTCCATCAGTGTCCGACTCCGGTTTGAACAATGTACGGCTGAACACCGTTACTGACAATCCTCATTTTGGCTGCGTGAGATTCTCCAGCTTTGTTGTTGTTGAGCAACCGAAGCGTGAGCTGTTAAAGCTCCGCCCTCTTCTGGAAAGGGGGCCGGGAGCAGCAGCTCATTTGCATTTAAAGGGACACACACAAAAACGGCGTGTTTTTGCTCACACCCAAATTGGGGCAAACTTGACAAGCTATAATAAATGATCTGTGGGGTATTTTGAGCTGAAACTTCACAGACTCATTCTGGGGACACCAGAGACTTATATTACATCTTGTAAAAGCGGCATTATAGGACCCCTTTAACATCTGTATAACCAAGAAAAAACTTGGTAACACTTTATTTTAGTGTCCTTGTTACACGTTACATGTAGTTACTGTAGTGATAACTATAAATTATGCATAATTACATGCAACTAACCCTAAACCAAACCCTAATCCTATAGTTATAGTACATTTAGTTGGTTATTATTACTCAGTAATTAAATGTATAATTACACTGTAACACAGACACCTTAAAATAAAGTGTAACCAAAAACTTATGGACATTTTGAATGTTCAGAGAACGTTCAGAAATAATGTTTTCAGAACTTAACAAAACGTTTTTAGAACATATTTTTTGTTAGTATTCTGGTAAAGCAGCTGTTGTCTCTCACTTGCTATGGTGACGCGAATACCAAAACAGACAGATGAAGTCACGTCCCAGCCACCATTACTTTATCATGCCTTCATGCAGGCCAAGAATACTACACTGAATGTCTACAGACTTTTTCAAAGGGCCACAGAACCCAAGGAACAAGTTGTGTCTTTTACTATTTTTCTTTTTTAACATTTATACTATACTCTGTGCTGCACTGCATCCCACAGTAAATGACACCCACAAGCCTTGTGCTTGTTAATTATGGATGTTCAGGCACAGAATGAAGACTTGGACAGGAATGGACCGAGACTCAGAATCAGCCCGGGACCTTCCCTTGTGAAAAAGAAGTGCACTGTGTTGAATGTGCACTTTTAGTGTACTTCAAATGAATATTTTTTTAAAAAAAGTGAAGAGTGTACTTAAACTTAAAGAGAGTATGCTTTCATAACTATGTTTCTTAACACACTTTAAGTGCACTTATATATACTATACTATACTATAGTATACTATACTCTTTTCTTCCCTATTGTGCCGTATATCCGAGTGAAACGCTTCTGGAACAAGAACAAATAGGGCGGGGCTTGATTTTGTCTGTGGCAAATTGATTGGATGGTTGTGGTTTGCTATTGGTGGATCTCATGTGAGTGACAGGTTGCCCCGCCCTCGTTCCATTTTATCATTCTTCAAACATTATGGGAACGTTACTTTTGAATGTTCTCTTAACGTTCTTAAATAAGTAGTAACATTTAAAAAAATGTTAGAAGAACGTCCAACTAAAACATTTCAGGAAAAAAAAAAAAAAAAACGTTCCATGAACGATGCATAAATAATGTTTTTTTGTTAAAGTCTTGAGAACTGAAAAGACCAGATAACTTTAAGCGAGCGTTCTATTAACATTACTGGAAGAATGTTTGCTCATACTGTAACTTTGAGAGAACCTTGCCAGAACGTTCCCTGTTAGCTGGATATACACTGTAAAAAATGCTGGGTTAAAAACAACCCAAGTTGGGTTGAAAATGGACAAACCCAGCAATTGGGTTGTTTTAACCCAGCGGTTGGGTTAAACGTTTGCCCAACCTGCAGGGTAGTTTTATTTAACTCAAAATATTGTTTAAAAATTACTGAATGACTGGCTTAAAATGAACCCAAAATATGTTGGAAATTAAAAATCAGACACATAATTACTAGAGGAAACAATAATAATCAAAAGGTGAACATTTATTAATAAGCAATTCAATAAATGTTTAGTCTTTAATTATTATTCATTAAACATATTAATAAATGTTCATTTCCAACATAATTTGGGTTCATTTTAAGTGAGCAATATAATCAGTTTTAAACAATAGTTGAGTTAAATAAAACTACCCAGCTGGGTTAAAACAACTGAATCGTTGGGTTAAACAACCCAACTGTGGGTTAAAACAACCCAACTGCTGGGTTAAAACAACGCAGTCGCAGGGTTAAAACAACTAAATCGTTGGGTTAAATAACCCAACCGTGGGTTAAAACAACCCAATTGCTGGGTTAAAACAACTGAATCGTTGGGTTAAATAACCCAACCGTGGGTTAAAACAACCCAATCGCTAACCGAATTGCTGGGTTAAAACAACTGAATCGCTGGGTTAAAACAACCCAGTCGCTGGGTTAAAACAACTGAATCGTTGGGTTAAACAACCCAACCGTGGGTTAAAACAACCCAATTGCTGGGTTAAAACAACCCAGTCGCTAACCCAATCGCTGGGTTAAAACAACTGAATCGCTGGGTTAAAATAACCCAACCGCTGGGTTAAAACAACCCAATTGCTGGGTTAAAACAACCCAATTGCTGGGTTAAAAAACCAGTCGCTGGGTTAAAACAACTGAATCGCTGGGTTAAAACAACCCAATCGCTGGGATAAAACAACTGAATCGCTAGGTTAAAATAACCCAATCGCTGGGTTAAAACAACCCAATCACTGGGTTTGTCCATTTTCAACCCAACTTGGGTTGTTTTTAACCCAGCATTTTTTTTTACACTGTAAAAAATTATTTTCATGATTTGTTATCACATTTTTTCTTTTGTCAAATCAACTTAGATAATTAATGTGGTTCAGATAACACAATATTTTGAGTTTCTGTTGATTAAATCAATCGCCTTCACTGAATGAACTCAAATTTTTAATTTCAATGAACTCAAAATTTTAAGGCAACCAGGTAACTTACTTTTTAAGTTAAACCAACAATTCTTTTTACAGTGTAGAGTGTACACTAACTTAACTTGAACCCTGTTCAGAATGACTTCATTTCCTTCTAACGCACTGCAGAAGAACAGATGTTTTGCGCAGTGAGTATCATGGAGTAAAGGAAATTCAGAGATAGACCCTAAGGCGGATCATACTGTAATTTCCCATCTGCACAACATGAATTTCCACCTCACGATTTAGAGTTTAGCTTATACAGGACATACTGCCTGCTGAGTTGCAATACTGCTACAGTTAATATGAATGTACAATATTGTATTTCACTGTCGGCAACTGTAGTAATGCTGCACAGATACATCAAGTTCTGTATTATAAAACACAAAACAATTCTGTCATTTTCCAGTACAGTCATAGAGCTGTAACCATCAAGCTACATGTTTTATTATTATGAGTTTCCTGGGAATCCAATCCATGACCTTGACCTTGCTAGAGTCATTTACCGGTTGATCTACAGGAGCACTAAAGCATCAGGGCCTTTGCTGTCAGTGATATAAAGCCGACGTGAAGGTTTGATACGATATAACAGACAGTAGTCAGTGATATAAAGAACATATGTTTCACTGTGATGGTGCTGACTTTATTGGTTATACTCCATAAAACAATTTGATTTAAGCTGGAAGCAGGAAAATATGCTCATCTTAATAATTCATACTACGAGTTTTATTATACATCGCCTCTGTGTTAGTGCAAATTGAGTGTCTAAAGCAGAGGATGTCAGTGATGTTTATGGCAGTGCTGGTGTCTTCTGGGATACTCTCTAATGTGAATGATCCCATCATTACTCTGCGCAGGGAGGTACAAATGATGAGAGCGTGAGACAAAAATCCATTCATTGTCTTCTTCAGTGATCTAATCTGGGCTCAGACACACGCTCGGCCGATGTCCACGCTGAAAATGTGCCTGCTTAAATTTGTGCCTAACTGAGGATCAAGTTATTACCCTGACAAGGTAGTGTTGTTGTCCAATTGCAATCTGCAAGTCAGTGCTGTCTCTGGGGAAATCCCGGTTTGGAAAGGGAGGGAAGGGAGTGTGAAAATGTCTCAGCCTAGAACAACACTGCGCCCTGCTGGACAAAACACTTTATACATGAAGCCCAAAGAGGTTTACTTTATTGTATTTATTGGTTCATTTAGATGCTGGTGCTTTATTTAAATTCATTACAGTCAAGAATCTGTAATACTAGTTTTATATCACATGGAAAACAAATGTCTATAATTTCTTCAAAAATAGTAAAGAGTTACACAATTCCCTTTTCATGTATATATTAAAGGAATCTGTGTCTCTGCGTTCTTCAATAAATGTAATGCATTTATACTCACAAACCATGTTTCAGTAACCTGACAAAATATTTTCTACACATTATACACACACATATCTGAAATTAAAACAAAGTACGTCAAATTAATTAATGAATAGAGAAACCTGTCTACTAGTCATTTATGATTACTGAATAAATATTTTTATAAGTCATTTCGTATTACACTCACCTGAGCAGTTTCTAGCAGATTAAATAATTTACACTCTAAAAAATTCTGGGTCAAAAACAATCTAAGTTGGGTTGAAAATGTACAAACCCAGCGGTTGGGTTAAATACTTGCCCAACGTGCTGGGTAGTTTTATTTAACCCAACTATTGTTTAAAAATTCCCTTGTATGTTTTATATATTTTATAAAAAAATATACAAAATTTTACAATTTCCTGATATTTCCAGCTTTTCCCTGATTGCAAATCTTATCAAATCTACATAAACTCATTTCTAATTTAATACTGTCACATAACAGCAAAAATATACACAAAACTCAAAACAAAGACACACAAATAAATTAAAAAACAAAAAATCTGAAGCATAGCTTGGTTCGTTCCACCTCATATTCCAGCTACATCACGTCACGATCAACAACAGGTTTCCCGCCCAGCCTGGATCTATCGGATCGATTATTCATTGTTTGGTGGTATTTTACATGGTGTTGTCGTAGGAGGGTGTGGAGTACTGCGGTGTCTGCGGGCCCTGCATGGCCCCGGTCGCTGCACCCATAGCTGCCTGCTGCGCTGCCTGCTGAACGTGAGGGTTTTTCCAGGCGCCAGACACCCACTCCTCCTGCGCTTTACTCATGCTGCCTCCACTGCCTCGGTAGAAGTTATGGACCTGCCACACACAACACATATTCAAGGGCACGGTTATTTAAGCAGAGAACATCTCAATAATAAGCAAGACATTAATATTAATCAGTAACAGTTTTATATAGAACAGTAACAGTTTTATGTGGAAGCTTATTTCCGCCACCGAAAGGTCATTGTGACTTTTTTTCTCGCAAATATTTTATATCTCACAACTTTATGTGAGATGTAAAAAGTCAGAATTGCAAGATGTAAACTCAGAATTCCAAGAAAAATGTCAGAATTACGCAGTGTAAAAATATTCAGAGAAAAAAGTCAGAATTCAGAAAAAAAAGTCAGAATTGCAAGATGTAAAAATATTTGGAGAAAAAAAGTCAGAATTCCCAGAAAAAAAAGGCAGAATTCAGAGAAAAAAAGGCAGAATTGCGAGGTGGAAAAATAATTCGAGAAAAAAGTCAGAATTCTGAGAAAAAACAAAACAGAATTGCAAGGTCTAAAAATATTTGGAGAAAAAAGTCAGAATTCCGAGAAAAAAGTCAGAATTCCGAGATGTAAAGTCAGAATTCCGAGACAAAATGTCAGAATTGCAAGGTGTAAAAATATTTGGAGAAAAAAGTCAGAATTCTGAGAAAAAAGTTGGAATCGCAGGATGAAAACACAGAATTCTGAGAAAAAAAGTCAGAATTCAGAGAAAAAAGTCAGAATTCAGAGAAAAAAGTCAGAATTCCAAGACAAAATGTCAGAATTCTAAGAAAAAAAAGTCAGAATTCTGAGAAAAAAGATGAAATGTCAGAATTGTGAGGTGTAAAAATATTTGGAGAAAAAAGTCAGAATTCTGAGAAAAAACTAAACAAAACAGAATTGCAAGGTGTAAAAATATTTGGAGAAAAAAGTCAGAATTCTGAGAAAAAAGTCAGAATTCTGAGAAAAAAAATCAGAATTGCGAGATGTAATCTCAGGATTCAGAGAAAAAAAAGTCACAATTACCTTTTTTATTTTTTATTCCGTGGCAGAAACAAGCTTCCATAGTTTCAAGATATGTAGGTCAATTATCACTCATTTTTACTGGCTTCTGATTGGCTTTTCAGGCACAAATACTAAGGTAAATATTTTATTTACTCTCGCATCTAATTAACAACCACTACATGCTCCAGCATCACGCTTAATGACACATCACACGACAGACAACCGACCAGCCCCAAGCCTTCTATATACATGTCAGCTAAACGAGCTGTAACTGCTGGCAGACAGGCCGACTGCACGAGCAATGAGGCAGACAGAGGCCTGTCCCGCTTTAATAGATGTGCCTGTGCGGCTCAGTGAGGGCCTGCTACCTTCGTGAGCGCGATAAATGAAATGGCAGCGACTGCAGTGAACATGATCGTGGGGATTAGCATAATGATGGAGGCGAAGATGCTCGTGCCAAAGAAGGAGATGGTGCCCAACCAGCCACTGAAACAGAGAGATGAGACCATAAGGATGCATAAAGTACAATAGAATAATACATACAGTATTCTAGTATCAGCATAAAGCTATACAGTTAGCATACAGAATCCTGATATTTGGGTTTGAATTAATTATCTTTTTTTAGCATAATTTGAGCATGCATTTGCACTTACCAAACACCCCATCCTGGAATACCAATGGCCTGAATTATAGCAATGAAAAGCTGTGCCATGAAGACAAAGAAGAAAGCCATGAAGTAGAACGAGCTGTCAGTCCTGAAAAACAAATAAACAAATACATAACAATATTTATTTAAAACTTAATGACAAATGTGTAATGAATCAGTTATGATTATTATTATTATTTAAATATTAATAAATAATAAATAATTTATATATTATCAATTAAATAATATATAATTCATATATTAAATAAAATAAATAAATAAAAATAATGGATTCATTTAACATACGATGATGATGATGATTATTTTAAAAAAAATTATACATATATATATATATAATTTAATTTAACATAAATTATATATTGTTTATTAATTTATTAATAATAATAATAATAATGGATTCATTATACATTTACCATATGATGATGATGATTATTATTTAATTATATATATATATATATATATATATACAAATTTTTAATAATAATAATAATAATAATCATCAACATCATCCTGTTAAATGTATAATGAATCCATTATTATTGTTATTTATTATTTAATATTTATATATTTAATTAATTTATTTATATTATTCAATTAATAACAGAAATCATATATTATTTGTTAATTTATTAATATTAATTTAAATAATAATAATAATAATAATAATAATAATTGATTCATTCAAATATGAATCAAAGTCAAATACAAATACAAATAATAATAAAAAAGATGAATAAAAATATAATCACTATATAAACTCTGCACAGTGTAATAATTTGGTAATAAACGAGTAGACTGGTGCTCACTTGAAGGCGTTGTAAATGGGTCGGAACCAGCATACATAAGAACAAGGAGTGAAGAGAACAACCCATATGATTGACATGCCAAAGTTAGTCACTCCTCCACCTCCAAACATCCACGCCATACAGCCGAAGAAATTCACCAGCAGGGTCACACCATACACTGAAAACAAGAGAAGATGTCTTACTTTCAACACAAATACGAACTGTCCTGGTTATTTACACAGATGGATTTGTGTGAGAGAAAGTGAAAGATAAGAGCAAACAGAAACTCTTCTTCTCCCAAGAGTGTACAAGAGAATAAAGCTCCACATCTGCATGATGTCACGTCAGAGAGAGAACATGCAGCTGTCAACAAATACAGTAAATGCTTCACCAAGCAGAGTAACCTGAAGACCCACAATACACCAGCTGAACTGTTGCAATGCATTTGCACAAAGGTTAGAAATGCACATGATTACTGAGCACACTGAGCCAGAGCAGTTTACCCAATAAATGAGGCTGACAGAAGGAAGGTCAGACACCATAAACACACTACTGTGACGTGCAGTCTACTCACTGAAAACACAAAATGAAAAAAATAATTCTTTGTTCCATGCAATGAAAAATATTTTTTTCTTGCAAAATGAGAAAGAATGATACAATATTATAAAGAAAGAAAGAAAGCATGCCATTTCACTCAAAAACAACACATAAAGAATACCTTCGGAGGGATCAGCTACAGGTAGTATCTACAGCAGGAGATGACAATAATTAATGTATATACACCGTTACGCTGTCCTTTGCTTGTCTGTATTGTAACAGTAATTACTGTAAATAAAAACTGTATTAGACCAGTGATTTTTTTTTTAATACTGGATCCACATCAACAATAATGTTATTACACTCTTACAAATAAAGCTTCTTTATTGGCATTTATGGTTCCATGAAGAACATATAACATCCATAGAATCTTTCCATTCCACAAAAGGATCTTTATAGTGGAAAATGTTTTTTTAGATTTTTAAAATGTTCTTCATATTAAGAAAAAATACTAAGTTCTGTCATGAGACTCTAGATGGCGCAGGCTGATGGGACTTTAACGCAACCTGCTGACAGTGACATCGTTAACTACACGGCACAAGCTGAATGGTTCCTGTTGCATCTGCAGCCAATGAGCTTGACATTTAAATAGTTGGTCAGTGTTTGCTGTAGCAGTTTGCAGCGCACTTTCAGAAACGCTCCACCTTCACCTGTATACATCTGCTATAGGAAATTTCATATTTGCTATTTAAGTTATATGTCACAATATATGTAAAAATGTACAAATACTCAATGACATACACTAATATTTTATACATTTTTAAAAATGACTCCACAGACCTCCTGCAGTTACACCACATACCACTAGGGGGCCAATACAGTGTTAAAAGAACTAACAAATAAGTCAAGCAAGTATCTTTACACATTTTCATCTGAACACTTAACTAAACTCATCAGAATGTCTGTGATCACCTGTGAACTAGACCTAAATATCGTGTATAGGTTAGTTTTGTTTGTTTTCCAGACTCACAGATCCACAGGTAGTAGAGTCTCTTGCAGGTGGTGCGGTGCTGGTCAGGAATCTCCTCAAAGTCCTGATGGAAGCACGGCTTTAGAGGAATAAAGCTAGGCAGAGGAGGAAAGTTGTTTTCTACGGGACAGACAGAAACAAAGCAATGCATCAATATAAAACACAGTTTCTTACTGATGTGCTATTGATGGAATGAATTTGACATATGGACCGATTCAAGGTCCTTACCAGCCATTGGGAAACAGGCGACGACTATTCGTTCTTCAGAGCTGTCAATCTACAAATGAAGAACAAGATAAGGGACAAATATAGTAAGGTTTTCAGTTTTATTGCCCAGGAAATTAACCAACAGTAGGGCATGTAGGGGTGAGTTGTCACAATGTTACACTCTAGAAAAATGCTGGGTTAAAAACAACACAAGTTGGGTTGAAAATGGACAAACCCAGCAACTGCGTTAAACGTTTTCCCAACGTGCTGGGCAGTTTTATTTAACTCAACTATTGATTAAAAAATTACTGTATTGCTTGCTTACAGTTTTGAAACAAAAAAACAAATAATGAAACAGTAACCGCAGAGTTACTGAGTGTGACAACATAAAACATGCTTTTCAACAGTCTGAAACAGTGCATTGCATCCTGTAAAATAGATAAATAAAGTGTTTTAAAGTTCGCAGTGTTTAATGTCTGAACGTCTGCTGGCTGGAGCGTGTTAAGACTAAGAGCTCGTGGATTAAGAGGCAGGATCACACATATGTGTGTTTTCTGAAGTGACCCATACTGACACACATTAACGCGCATCTCAAAGCGGATCGCAACATTTACCTTTGGACGAGTGTTTACAATCAAAGTATTGCATTTGTTTGTTTCTCGACCATTTACTTCAAACACTGAGCAAATGAGATTCATCCATCATGTCAGCTCAAGCTAAGCCAGCGGCCTGGCATTAACAGAGACTGAATGGAGAGGAAAATAATCGCCTTACCTTCTCCTGCACACCTTCTGCGCGCCTCTCACAATGACATGGCTTTCTAGTGCATACTCAAACACTCATTCATACTAAATAAAACACCATGCACAAACTAAAGTAAGCAGAGATGCTGGTTTCTTGAGAAGTTTGTTGTGATCTTTGAGTTACATTCGCCGCATATCCTAGTGACTACGCTTACGGATTTAGCCAATAGGAGTGGCGCATTAGGCTCTGGGAACGCCCTCTTTTACCTCGTTGGCCAATCACCACCGTGAAACGCGGTTGCTCTCCGCAGTGCTGAAGTTGTCGTTTGGTGGGCGTGTTAGAGAAGGAAACCTTCGACGTCCCGACTGACCTGATTATCATTTGTGATTGGGATGTTTTTTCATAGTACATACACTCCTAAAAATAAAGTTCTTTAACTATGGTTCCACGATGAACCTTTAACATCAGTGGAACATTTTCAATGCGCAAAAGCTACTTTATAGAGGAGAAAGATTCTTCAGATTATTAAAATGTTGTTTACACAAAACACTTTGTTAAAAACAACCCAATTTGGGTTGTTTTCAACCCAAGGGCTGGATAAATATAGGACAGAACACATGTTGGGTAAACAAAACCGCCTTTTCAAATTGGGTTGTTTATTTAACCCAGCATAATGGGTTGATTCATTTTCACTTTAACACTAGCTTTTTTTTTTTTTTTTTTTCTTCTTTTTTTTTTTTACTTCATACGAATTAATGTTTACAGATTAACTTAAATCCTCTAAACTTTTTTTTTAAATACTCCACACAACCACTGGTTTGCATAATTCCTTTATTTTCGATCATATTTTATAGTATAGCATATTTTATATAATTTTTAATACATATTGCCTACATTTAACCTCGTTTAACAAATATTAGACGTAAAAATTTAACATTTAGAAGTAATTCAAGTGTAATCGCCCAGTCTCCGTTTCCACCGTAACAGTGCTGGATCTCGTGCCGGAGATGGCTCGCGTTCGGAGGGGAACTGCTAACTTCAGACCGCCGCCTGCTTTTCACTCGTAGCAGAAAGATGCTGTGACTGACTCCATAACCTGTCCATAAATAATCAGTGTACAATTCTAGGAACATCCTAAGTATTTATATTCTGTATCTTTTTGAATAAAATTATAAAAATTTAATGGAAGGCATCGCGTTTCCATCACGCGAAAAGACCGACGCGACACACATTTGGTGACTCACATCGCGGCCCTGTGTGTTGCTTTGCATAGGATTAAACGATATACAGAACAATAACATACCTCTATTTTAACGAAGACATGCACCGATTTGACGGAGCTGCACTGCTCTCTCCTGAAGAGGGCGCAAAAACCCACGATAAACTACCCAAACACTGGGTTGTTACCCAGAAGCTGGGTAACACAAACACTCGGTTATGTCTGACCCAGCAGCTGGGTAACACAAAAACTACCCAAACACTGGAAAAATAACCCCCCAAAAAATGATGCAAAAGGTAACCCAGGACTTGGGTAGAAAAAATAACCCAAGCTTTTTTTAGAGTGAAGTGTTCATTAAAAGTTTCTTTGGGACCAAAAATGGTTCTTCGCTGCGAAATCTTCCATTTGGAATTGGAACCATTATTTTTAAGAGTGTAGAAAACAAATGAATTCTCCGATATGTTCTTCTCTACATATGTTTCTGAAGTTAATCGCAGGAGTCAACAAGTGCAACATGGCTAAGATGCATATCTTGTTGAAAAAGAGGTGCCTTCTGTTTCACGTGCTTTTTTTTTTTTTTATAAATGTTGCATCAAATTATTCAATGAATTATAAAAACTGGTTGTAAAAAGCTCTTGAGAATCTAGTGTTTCCCTCATGCATTTGCATTATTTCACCACTGAGGGGCAGAGTTTCTATAAATCATGTCATTGCTACTTTATAGCTTCATATCTTGCAGTCATGTTTATAAATATTTACTCTGCCTTTATTCTTTCAGCATTACATTTCATTTTTACTAAAAGTAAAACACTCAAATACACTTCTAAAGGTAGGCTAACTGATCTATTAGCCTTATATAGTGTTTTTTTTTTTTTTTAACTTAAGAAGGTACACAGAGAAATAAGGCATTTATTACTTTCCTCTTCTTATTATTATTTTTTAATTATCTGGGGGCATGTTAGCGGATAAAATGCATTAAACGAGAGAAGCGATGAGGGTGGAGATTAAATGACAGCGGGACTGAGCGCCATCATTTATAATCTCGAGCATCTCATGTCAGTCAGATCAGAGTACAGCAGCTCAATGTGACATGCAAACCTCACTGCCAGCTCTCCTGTGCGTGTCTGAATGTTGGGAAGCACAGCTTTAGTACTGGAAAATAACCCTGTCATCGTGGGGAAAATGAAATAAGCTCTTCTCAAGATGATGCGAGGATACAGACCGGTGAGTAGATGCATTTGTATCGATGTACAACTGTGCAAAATTATACTTTTAATAGTTTGGGTGTTCTGTGAATATTATGCATGCTTTTCCCACTGGAGAATAATTTGAACTTGCTTTTTACATAATATTTGAAAACGTTATCTTCTCAACTGTAACATTTATGTTCACAAACATGCATTTTTTAAAAAAATAAATAAATCATTATCATTTGTATTTCTTTAAATCATAACGACTGCAAAATAGGCTAATATTGTGCAAAAAATAAGCCATTAACAGTTTTATAATCTCTTACATGCTAAATTGTGATATCTAAATTTACATTTATGGATAAAGGTGTGATTAAAATATTACTTGCACAAATAACCTCTGCATGTCTGTTTTTAAATTATTATTAAAAAATAATTTTAGATAACTTAATCCTGATTAGGACACCACAATAAAAGTAATTTTTAAGATCAGAAATAGTTCTTTAACAACTGCACACTTTTTACAGTGTGATATCAAGAACAGATGATTCATTTTAGTGCTGTTTTTCATACTTATGTCAATATATGAAACTGATGAGATGTTTGTAAAAAGATGGAAGCTGCAGCTGTTGCAGAAGCATGACTTAAAGGGTTAGTTCACTTCAGAATTAAAATTTCCTGATAATTTACTCACCCCCATGTCATCCAAGATGTTCATGTCTTTCTTTCTTCAGTCGAAAAGAAATGAAGGTTTTTAAGGAAAACATTCCAGGATTTTTCTCCATATAGTGGACTTCACTGGGGTTCAACGGGTTGAAGGTCCAAATGTCAGTTTCAGTGCAGCTTCAAAGAGCTCTACACAATCCCAGATGAGGAATAAGGGTCTTATCTAGCGAAATGATCTGTCGTTTTCTATAAAAATGATATACTTTTTAACCACGTCTTGCACTGCTCTGTGATACGCCACGCATTACGTAATCACGTTGGAAAGATCACCCGTTACAAAGCGAACGTGCAAAGACTAAGTGAAACGTTCTTTACAAAAAAAAAGGGTAAAACAATGATGTCGGACAATTTTGAAGTTGGAGGAGAAAATGAGATGGAGTTTTTCGCCCTACCGCGGTACTTCCGCCTACGTCACGCGAGCAAGACGAGCATTTGTGGTTAAAAAGTATATCATTTTTATTTTTTTTATAAAATGACTGATGGTTTCTCTAGATAAGACCCTTATTCCTCGTCTGGGATCGTGTAGAGCTCTTTGAAGCTGCACTGAAACTGACATTTGGACCTTCAACCTGTTGAACCCCAGTGAAGTCCACTATATGGAGAAAAATCCTGGAATGTTTTCCTTAAAAACCTTCATTTCTTTTCGACTGAAGAAAGAAAGAAAGACATGAACATCTTGGATGACATGGGGGTGAGTAAATTATTAGGAAATTTGAATTCTGAAGTGAACTAACCCTTTAAAGATCCACACATTGCAATATGGCTTTTTTATTAAACTCGTGGATCGGAGGATTACAGTAGCTTTACCTCAGCTAACCCCAGTGTTTCAGACACAACATCTTTTTAATGATTGGTCGGCTGCATTCATATAATCCCATAACTTGTTGTCAGCCTACACTGATGCCTGTTTCTGTGTCTGCAAACCTCTTTCTCTCTTTCTTCTCCTCAGACTCCAGTCTCTAACTCGACTCTGTCCTTCTGTGGCACGGATAACTCCTCGGCGTATAAGGTTGATAATGGCCTTCTGAATAACGGCTGCTTTTTGGATGCTCTAGGTGTCGTCCCTCATGTCTTTTTGCTGTTTAGCACCTTCCCTATCCTCTTCATCGGTGAGATGCTTTCTCATATTTCACAGTTTGCACTGGAGAACGTGGGCTGGTTTTCAAAGCACTTCTGCATGGTCCTCCAGGATACAAATAAGAACATGTCATGTCAAGTGCATTGCACAGCTAAATCTAAAGAAACTGTGGTTGTGTTGTAGGCTGGGGCAGTCAGAGCTCGAAGGTTCACATTCACCACAGCACGTGGCTTCATTTCCCTGGCCATAACCTCCGCTGGCTGCTCACCACCGTCCTGCTCTTCGTGCTGGTTTGTGAGATCGCTGAGGGAATTGTGTCGGACGGGTGAGAACAACCACTCAATGATCGTCTCGCTTCACTGATGATCGGCTCACTTGTGTTTGTCAGTTGTGCAGTTATTTAGCCATGGTTTTATATATTTATTTTTACATTCAAAGAAATGCAACACAGAAGCATTATATTTGCTGTTCAAAATAAGATTTTTTCTTTTGAAAGAAATTAAAATTTTTATTACACAAATATGCATTAAATTGATCAAAAGTGACAGTAAAGACATTTATAATGTTACAAAATGTTTATATTTTAAATAAACGCTGTTCCTTTGAACTTTCTGTCCATCAAAGAATCCCGATAATAATAAAATAATACAAAAATCTCAATGTTTTCAACATTGATAATAATCATAAATGTTTCTTGAGCAGCAAATCATCATATTAGAATGATTTCTGAAGGATCATGTGACACTGAAGACGCTGAAAATTCAGCTTTGATCACAGGAATAAATTACACTTTACTATATATTCACATAGAAAATGTCTTAAATTGTAATAATATTTCACATTTTTTTACTGTATTTAGATCAAATAAATGCAGCCTTGGTGAGCAGAACAGACTTTTTTAAAAAAAACATTAGCCTTTTAATACAGATAAAGCCTGGTGTTCAGCACAGAACGAGTGTGAGTCTGCTGCAGTGTTTTATTAACTCCATGAAACTCTTCACCAGGTTCAATCAGTCCCGTCATCTTCACCTCTACATGCCAGCAGGGCTCGGGATACTGGCTGCCATCACTTCCATCGTCTATTACCACAACATAGAGACCTCCAACTTCCCCAAGCTGCTTATAGGTATAAACAGACCCGACAGCATGAGATTCAGATCAGTGCAGTTATTATTATCCCTGAGATAAACACTGAATGTTGTCAAAATAGTGGCAGTGAACAGCTCTCATTCCATATCGAAATATTTCTCTTCCTATCCAGCACTGCTGATCTATTGGACTTTGGCCTTTATCACCAAAACCATCAAGTTTGTAAAGTATGACGATCACGGCATCGGCCTGAGGCAGCTGCGCTTCTGCATCACAGGACTGCTGGCGCTTCTGTACGGCCTGCTGCTGGGAGTCGAGGTCAACGTGATTCTGCGCAGGGTGAGTGTGTGTGGGGTCAGGGGATTATAGGGGCGCAGAGAGAGGATTAATGAAGACAGCGTTGCTTAATGGAACTGTTGTTTAAAATAACTGTCTTATTTCTTTTTTAAAAGCTGTTGACTTCAGCCGTAGGTAATCACAGTGTGCTGATATACAGCCGTATCGCACGGCTATGAGTGTGATATTGCGTTTATACAACACTTCGACGGCACGAGTGTGTAAATAAATAAGAACAACAACGGAATGTATTTAAAACCCTCTTTTGCTGTTATGGAATTTTCCATAACAGCGCTAAAACAACATCCTTTGTTTACAAAAGTCCCTTTCAATTTAAAAGTCTCTTGCGACTGAATCATTCACTCGTAAAGTTTGCCGCCATCTAATGGCGTATTAATGTAACCTTCACTCAATCCATATTACGCACTAATGGACCCTTTCTCAATACAACATATTATTCATATAAAATAATATTTATTGAACAACAATATTTAAATTAACAACAATAGCCATTTTAAATGACAATAGGAAACAAACACAATTGTACAATTCAGTCAAACGTACAAAAGCAGTGCTGTACAGGATGTAAGTTAAATATAGCCTTAATATTAAATTATTAAATTTAACATAGCCCAATTCGATTTGCTCAGGAACAATAGATTAATAAGACCAAAGATTGCCTGTTTTATGTACCCAAAATGAATTATATCTCATGTTTAACCACTATAAGAGACAGCGATCCCCAAAGCACTGGCCGAGATGAAGCTGTTCTCGGCGGGTATTCGAGCACTGAATGGCCGCTGACGGCCTGGAGCTTACATCTCCAGAAAAACGTCTAAACAAATTTTAAAATAGGCGCTATGATTAAATATGAGTCACATGTTTTAGGTCTAAACAACTACATTCTAGCCTAAAAAACTACAGTTCATGGTACAACAAGTGTAGGATTTTCTAAAAAAAAAAATATGGTGGATTTGCTCGGCCGCTATGACAGTCGCTTCAAGCGGATTGATACAAACAGTGAAAAGGTAGGAGTGCCGTTATCACTAGAATATCACATGGCTATCAGCCAAATGGAACCTTATTGTAAAGTATTACCAAATACATTGAAAAATACTTGTAGCTTGTCTGAGAAAATGCCTAGTAACCATTCGCCTCCATGTCAGACAACAAATTTAACCATGAGGACATTGTCGCTTTAGGTACAGCATGATCCCCTGTGTCTGTTGCATAATAGCACTGCTGCGGCTCCATGTGAGATTAAAATGCTGAGAACCTGTAGTTTACAGCTGAAACAAATGGCCCCACGATGCACAATAAACTTCTGTTGACGTCTGACAGCTGTTTGGTTCCCTGTGCAAATCCCTCACTTTCCACTTGCTTTGCTAAGCTGTTTATCGGTCCAGTTGTGTTCTGTTGAGGAGAGCGGAGACTCAATCCAGGTCCTGAACTCATGACTACTTAAAAATTATTGTGCATAACTCATCACTGGGAATAATCCCGTCTCATAACCGGCCTCATACTATTAGAATAAAGTTTTGGACGATTACCAGATGGGAAAAAAAAAAAAAAAAAAAAAAAATCAGCCAGGCTACATACTAATAATCCATTTAAGAACTTTTCCTTTGTAAGAATTGAAATGGTCTGCATAAACCCATGATCTATTGAGCCCATTTAGGATGAATTAGAACTACAAATTTGAGCCGGACCCCATCAATGGCCTCACTGATGCTCTATATGTGTCGTAAATCCCTGCATCCATGATTCAACATTAAGTGGAAAGCTTTCCAAAACAGGAGAAGCTGTTATAGCAGCAAAAGGCAGAATTATTGTTGATGGTTCGCTCATGACTGTGTTCTTGGTTGGATTTCAGCGCTACATGTGGTTTCGGTATCCCACGGAGGTGAAGCCACCTGATGACCTTCAGGATCTGGGCGTACGGTTCCAGCAGCCGTTCGTCAACCTGCTGTCTAAGAGCACATACTGGTGGATGAACACCTTCATCACCTCCGCACACAAACGACCCATCGACCTGAAAACCATCGGCAAGCTGCCCATATCCATGAGAGCTCTTACCAACTACCAAAGGCTCCGCAAAGCCATCGACGCACAGATGGTACATTCATTTCCTTCACTGCGTCAGAGGAATCTGTATAACTTTAGATGAATTATGAACTTCTACAGTTTCACTTTATTCTATTGAGACATTTATGATTTAGTAGCCACAAACGAACAAAATACGTATATATGATTCAGTTTTAAATATATCATTTTTAAAGACAAAATTATTCATCTAGGTTAATTGGAAAAAAAAAAAAAAAATTATAGTATTGTTTATTGTTAATTCATTTTACTTGATATTGAATGTTTAATGTTAATAATGCATTATATACAGCAGTGTTCAAAGGTTTGAGGTAGATAAAATTTCTAAGTCTCACCAAGGTTGCATTTATTTGATCAAAATCCAGTAAAAACAGTATGTTACGAACTCTTTTAGTCTAGGGGTTTTGTAGAGAACGTAACAAAGTTGAAAAAAAGTGATTAAATAAATAAACAAACTATCCCAGCTATTTTCATTTTCACAATTGATATTTCTCATAAAGGTTCACACAAACCCTCTATTTAACAACATAAAATAAAAGAATACCGAACCAGAAATATACTTAAGTTTGTTTTTTTATTCAGGGCTTAACAAAAGCCAAAAGAATATGGAAAATATACAAATATCAGGATAAATAATCAACTTAAATAACCAAGGCATCAGGAGAGAGTAAATTCCAAAACAACAAACAAAACAAAGTCTTACTAAAGGTTTTAACAAAATAACTTCCCTGGCAAAAGTAAATAAAATTAAAGACAATAATCTTACCTCTCTCCCTGACTAAAGAAAAACAGGTGAAAAATTTAGAAAAAGAATAAACCCAAATAAATTGGCGCCCATCTCCATACACAGGTTGACAGAGCCAGACTCACACAGAATCTCAACAGTAACGTCATTATACCCACACTTTAGATTTACATTTCACAAGTTGCTCAATGGCAAATAAAACAACAACGTCTCTGGGATGAAAGAGAAAGAGAGGGAGGAGAGAACAACATGGGAACATCCAAAACATACACAATTACGTCACGGGACGTATCAAGTAATATTGTTAAATATTATTACAATTTAAAAGAACAGTTTTCTATGGAGCCCCGCACATGACGTGCCGGAAAAAAAGTAAACAATTTACTAATTTGTTTCTTCGATTTGCTAAATTCTGCATATGATTTACTATTTCGTTCCCTCGATTTGCTAAATTTTACGCACAATTTACTAATTCGTTTCCTCGATTTGCTAAATTCTGCACACAATTTGCTAATTTGTTCACTCGATATGCTAAATTTTACACACAATTTACTAATTTGTTCACTCGATATGCTAAATCTTGCGCACAATTTACTAATTCGTTCCCTCGATTTGCTAAATTCTGCATACAATTTACTAATTTGTTCCCTCAATTTGCAAAATCATGCACACGATTTACTAATTCGTTCCCTCGATTTGCTAAATTCTGCATACAATTTACTAATTCGTTCCCTCAATTTGCAAAATCATGCACACGTTTTACTAATTCGTTCCCTCGATTTGCAAAATCATGCACACGATTTACTAATTCGTTCCCTCGATTTGCAGAATCGTGCGCACAATTTACTAATTCGTTCCCTCGATTTGCAAAATCGTGCGCACAATTTACTAATCTGTTCCCTCAATTTGCTAAATTTTACGCACAATTTACTATTTTGTTCCTCAATTTGCTAAGTTCTGCATACAGTTTACAAATTTGTTCCCTCGATTTGCAAAATCATGCACACGATTTACTAATTCATTCCCTTGATTTGCAAAATCGTGCGCACAATTTACTAATTCGTTCCCTCGATTTGCAAAATCGTGCGCACAATTTACTAATTTGTTCCCTCGATTTGCAAAATCGTGCGCACAATTTACTAATTCGTTCCCTCGATTTGCTAAATCGTGCGCACGATTTACTAATTTACTAGAAAACATTTTATTTTTCAGGATTCTTTGATGAATAGAAAGTTCAAATGCATTTATTTGAAATAGAAAACATTTGTAACATTGTCTTTAGTGTCACTTTTGATCAATTTAATACATCCTTGAATATTTATTTTTTAAAACTCCTTGCTAACACTTTTGAACGGTAGTGTACAGTATGTAGGAATTGTGATACAACTCTATTTACTGTATGTAGATATTCATATCTGTCTTCCATCACCGTAATCAACGTCATGTGAACCTTTCAGAAATCACTGGCCTCGTTTGACCTTTTAAAGTACGAGTTCGATGCATTATGGAATCACAACAATGGAATCACAACAAAAATACAGAGTGAATATAGACAATATTTATGATATCACTCAAATTATAAGTGCAAATGGTTCATGGAAGGTCAGTGATGTATAATCTGGATTAAGAGCTGCATGTAAACAGACATTACATAAATTAAACAGTTCTCTGCCAAATTCAGATCTGCAAACTTATTTTTTTTTGGCGGATCCTTCCTGTTTTTTTTGTTGTTTTGTAGACATGCACTTGTATAACCAGACTGCGTATGTCCCTAATACAGCAGAATTACTTTTATCCCCTTTTGTCCTGAAAAACATAAGTGACTCCAGAAACACTTCAGATTAAGCCCTTTATGTAAGACATGGTAGAAAATGTGTTTGGGTGTGGAATTTACATAATCTGTACATCAGTTACTAAATTACCAGTTTAGAGATGATTAAAATTAAATATAGTCACCGAATCTCCTAATCTTCGTCTGTCATTACAGCTGGTTTTGTCACTCTGAGCTCAGTGGTTCACCTGTCATGTCTCGGTGTGTGCAGGAGGACGGTCCCGTCCCGCTGAAGGGCTCGAGGTGGATCTGGCGTTCCCTGCGTCAGGCGTTCGGCAGACCACTGGTGCTGAGCATCACTTTCCGCTTCATGGCCGACCTGCTGGGCTTCGCCGGGCCGCTCTGCATCTCTGGGATTGTTCATCACATCAGCAGCGACAATCACAGCGCTCTGCCTCCGGTACCAATGCAAATAATACAGTATTTACAGTGGCACAAACAGGTATTTAGATACTTAAACCACACTTAAATTGACGTCTAACTCATGTTTGATTTGAGAGCTGCATGGAAATGGAATAAAGTCCAGGAGTAATTTGGACTACATTTTTAGTGCTTTTTCATCCTTTTCAGATTTTATGGTAACACTTTACAAGGTTTAAGGTTCCATTTGTTAACATTAGCTCAGTCATGACAACTCTCGGAGGGTTTGGCATGGGGATGGATGTGACGATGTTAATGTATTTGGTTTTTGTGGAATAGATCTGCTGCGCTGCTGATGCTGTAGAGCAAGTACAGAGACTTGCTGCTGCCAATACATACATGCATTGAGTGCATTGGAAACAAATGGGAAGCAAATTTATCTAGTGGAAGCATTTGGTACTACAGCCAAACAAAATCTTACTGAAAGCTCATTTTTTGAGATATCAACCTCAAATTTGGAACACAACTTGTTTAGATTTATGGCTTTGATTTTCTTGCAGTTTTAGAGTAAAAAATGTTTTGGAAAAAAATAAAAAATAAAAATAAATATATATACACTATATATTGAACTATATATTTAACTACATTAACTACCATGAACTAACCATCAACAGTTGTTATTTTATTAACTAATGATAACAAAGATGAATAAATACCTCAACAAATGTATTGCTCATTGTTAATGCATTTACTAATAGTAATGGGACCGTATTGTAAAGTGTTAAAGGGTTAGTTCACCCAGAAATGAAAATAATGTCATTTATTACTCACCCTCATGCCGTTCCACACCCGTAAGACCTTCGTTCATCTTCGGAACGCAAATTAAGATATTTTTGACGAAATCCGATGGCTCAGTGAGGCCTGCATAGCCAGCAATGAAATTTCCTCTCTCAAGATCCATTAATGTACTAAAAACATATTTAAATCAGTTCATGTGAGTACAGTGGTTCAATATTAATATTATAAAGCGACGAGAATATTTTTTTGTGCACCAAAAAAAACAAAATAACGACTTATATAGTAATGGCCGATTTCAAAACACTTCGAATCAGCGGTTCGGAGCGCCAAAGTCACGTGATTTCAGCAGTTTGGCGGTTTGACACGCGATCCGAATCATGATTCGACACAAAAGATTCATAACGCTCCGAAGCTTCATGAAGCAGTGTTTTGAAATCAGCCATCACTATATAAGTAGTTATTTTGTTTTTTTGGTGCACAAAAAATATTCTCGTCGCTTTATAATATTAATATTGAACCACTGTACTCACATGAACTGATTTAAATATGTTTTTAGTACATTAATGGATCTTGAGAGAGGAAGTGTCATTGCTGGCTATGCAGGCCTCACGGAGCCATCGGATTTCAACAAAAATATCTTAATTTGTTTTCCGAAGATGAACGAAGGTCTTACGGGTGTGGAACGACATGAGGGTGAGTAATTAATGACATTATTTTCATTTTTGGGTGAACTAACCCTTTAAATAGAGCTGCATAAAGATTCTTTAAAATTCTCCTTTTGTGTTTCACTTGAAAAAAATAATTTTTTATTTGTGGCTAAAGTGTCCAAGTAACCTTACAAAGTTGGACCACAATATGTTTAAAAACCTGTTTGCATTTTAAAAGAATTTGGAATAATATTTTTGCCCCTTTCTAGTATTAATGTATTTTTCAGAAAGCAACAAAGAAGCATTACATTGCAACAGCTGGCACTGTTATGTGACATCTGTATCACTGCAACACCACTGTTTTAAATTCTACTCAGATGCCACTTTGAATGTGCAATATCCATGTTCCTGAACACTGAGTGCAGACAAACACTTAGGAAAATTGCTTTCCGTTTCTCTTCAGTAACTGTAAAATCTGATTGCGTGGCGCTGCATAATATTTGTCACTTGATATGCAAATGCTTTATGGAAAACATGATTATTTGTATTTTTTCTGCATCATATTATTTCCTTCTGGTTTCTAATTTGTAAGTGCACAATTTCTCCTTATGGTAAAAATGCACGATCCTCTGTTTTTACAACCACAGGGAGGATGATGTAATGTCTATCTCATCATGATCAATTTAAACACACTTAAGTGGCTTCAAGAGCATACAAATGGTTGAGATGGTTGAGGCATATTGCATGCTATTAGGTGACTGTGTGCACTTGAACTTTAATAAATATGGGGAGTTTTGCATTCAAATCACATTATTTTCCTCATATTCTCCATTGTTCAGCTCCTCTCTTCCCAGTCTGTCAGTAACGCTCTGTTTAGTTCCTGTCTCTATGAAGCCCCTCCTTCTGAAAAGCACAATGTGCTCTGATTGGTCGGCTGGAACAGTGTGTTGTGATTGGTGTTTGGGAAATGTCCCGGCCCTTACCATAACCGTCAGTTTCAACACACTACTAACTAACTCAACCAGGCCCCACCCCTTTATTCTGCGTATGAATTATTTAAATGAGGAATATTGTGAAGAAAACTCAAGATGGAGGCGTTTCAGGGAGTTCAGAAACACTGACACTGATATAGAGAAGAACTCCCGCCTTTTTCATGCTCAAACAGCAACATTACACACTAGAGAAAGATGGAATTGGTCAATGCTTTACACACTTCACACAAACTCTTTTTCACATTATGTTTTGCACACTGTCTTTTGCAGGTGAAGCTGCTTGGAGTGCACTTCATCTCGTCAGAAGCGTTCTTAGCGAATGCGTACGTTCTGGCTGTTCTGCTGTTTCTGGCGCTGCTGCTGCAGAGAACCTTCCTACAGGCCTCTTATTATGTCGCCATTGAGACCGGAATAAAACTCAGAGGAGCCATTCAGGTATGATCAACGGACTGGCCTGTTTTTATGTTCAGTGTTCTGTTAAAGTCAGCATGAAACAGTGCTTGTTTTTTCTACCCTATTGTGCCATATATCTGAGAGAAACGCTTCACAAACAAGAACAAATGTAGGGCGGGGCTTGATTTTGTCTGTGGGGAATTGACTGGATGGTTGTGGTTTGCTATTGGTGGATCTCATGTGAGTGACAGGTTGCCCCGCCCTTGTCATCAGAGAAGAGAAGAGATGCTGCAAGAGGGAGGAGAAGATATTCTGATTCAAGATTATGAGAAGCAATGAATCAGTTATAACAAATACTGCAATATTCCCTAAAAATACAACAACATCCGTTTGGTTTCATGGTGACTTTAAAGCTTGAGCCAATTGGTTAGATGAAGATTAATGGCAATCCTTTGATATTTTTCTGCTAACTTGGAAACATCTCGTCATTGTTCTTTTCCCTACAGACTAAGATCTACAATAAGATCATGCGTCTGTGCACCTCTAACATGTCTATGGGTGACATGACCACGGCCCAGATCTGCAGTCTGGTGGCCCGCGACACCAACCACCTCATGTGGTTCTTCTTTCTCTGTCCCAATCTGTGGGCCATGCCGGTTCAGGTTAAGATGATTGTTTCATTTAGCATTATTCAACCACCTAAATGAATACATGCATGTATTGTGAACTGTGATGTATGATTTTCATGTGTAGATTGTGATTGGGGTGTTACTGCTGTACTCTCTGCTGGGAGTGAGCGCTCTGATCGGTGCGACGGTCATCGCTGTTCTGGCCCCGCTGCAGTATTTCGTAGCCACTCGACTCTCACGGGCGCAGAAGAGCACTCTGGTGAGCAATTCAGTCATAGTGATTTGCAATTTGGATAGATACTGTCACTACACAATAAATATATTAACCCTGTAAAGCCTGGCTAAGTTTTTGAAAATGTTGCATACAAAAAAGTTTGCATATGTGTTGAGTATCATATTTGATATATCAGGCTTTTTATAGATGATATAATGAGAATATGGAGCTCAAACTCGAGGAGGAAAAAAACAAACTGAGCAAAAATATGCAATTTGGTAAATCATAGAGATCTTTAGTATAGCAGATACTTACATAAAATGCATATAAATATCAGTCGTCACTCTATATCAACAGTCAAATACAGACAAAATAATGTCAAAATGCCGGTCTTGGCGAGTATTCACGTAAACACAGTCAGTTATGTTTGAAGTGAACGTAAACAGTTGAGAAAGAAAACGCATGTGTAACAGTATAATGGATCCGTGCGTCAGCTCTTAAAGTGACAGCAGCCTAATATACCTGCTGCCAAATTATGAGATAATATTAAAAATATCTATATGGCAGTTTTCCCCCGTGGTATCAATGTCAAAATTGTGGCCCGTGAAAATGCTGAGTGGCTAATAACTGTGGAAAACCACTAGCCACAGTGGCTGGTGAGCAAAAAGTATATGTCAAGCCCTGAAAATATATTTATATTACAGGAATACACCAGTGAGAGACTGAAGAAAACCAACGAGCTGCTGAGGGGAATCAAGCTGCTGAAGCTCTACGCATGGGAGCACATCTTCAGATCCAGCGTGGAGGAAACGCGCAGACAAGAGCTGACCAACCTCCGGACGTTTGCTCTCTACACGTCCCTCTCCAGTGAGCCTGTCTCAAATCACACTGAATATACAGTTTACATAGTGTTTCTGCAGGGCATGTGCATGTAAAGACAACGACAAGCTTCTGCACCTGAAAATCCTTATTTGAAAAATGTAAATAATTAATAGAAAGATAAATATTATGGTGTAAAATGCAAACATAAATTATTAAATATATTATGATGTGAAATGCAAACTTAGATTATTAAATATATTGATGTAAAATGCAAACTTAGATTATTAAATATATTATGATGTAAAATGCAAACTTAGATTATTAAATATTAAATATATTATGACATAAAATAGTAAACTTTGATTATTAAATATATAAATAGTATAAATATTTTGTATGTAAATTACACATTCAGCTATTAAAAATTCTTTTAATTTTTCTCTTCAGTCTTCATGAACGCTGCCATCCCAATCGCTGCTGTTCTCACAGTGAGTGTTTGACTGCGCTTCTTTATATCCGCTCTCTCTCTTATGTAACGCTCTCTCACAGCTCAGTTCATTCAGTAATGGTGTTTTGTAGATGCACTTGACAATGTGAGAACAGATTCTAGTTGAACACATGTGTTTTCTTGGCAGATCTTTGTGGTTCACGTGCACGTGCACAGTGCCACAGACTTCGATCTGTCTCCCGCTGTGGCCTTCGGCTCCCTGTCGCTCTTCCACATCCTGGTGACGCCCCTCTTCCTGCTCTCCAGTGTTCTGCACTCCACGGTCAAGGCTCTTGTCAGGTGATTGACAGCCTTCATCCTGATCTCCTCCTCATGCACTCGAATAAGCGATGCTTCCTGTTATTATTTCTTTTTTTATTCTCATTTAACCTCAAAAATGCCTCACTTTTTTACCTCTTCTCAGTGTGCAGAAACTGAGTGAATTTCTTGGCAGTACAGAAATTGAAACTGATCAGGATCCCATCGTCCAAACTCCAGCAAACAACAATGGCAACATTAAGTCTGTCGTGAGTTCATCCTCATGTCGCTCTTGACCCATGCACACATTTTTTTTATGAAAAAATTAAGAAAGTATGGAGCCCCGCACATGAAATGCAGGAAAAAAATTGTAGACTAAATTGTGTGCACGATTTACTAATTCGTTACATTGATTTACTAATAAATCCCTTATAAATCAAGGGAGCGTATTAGTAAATCGAGGGAATGAATTAGTAAATCATGCGCACAATTTATAAATCGAGGGAACGAATTAGTAAATCATGCACACGATTTATAAATCGAGGGAACGAATTAGTAAATCATGCGCACGATTTATAAATCGAGGGAACGAATGAGTAAATCGAGGGAACAAATTAGTAAATCATGCGCACGGTTTATAAATCGAGTAACGAATTAGTAAATCAAGGGAACGAATTAGTAAATCATGCGCACAATTTATAAATCGATGGAATGAATTAGTAAATTGAGAGATCAAATTAGTAAATCATGCGCACGATTTATAAATCGAGGGAAACAAATTAGTAAATTGAGGGAACGAATTAGTAAATCATGCGCACAATTTATAAATCGAGTAACGAATTAGTAAATCAAGGGAACAAATTAGTAAATCATGCGCACAATTTATAAATCGATGGAATGAATTAGTAAATTGAGGGAACGAATTAGTAAATCATGCGCACGATTTATAAATCGAGGGAACGAATTAGTAAATCATACGCACGATTTATAAATCGAGGGAACAAATTAGTAAATCAAGGGAACGAATTAGTAAATCATGCGCACGATTTATAAATCGAGTAACGAATTAGTAAATCAAGGGAACGAATTAGTAAATCATGCGCACAATTTATAAATCGATGGAATGAATTAGTAAATTGAGGGAACGAATTAGTAAATCATGCGCACGATTTATAAATCGAGGGAACGAATTAGTAAATCGAGGGAACGAATTAGTAAATCATGTCCACGATTTATAAATCGAGTAACGAATTAGTAAATCAAGGGAACAAATTAGTAAATTATGTGCACAATTTATAAATCGAGGGAATTAATTAGTAAATCGAGGGAACGAATTAGTAAATCGAGGGAACGAATTAGTAAATCATGTGCACGATTTATAAATCGAGGGAACGAATTAGTAAATCAAGGGAACAAATTAGTAAATTATGCACACAATTTATAAATCGAGGGAATTAATTAGTAAATCGAGGGAACAAATTAGTAAATCGAGGGAATGAATTAGTAAATTATGCGCACGATTTATAAATCGAGAGAACAAATTAATAAATTACGTGCATGATTTATAAATCAAGGGAACGTATAAGTAAATTGAGGGAACAAATTAGTAAATTGTGTGCACAATTTACTTTTTTTTCCTGCATGTCATGTGCGGAGCTCCGTAAAAAAGTCATAAATATTAGTATTGTATTTAGAGTAATATAAAATGAAATAATTGTTATTATATTATTTTTCTTGAATACTCAATTTTAATTTTACAGTGAAATATAAATTAGTAACAATAATATTATTTCTTATTCTGTTTTTATTTTGTAATTTTTTATTTTTTTTTTATTTAATAATAATAATTATAATTATATAATAATTTTAAATAATTTTAAATTGCATTTTAAATTTAGAAATCACATTTTTCTATCAGAAAAATCACAATTTGTTCCCCCAGCTCTACTCAACCCTTTATTGTGAATGAATCCTTTCTGCAATGCATGAATGCACAGTTTTTGCTCTCTGCCCTCAGTACGCATTACAGCTTCAGGCCAAACTAGTGAATCGTAAGAATAAAGCCAAACAGGACGTGAACAGGAACTTTGAGCAGCAAGACCAGGAACTGACAGCATCAGCGGCCCAGGAGGATGAAGTTTGTATTAAGGTTAGATTCATATCATACATATTTTATTGAATACTGAATGTTTTGAATATTGAATGTCAATAATATTGATTGTTTCTTTGTTGATGTTTTAATGCTCCACCAGTGTTACACATTTTAGGGAATCAAACTACATTCTGCATATTAGATTTAACAAGAACGTTTTTGTGTTTCTGTTTTATACGTCTAGATTATAAACGGCTTCTTCACATGGACACAGGGATGCCCGACTCTGACCAACATTGACATAAAGGTTCCCTTTGGTGAGGTTCTTACTGTTGCTGTAGTGTTGTACTCACATGTTTAATGGGAGAGCAACTGTTTTTCTCTCACTCCACATCTATTAGGGCAGCTGACAATGATCGTAGGACAGGTGGGATGTGGGAAATCCTCTCTTTTACTGGCTGCACTGGGAGAGATGCAAAAGATTTCTGGGAACATCACATGGAACAGGTAAATCCAACATTAATGCTGCATTAGAACATAAAATGGCGAGAGGCAATTCTATATTGTAAATGTAGTAATGGCATTAAAGGACGTTTGTACTGAAGTGAGAGTGCAGTTATAAGTCTTTTTCTCTGACCTGCACCTCCATAAGATGTGTGTTTGCTTTAATGATTCATGTTGTGCTTAATTTTTGGATTTTTAGATACTGGATTGCAGTCAGATCTCATATTAATACTGCTTAAATTTCTCACAGTTTACCCAAGAGTGATTCAGAAGAAAATGTGAGGTATAATATATTATTGATTTAATTTATCAATATATGTGATTTCTTTATTTTATTTATTTATTTTTATTTGAATTATTTATTAGAATTATTAATCTTATTTCTCTTTGTCTTACAGAGCACATTATATGAGTGGAAGACAGTCGCACCCGTAATTAAATTATTATTTTAATTGCATTCTGTCTTGATCCTGCATTTTTTACTTTACAATAGACCCACAGGCTGTGTTTGTGTTTTTCAGGAAGAGAGGTTCTGTAGCCTACGCTTCCCAGAGGCCTTGGCTCTTAAACGCCACCGTTGAGGAGAACATCTTGTTTGACATGGCCCCCAATGAGAAGAGGTATCCCGCACAGCCCTGTAATTCTTTAATGTGTCCTGGATTCCTGCTTGTTCAGTCATGTGAGAGATGCGTGTGGATGAAACGGACGCTCACACAGCTCTGCACAAACACAATGACTCCCGCTGCTGGTTTTACTCTCAGTCCAGAGGCGAAAGTAAAATGGTTTTATCTGCCTTATAGATAAACAACCGGGAAAAAACAGTGGGATTTCAATGGGATTCCCAAAAGGCAGTGTTGTCAGGGGGAAACAGAAATTAGAGCTTGTGCACGAGGTTATTATGTAAGAGTATCTGTGCTGCCTAGTGTGCAGATTTCAGTGCCGGCAGAACCTTTCGCTTAAAGTTCTCCATTTACAAACCTGAAGTTACACACTGGTCCAAACTGGTTTGTGCAAAAGAGTTCTGGTTTTGTGCAGTGCTACTTTAGTATCATTGATATACTATTGATATTAGATTTTATTTTTATATTTTCTAGTAATATAATAGTAATTTTGTTTTGTGTTTGTCATTTTTATTTTTGTTAATATGTATATATACTTGTTTAGTTTTTGGTGTTAGTAACTAAATGAAAATGAGAAATGTTGCCTTTGGCAACTAGATGAAAAAATACATTTTATTTTATTTCACGTGTAGGTTCAGACGATAAAAAGAAGGATGAAAAAGGTTCCAAAACAAACTCAAATAATCCAATACGAGAAGCAGGTAACGTGTAGCAAGACACAAACAGCAGGTGTGATCGTTAAATGAGTGTAAAAGATTAATGGCGGGAAACAAGAACAAAGGAAACGTGACTGAAGACAAACCAACTAAAAGTCCATGAAAATGAAACTAAACACACAGACTGTGACAGAACGTCCCCTCCCGGGAAGGCGCGTCCTCGTGCCGTGATGGATAGTTCGATGGAAGATGGGTGGAGGTTCAGAAGGTGGACGAGGGACTTGCGAGGCGCTGGAAAACCATAGGGTGGTAGATAGGAGGAACCAGGGTGGAGCAGATGGTGGCAAAAGCAATGGAGGAGCTGATGGGAGAGACCATGGAGGAGATGACGGTGGAGGGACCCATGGAGGAGTGGATGGTGGTAGGATCGAGGGAAGGGACGGCTGACAAGATCCCAGAGCGACCCAGGAGATGGCCATGATGGAGACGACCCACATAGGTAGACCTTTGAGCCCGACCAACTGAGGTGACGCGGGGAGATGGTGAGGCCCAGGCGACGTCCGATGGACTGAGAGACCCGGTGACACTGACGGACAGGGAGACCAAGGCAGAGTCCAAAGTGGCCGAGGTGGAGCCAAGGGGCAGAAGGACCAAGGTGATGCTGGTGTGAGTGAGGACCCCGGTGGAGCCTGAGGGATGGAGAAGCCCAATGGAGACGTAGGGGTGGTGGGATGTAGCGCAGCTGACAGACCGGAAGTCCGTGGCGATGGTGGGGCGATGACTGACCAGGGAGGAGCCTGTGGGACGAGGGAGCCTGGTGGAGCCGAGGTGGAACTGAGGGCTCCAAGGGATGAGGCGGAGCCCAGGACTCCTCACGCCAGGGTAGAGGTGGGGACCGCAAGCTCCAAGGAAGATCAGGGCTGCATGGCAGGGCTGATGGTGAGGGGCTCAAGGGAGCCAGTAGAGACAGAGCCGAGGGAATGGCTGGCTTAAGTGGAGCGTGCAGAAGAGGAAGACTGGGTGTGGATGAAGGCTCTGTGATGGACAGGGATGGTGGTGACGACAAACTCTCTGTGATGGACAGGACTGGTGGAGATGACGAACTAGGGCTGGACAGGAGCAACGGCAATGATGGCATCGAAGATTCTGAGCTGGGTGAGACCAGCGATGACGATGAAGACAGAGGTGGCGAACATACATTTGTCCAGGAAGAGACCAGTAGCAGAGAAGGTTTGTGATTGGGCAGGGTGGGAAGCACTACATCCGACTCCCAGTCGATCTGGCTTTCCTCCTCATCTATCATCACCAATACTCCCACAGGGACGGATTTTGCTGCAGGCTCACACACCTGGTCAGCCGGGACCATAGGCTTAGCTTCCGGGACGGACTTGGCTCTGGCTCCGTTGTCGGCTTTGGGTCAGGCTCAATGTCCGTGGTGGGTAATGGCTGGGTCTCTCGGTTTGCGGTGGGCTCTGGCTCCATATCCGCGGTGGGTGCTGGCTCTGGCTCTTGGTCTTGCTGTCGAGTCCAATCCAAAACTCCTCCATCATGAGCATGATGTCGTCACAGGTGGCGAGGTGGCTGGTGCTGATGAACTCCTCCACATACTTCTCTAAGGTCCTTCCTCCTTGAAAAATAAAAATCCCAAACCCATTGGGCTTGGGCAAGCTCCCCATAGGGGAAATGTTAATGGATGCAATCTCCATTTTCCTCTTCTGGTCCAGTATTCTATCATGTGTAGGTTCAGATGATGAAGAAAAGGATGAAAAAGGTTCCGAAACAAAGTATTTATTTACAAAACAAAGAAGTAGGTAAAGTGTAGCAAGACACAAACAATACCGGACAATAAGAAATTGAAAACAGAGAGCATTTATACACAAGATAACGAACTAAATGTCAAGCAGGTGTGATCGTTAAATGAGTGTCCATGGTAAGAGATTAATGGTGGGAAACTGGAACAAAGGAAACGTGACTGAAGACAAACCAACTAAAAGTCCATGAAAATGAAACTAAACACACAGACTGTGGCAGAATGAAACTTGAAATTTTTAAGTATAGAAAGACTAAAATGGTATTTTCTTGTAAAATAATCTTTGTTTTAATTGCAACTTTGATATTTTTTTGCAGAGTAGTTTTATCCTTTTTAAGCTAACTTAAAAAGTTCTTTTATGAACCAAAAACAATAAAAAATGCTTAAAAGAATGTACAGTAAGTGCTATGAAAAATGTATGTTATGATCAATAAATCTGATATCAAATATGATATTACTACTAAAGGTTCAATTGACAGTTGTATTTCAAAACCTTTTAAAACTGTTTTAGATATGTTTATTGTTATTAAAATGTCATATTTCCCTCATCAGGCTTCTCAGGGTTGAGTAAAGCGTGATCTTGCTGTTGTTCCTCAGATATAAGGAGGTGATTGAGGTCTGTCAGCTTCAGCCAGATATCGACACACTTCCACAAGGAGACCAGACAGTGATTGGAGAGAGGGTACGTGATCTTGTGAGTGTCTCACACATCTGTAAATATATTATCAATACAAATTCCACTTCTCTGTTGTATCTGGCTGAACCATAGTCTGTATTTCCCTGGTCCAGGGCATCATCCTCTCTGGAGGCCAGCGTCAGCGGATCAGCGTGGCTCGAGCCCTTTATCAGCAGACCAATGTGGTTTTCTTGGTCAGTTCAGCTAAATGTCTCATTCTTCACACTTTCAAAGGCTCATTCAGCACAGGCAGTGTTTGTCCTTCCAGCACAGTAAATATAAGCAGCATCATTTCCACTTTCAGGACGACCCGTTTTCAGCTCTCGACATTCATCTCAGTGATCATCTCATGCATGAAGGGATTCTCAAATTCCTCCGACAGGAAAAAAGGACCGTTGTCTTGGTTACTCACAAACTGCAGTATTTACCTCATGCAGACTGGGTAAGGACGTTTTTTTTTTTTTTTTAGCATTGTGCTGTTGACTTGATTTGATGGCCAGCTTTGTAAAATGTGCTTCCATTACATTGATGCCATAGATTATTGCCATGCGGGATGGGACGGTGCAGACACAAGGGACCTTAAAGGACATCCAGTGTGCCGAACCTGAACTGTTTGAACAGTGGAGAACACTAATGAACAGACAGAACAAAGTAAAGAAAACTTCTTTGATATTATGTTCTTCCATAATAAAATTAATAATAATAATATTTATGTATGTATATAATTTATATTATTAGTTTATATATATATATATATATATATATATATATATATATATGAATGAATTTATTTCTAAAATTTCCTTTCATATGATGTTGTTCTTACAAAAAAAATACATATTTTTTATTAAATACAGTAAATTAATGCATTTATTTATTTATTTTTTTAGAAATATGTCTTTGATGTTTTATTTTTAATTATTTAATTTAATTAAAAAATGCTTCTTTGATATGATGTTCTTCTAAAATAAAATAAAGGAATTTTTTTTAATTAATTAATATATTTATAAAAAATACTTGATATAATCTTCTAAAAAATAAATACATCAATACTTTAATTTTTTTATTAAATAGGGTAAATATATTTATTTATTTATTAAAATGGTTCTTTGATATGATGTTCTTCTAAAATAAAATACATATTTTGTATATTTTATTATTTAATTTATTTATAAAAAACTTCTTTGATATGTTCATCTAAAATAAATAAATAAATTATTTTTTATTTTTTAATTAATGAATGTATTTATAAAAATAATTTTTGATATGATGTTCTTCTAAAATAATCAGTACTCCTAATTTATTTATTAAATACAGTAAATTAATGTATTTATTTATTGAAATGCTTCTTTGATATGTTTTTCTAAAAATAAAATAAATATATTTTAATTTTTAATTAATTAATTAATTAATTTATAATTAAATTATAAAAATACTTCTTTGATATGATGGTCTTCTAAAATAATATATAATTTATTTATTTATAAAAAAAAAAAAAAGTTTCTTTCTTTGACATGATGCTCTTTTTTTATTTTTTAAATTTGTTCTTTATTGTTTAATTAATTAATTAATTTATAAAAACATGCTTCCTTGATATGATGTTCTGCTAAACTAACTAAATAAATGCATTTATTTGATTTATTTACATCATGTGTTTGATTATATTTGACCAATGCCGTATTGCTTTGTCATTTCCACAGGAGAACAGTACAGAACTGAAGAGGAAGAGCTTCAGACGGGCCATGTACTCTAGAGATACTCTGAGTCTGGCCACAGAGGACGAGGATGAAGGTAAAACATCTCCATCAGCCAACAAGATCATGCTGTGCTCCTGTTATTATCATTAATAAATCTGAGAAAAACTTATATTCAAACTGTATTATTAATGTAATTTTAGGTGTTTGAATTTGAAATGCTCTCTATAACACTTGCTCACCATTTGACAGGTCATCATCCTGTTACATCAGCAACAGTTGTGATAATTCACCTCAAATGCAGCAGTGTATGTGTCATTGTCATCTGTGTGTTTGTCTTCATGTGACTCTTCATGTTCTTGTCTTCATGTCTATGGTGGACTCATGGGATTGACCAGCTGCTGATGTCACTGTCAGTGAAGTGAAAGGTCTGGACTCAGTGGCATGAATCCTTTGAGCTTCCTCTCAGTCAGATGAATAGAGCATGCAGCCTGGGGATGTTAAAAACACTGGTGTTTACAGCGAAGCCATTATAATGCAGCGAGCGTTCCTCTCAATCTGAGTGCCGTTCGCAGAGTTACGTAATACATCGACAACAATACAATACACAAAACGTTTACTACGCTGCTGTGAGCTTTCATTATAAAATCAGGTATTCAGTATGTAGGTGGTAAGTAATTCAAAGTGCTTTATATCCACAAGAAATCCATGGATACGCTACTGTTATCGTATTAGTGATAACTAATTAACATCCCGAACGTAGACCCATCCTGCATTATTTTCATGGTCATGATATGCTTCATTGTTCTGCACAATCCTGTTTGAGTCTTAGAGGCATGAAATGCATGAGGCGTTTGGAGAAATAGCTGTTCCTTCTCCCTCCTTCCTCTGCCATGCATGAGCACTTTGAGATGAGTTCACTACTGCGATTATCAGCATGTTTACTGGTGATTCAAACTTCTGAGAAAATGACTCTGTTTGAATTAAATCATTGCTTCCAGTTCAGCCTGTGACAGTGTTAATCTCTGATCATTGCTTGTCACGGAAATTGTAATTCTTAAAGGTGAAGTGAGTTATTTCTGTGGCACTAGTAACATCCAGAACTGCAAAAATAATGACTGTTTTCAGTGTATATATATATATATATATATATATATATATATATACACACTACCAGTCAAAAGTGTGGAAACATTACTATTTTTAATGTTTTTGAACGAAGTCTCTTATGCTCATTAAGGCTGCATTTATTTAATAATAAATACAGAAAAAAAAACAATAATATTGTGAAATATTATTACAATTTAAAATTATGGTTTTCTATTTTAATATACTTTAAAATATAATTTATTTCTGTGATGCAAAGCTGAATTTTCAGCATCATTACTCCAGTCTTCAGTGTCACATGATCCTTCAGAAATCATTCTAATATGATGATTTGATACTCATTTATTATCAATGTTGAAAACAGTTGTGTTGCTTAATATTCAGGATTCATTGATGAATAAAAGGTTAAAAAGAACAGCATTTATTCAAAATATAAATCTTTTCTAACAATATAAATCTTTACTATCACTTTTTATCAATTTAACACATCCATGCTGAATAAAAGTATTAATTTCTTTCAAAAAAAGAAAGAAAAAAAATAACTTTTGAACGGTAGTGTATATTGTACAAAAAAAGATTTCTATTTTAAATAAATGCTGATATTTTTTAACTTTTTATTCATCAAAGAATCCTGAAAAAGTATCACAGTTTATAAAATAATATTAAGCAGCACAACTGTTTCCAACATTGATTTCTGAAGGATCATGTGACACTGAAGACTGGAGTAATGATGCTGAAAATTCAGCTTTGCATCACAGAAATAAATTATATTTTAAAGTATATTAAAATAGAAAACCATAATTTTAAATTGTAATAATATTTCACAATATTATTGTTTTTTTCTGTATTTATTATGAAATAAATGCAGCCTTAATGAGCATAAGAGATTTCGTTCAAAAAAATTAAAAATAATAATGTTTCCAAACTTTTGACTGGTAGTGTATATATATATATATATATATATATATATATATGGACAGAATGTAATTCCGAAATTGCACACTTCACCTTCATATAATTCATTCTGGCTGATCTGAGCATGATCTATGGAATGAACAGGCTGAACTTTGCTTAACCTCTTCCAGAATTAGATTGAATGGCTTTGTATTGTGTTTGCAGACAGCTCAACCAGCACAGATGAGGACAGCCTCAGGGCAGAGCTGCGTCACAGGACCACCATTCCCTGGAGCTCGTTTGCAACATACCTGAGAGCTGCAGGCCTGTTACTGCTTCCTCTGCTCGTCCTCTCTCAGCTCACCAAACACTCCCTGATGGTCGCCATAGACTTCTGGCTCGCTCACTGGACATCACACGTCATCGCAGCGCAGGTGGAAAGTGCTGAGAGGAACTGCACCATCACGAGGGTGAGAGAACTGGACCACGACACAAGTTACACTTGATACTGCTGGTGACGTCAACAGCAACTTAGGAAAGTTGATGAATTTTTTGATACTTTTTAAGTGAAAAGCTGTTGTGTGAATCTGCAGAGACAGTGTCTGTCACAAACACACACTCTATAGCCTCAAGGGTCTGAACACAGCTGTTTGAGTCTCGCTCAGAGTCCCAGTAGACTGTGTGTCCTCTACAAACACTTTTCTTACGTCCCAGGTGAATGACTATTGTTTTCCTTTGATAAAAGTGTATTTATATTTTCATAGAAACAGTTTCATAATAGGGTAATTCTCAGGATACAATGCCAATGTGATTTAAATGTCGAAAACATACACTACCGTTCAAAAGTTTGGGTATTTTTGAAATAAAGGCTGTGTTCACACTTGGCAGGTTTGGTTGGATTAAAACGAACTCTGGTGCGATTGCTCTGTTAGTTCAAACGTACTGCTTTAAGAAAGTGTTTGAGTGGAGGTTAATCTTGTCGTTCTCTGTCTGTGATGTCAGGACTGTGAGTTCAGCCACTCGTCGTACCTGCAGGTGTTCTGTGTGTTGTGCGGTCTGGGGATCGTGCTGTGTCTCGTCACGTCTCTGGCGGTGGAGTGGACGGGTCTACGGGTGGCCAAAGAGCTTCACTGCAGCCTCCTGCGCATCATAGTCCTCGCACCCATGAGGTCTGTGTGGGTTCAGTGCGTTAATGACAGCTCATGTTGACCCAACAGATTTCCGAACCCAAATGCATTCTGCGTTTCCCCACAGGTTGTTTGAGACGACTCCACTGGGGAACATCCTAAACCGATTCTCGACCGACACCAACACAATCGATCAGGTACGGCAGGTTAAAGAGGCATGTTACATTTATTATGTACTGTGTGTCTGATCTGGGAAGCTAAGCAAGTTTCGGCTTGAATCTGATGTGTTGGTGTAATTCCAGCATATTCCGGCCACAATGGAGTGTTTGAGTCGCTCGACTCTGCTGTGTGTGTCTGCGGTGGGCGTCATCTCTTACGTCACGCCCGTCTTTCTCATCGCTCTGCTGCCGCTGGCCATCGCCTGTTACTTCATTCAGAAGTATTTCAGAGTGGCATCAAGGTTCGTATCAGAGGATAAAACTTACAAAATACACATGAGAAACTGTGCCTGTGATTTATAAAGTTTCACCATTGAGGTCAGAGTAAAATGTCTGGTAGAGCTGTCAGGTTAACTAGTATAATATAGTGTCATAGGAGGTTTTTGTTCTTTAAAGTTGTTTTTTAGCTTTAATTATTTGTTAATATTTCCTATGTCCTATTTCCTATTTTTTTTTTTTTTTTTTTTTTTTTTACATTTTTATATTTAATGTAGTTTCTTTTGTATTATATATCCTATTATTTCACAAAATTTAAAAATGTTAAAATGTTTTAAAGTTAACAATTTTTCATATTTTATTTTTATAATTTATTTATAACTTATTTTATTTTTATCACATTTTATTTTTTTTAAAATATTATATTTAATGATGTTTTTAGTTTTAATAATGCTTAAAAAAAATCATATTTAATTTTTATAACTTATGAAAATTTGGTATCATTAAAAATATTCCAATCTTGGGAATAGTAGGAAATATAATACAAACAACAACAATTAAATACATAATATTATTATTTTTTAATATTTAATTTTTATAATTGATTACATTTTATTTGTTTTATATTTTATATTTAATGTTGTTTTTTGTATTATATTTCCTATTATTTCTTAAAATTTAAAAATGTTTAAACAATACATTTCTATAATACATTTTATTTTTTATCTTTTTATTTTATATTTAATGTTGTTTTCTTGTATTATATTTCCTATTATTTCCCAAAATGTAAAAATGATGCAAAATGTTCATATTTATTTATTATAATTTATTGAATTTGTATTTTTTATATATATATATTTATATTTAATTGTTTTTGTATTATGTTTCCTATTATTTCCCAAAATGTAAAAAGTAATAATACATACAAAACTTTTATATTTTATTTTTATCATCACATTTAAATTCTCGTTTTTAATTTTTATATTTTTTTATATTTTATATTTAATTTTTATCCTCAAACTTACTTACTTATGCCCGTCACCCTTTCCAGGTTAAGTTTTTTCTCAAAACTTAATGTTTAATTATATAAAATGTTTACATTTAATTTTTTATAATTGAATTTTTTACATTTTAAAAATGTTTTAATGATACAAAATTGTAAAATAATACATAAAATTGTTATATTGTAGTAACTGATTCTTGTATTGGTGCATTCCTTCCTTTCTTCTCATTATTCATGTCTTCTCCTCTTCTTCTGTTAGAGACCTGCAGCAGCTGGAGGACAGCACTGAGATGCCTCTTCTGTCCCATTACTCACAGACCATCGAGGGGCTCACCACCATCAGAGCTTTCAGGTGACGCGCACAAACACACACACAGATGTCTGATGCTTCAGCAGCACTGTGACGACGACCGGACATTGACTGGACTGTCTTTTGTCTCAGGCATGAGCAGAAGTTTAAGAAGAAACTGCTGGAACACACTGATGCTAATAACATCTCCTCCCTCTTCCTGTCGGCAGCCAATCGCTGGCTGGAGGTTCGCATGGTAATGAAATACCTACATATATTCATACATACATACACACACTTGTATGTGGATATTTACTTGCTTATTATTAATTTCAGCATGTTATAAATGCATTTGACATATTAATCATTTAGAAGTTGTACAAAATTATCTATGTGTATCACACATTTTCGTAATACATATTGTTCCAAAGCAACTCATTATTTTTGTTGATTCTCTGCAGGAATACGTCGGGGCATTTGTGGTGCTGATAGCAGCGGTCGCGTCGATAACGAATGCTTTATACAGCCAGGTTTCAGCAGGACTCGTGGGTCTGGGACTCACTTATGCACTGATGGTAATGTAGAGAAATAAACCGTCCACAGCCGTTACTAGTGTGAGTTCAGGAGCCTAACAGCCTCTTACTTGCTGTCCTGAAGGTGTCAAACTACCTGAACTGGATCGTGCGTAACCTGGCAGACATGGAGGTGCAGCTGGGCTGCGTGAAGAGAGTCAGCGCTCTGATACACACTCAACCGGAGAGCTACGACGGGCTCATGAGTGAGGACAACATCAGCTAATCACAATACAAAACACTGAGTAACAATAATAATTGGGAACATTGTTGTTTTTTTAAATAATAATAATAAAAAATATGAATATATGATTCAAATATTAATTTCAAATCAGTGTAAAAGTAGAGTAGGTATAAAAGGTTGTTTTTTTTAAGTATATGAATTAATATGAACTTCTGATGTATTATGTATTATGATGTATTATTATTCTTTATATTCTTTATATATATATATATATATATAAAATATAAAATATAAAAATATAAAATTTTACATATATATATATAATATTTTTGAGAACATTGAAAATAATACAAATATTAATATATGAATCAAATGTTAATTTCAAATTATAATCAGATGTTATTAAATAAATAAATAAATATTATTTAAAAAGATTATATATATATATATGTAAAATTTTGGGGAACATAAAATATAGAAACAAATTAATTTTAATGAATTTAATTTAATACAAAAATATATTTTTAAATATATGTGAATGAAAATAAATACTGATATAAGTTTATAGTTCAATATATATATGTATATATATATGTTTTTTTTGTTGTTGTTGTTTTTTTAGTGGGGGGCATTTTTGGGAACATTGAGTAATAATAATAAGTCAAATTATAGTATTAATATTTGATCTAAATCCATATAATAAAAATTTATTCTATCGATCAAATAATATTTTATATAATTAATAGCATTCCTAACTATTTCAATATACAATATTATGCTCCACAGAACATTAATGTAATATCTGGTAATATTATTAATGAAATATTTCAAGTCATTAGCTGGTGTGACGTAATGCATGTGATTCCAGCTCCAGCTCAGGTTCCTGCCGGATGGCCGAAATACGGAGAGATCCAGATCAACAATCTGAGTGTGCGCTACGACACCAGCTTGAAACCGGTTCTGAGACACGTCAATGCCCACATCAAACCGGGACAGAAGGTCATTCTGGTGCTTTACACAACCACTCTCAGACTCTTCACTGGGAGAAATGTACAAAGAGCAAATTGCACAGGATGACTGAATGTTTTATTGCTAGGTGGGAATATGCGGACGGACGGGAAGTGGAAAATCGTCCTTTTCTTTGGCTCTCTTCAGAATGGTGGACACGTTTGAGGGTAACAGGAGCTTCCTAAAATGAGCAAACTCTTCATGTTCTGATCTGAAGGTCTTTGCGATCACACACGTTTTGTTCTCACACAGGGCAAATTCTCATTGATGGGATTGATATTGCAAAGCTTCCTCTGCAGACGCTACGATCAAAGTTTTCCATTATCCTGCAGGATCCCATTTTATTCAGTGGAACAATTCGGTGAGGCTTTTCACATTTCTCAAAACATACACAGCATTTATTTCTTTCCAACTGCATTTTCTATCAGGTTGCCTACACACACACACACACACACACACACATTTGTTTTTGTGAATTGTGGGGACATTCCATAGGCGTAATGGTTTTTATACTGTACAAACCGTATTTTCTATCCCCCTACACTACCCCTACCTCTAAACATGGGGTAATGTCCTCATAAGTCACCCTCTCCTTGTAATACCTATGTCATACCCATGTCATTATACAAATTTGTGTCCTGATATGTCACAAAAACGTGCACACACAGACACACACACTCACTCACTGACTCACTCACTCATTTACTGACTCACTCATTGACTCACTGACTCACACAATGACTCACTCACTGACTTACTCGCTCACTCACTGACTCACTCACTCACTCACTGACTCACCAACTCGCTCACTCACCGACTCACTCACTGACTCACTCACTCATTTACTGACTCACTCATTTACTGACTCACACAATGACTCACTCACTAACTCACTCACTCACTCACTGACTTACTCGCTCACTCATGACTGACTCACCGACTCACTCACTCACCGACTCACTTGCTCACTCACTGACTCGCTTACTTACTGACTCACTCAGACTCACTCAGTCACTGACTCACTCACTGACTCACTCATTCACACTCACTGACTCACTCACTCACCGACTCACTCACTCACTCACCAACTCACTCACTCACTCACCCACTCACCAACTCGCTCACTGACTCACTCACTCAGACTCACTCAGTCACTCACTCACTGACTCACTCGCTCGCTGACTGACTCACTCACTCACTCACCGACTTATTCACTCACTCACTGACTCATTTACTGACTCTCACTTACTCACCAACTCAGTCACTGACTCACTCATTCACTCACCGACTCGCTCACTCAGTCACTGACTCACTCATTCACTCACCGACTCATTCACTCACCGACTCACTCACTCAGTCACTGACTCACTCATTCACTCACCGACTCGCTCACTCACTCAGTCACTGACTCACTCATTCACTCACCGACTCATTCACTCACCAACTCACTCAGTCACTGACTCACTCATTCACTCACCGACTCGCTCACTCAGTCACTGACTCACTCATTCACTCACCGACTCATTCACTCACCGACTCACTCACTCAGTCACTGACTCACTCATTCACTCACCGACTCGCTCACTCAGTCACTGACTCACTCATTCACTCACCGACTCATTCACTCACCGACTCACTCACTCAGTCACTGACTCACTCACTCACTCACTGACTCACTCACTCACTCAGTCACTGACTCACTCATTCACTCACCGACTCATTCACTCACCGACTCACTCACTCAGTCACTGACTCACTCACTCACTGACTCACTCAGTCACTCACTCACTCACTGACTCACTCACCGACTCACAAATATCAGCCACTTTTCTAGTCTTCTCAGGTCTAGTCTAGCATGAACTTGTTTTCTCTCTTTCTCAGGTTTAATCTGGATCCAGAGAGAAAGGCCACAGACAAAATGCTTTGGGAGGCTCTTGAAATCGCCCAGCTAATGCCAGTTGTTAAAGCTTTACCTGGTGGACTAGGTGAATGAATGAGTTTAGTCATTTTTTAAAAGTGAAGTCTGTACATAAGTGGCACCAACTGACCGGATGAGCAGAACAAAAATGAGAAGTATTCACTAACAGTCAAATGTTTGGAATAATTCAGATTTTTAATGTTTTGAAAGAAGTCTCTTCTGCTCACCAAGGCTGTATTTATTTGATCAAAACTACAGTAAAAAATGTGAAATATTATTACAGTTCAAAATAACTCTTTTCTATGTGAATATATAGTAAAGTGTAATTTATTCCTGTGATCAAAGCTGAATTTTCAGCATCATTACTCCAGTCTTCAGTGTCACATGATCCTTCAGAAATCATTCTAATAGGATGATTTGCTGCTCAAGAAACATTTCTGATTATTATCAATGTTGAAAACAGTTGTGCTGCTTCAGATTTTTGTGGAAAAAAAAGAAATTACTTTTATTCAGCAGACATTTATATAGGTTTCGTTGAACCTCCACAGACGCCACAGTGACGGAGGGAGGCGAGAACTTCAGTCAGGGCCAGAGGCAGCTCTTCTGTCTCGCTCGAGCCTTCGTGAGGAAGAGCAGCATCCTCATCATGGATGAAGCCACAGCATCTATTGACATGGCCACAGTGAGAACCACAGAACATCATTCACTGGCTTGTTTGGTGAATCTAAACTTGACCTAATCGCCATCTTCCTTTGCTCCTGTAGGAGAGTATTCTGCAGAAAGTAGTCATGACGGCGTTTGCAGACCGAACAGTGGTGACAATAGCAGTGAGTACCTGCACCTCTCTTACTATAAGCATGGCTTCGTTGTGATCCGATGGCTGATGTGTTTTGTGTCGGACAGCATCGCGTTCACACCATCCTGGGCTCAGACGCGGTGATCGTGATGAAACACGGTGCGATCGTCGAATATGACGAACCCGATGTGCTACTGGAGCAGAAGGACAGCGTTTTCTCCGCGTTTGTGCGAGCGGATAAATAAAGATGGTTGGAGGAGGAAGAGTGTACAGTTTTGAACTTTATGGTTGTATATGGTTTGTATAATTATTTTCTTGTAAAATAAAATGCTGAATTACACAATCTGTATACTGGAGATCTGTAGCAAGGCTCTATTGTAAGAACTAAACTAAACTATCAGAAATTGAAATGTGCTGTAAGTGATTTTTTCAAATAAAATGTCCCTTTTTAAAACGTGTATTCAGTATGTACTTTAGGACAGGCGTTTTCAATCTTTTAGATGCTACAGACCCCCAACCTCAAATTTAAAAGGCAGCAAAACATTTGTATGTATAAAGATCCAATTTATACTGTGAAAAATATGTATTATAAATCTGTAAATTGTTTAGAAAATATTATTATTATAAAGTTTTTTTTTTCTACTCACTAGTACTGTACTGTGTATTTATTTAATTTTATTATTTATTTTATTAATTTAATAATAGCACATTTTTAATCTAATAATTTTTGTTTTATTAATTTATATTTCTATTTATTTTAATCTATTTATATATTTAATTTTAATCATTACTTTTTTTTTTTATTTTAAAACATTTTTACACTGCTTTCTAAACATTTCCACGGACCCCCTAGCACTTCCCCATTTTGAAAACATACCACAATGATGTTTGACTGCACTGCCATCTATCGGCATGCTTCAGCATAATCGTTTCTGAGTTTTATAGGTTAAATGAACCTTTGCAAAGACCGCGCTCTCATGCCACACATCATATTCTCACGCAGTGAAAAATACATTGCGGAGCAAAGAGGACACTGACAACACGCCGACAGACAAGACAGAGCAGGTTACTTTTGGTATGAAAAAGTCCCAGCTTTCAAATTGTAATTTATTTCAGAAAATCAAACAATAAATGCCATTTTGTGGCTCTTTATGTGTGATGACATCGCTGTAGCGCCTCAGTTCAAGTGTCACAAGAACTGATTCCTCTTTTACTTGTTACAGCACAAAATAAACATGAATGAACATCAGAAGGTATGTTGTTTCAGCTGAGGAAAGACATCAATACACACCATTTTTTCAAGTTAAAGTCCACTGAAGTTTATCTACTAACTCTCCTGTCTGGTTAATTTGTCAGACAAAATGGCGGATTCTGCGTTATGATTGGTCAGATCACCTGTCAATCAAACTCCCAGCAAAGGGTGAATTAAAGGTACACTATGTAACTTTATTGTTCAAAATTACAAAATGTAATAATCGAGTACATCATGAATCCATCTTCCAAACTGCCTATAATAATTGTTAATATTGGGACTACTTCAGACCGGGCGGGACAACAACGTGCGGAGTAGCCCAGTACCTGCGTGATTCATCATATACATAAACAGAGAGAAGTAGCTCCGGTGTCATGACAAATTGGGTCTTATTGTACCTTAATAATAATTATCTTGCCTTTTCAAAAAAAGAAGAAACAACTTCAACATCTCTACTCTACTTAGGATTTTCTCCGTCATCAGATTTTTCTTCCTTGTTTGCCGTACCGATGCTTACGCTCGTTTTGTGTCGGTTTTTCTTCTGTCTTCGGTCTTTTTTTTCCCTGCTTCTTCATCCGTACAGGGACTGATTCTCCCATTGTCTCCGCTGGTAAAGCACACTAATGTGTTCAATTGTCTAATATTTGCTCTTTGTGTCACCAAAATACACTACGCTACTAGCGTATCTACAGAACACAACATTTGTTTCAATGTGGCAAAATACACTGAGGGGGGCAACCAGCACCTACATTATTAAAACTATGATTAGTCTTCATATTATGTTAGAGTACATTATTCAGGTAATCGCAAAAACAACTTATTTATTAATGTGTCAAAACATCTCAATGAACATCAAACTTTTGAATGCCTTTAAAGCAGGGATTTAGTGAATGGCGTGAAGAAATGTCACCCACTTTTTCAGCTGCCTTTCGGAGCTCTTTTGGTGCAATTTGCTTGTTTCGATTCTCTGATTGGTGGATTTTTCTGTGCAAAATCATGGGTAATGTAGTTTTTCACCAGGAATTCCACTGAACATGATTATTATTGTTTTAAAAATAATACTGATGGCAGCTAAAATCACTTCAAATGACCAAGACACATGAAATCGCAGCACTGATAAAAAAAAAAGAAAGACACTAAATACCACTGTTTGTGACTTTTAAATATTTTATTAGGTTATAATTTGCAGAGCTTAAAATATTAAATCGCTTTTAACTTAAAGTATTATTAAAATACATAAAACAAAAGCCAGAACTGAGGAGCCCTGAAAAATGTCAACTAAAACCAAAACGAAAAGAAACAGAAAACAAAGAAATAAATTAAATAAAAGAAAAAAAAAAAAAAAAAAGGTCCGATCTTCTCACGAAGAGGTCATCGAAACACAACTCTCTTAACAGCGACGAAGGGAGAACTAAAACATCTGCCGCTCTTTTTCTCGCTCGCTCAGTCACTCTAAGATAATAATAATCTTTGCGATCAATACGTAGACACTAAGTGTACATTCTTTTCCATTTCACAAATCGTTTTTTTCAGATTGAGGCTAGACATGATTACAAGCCTCCCTGCGTCCCACTGCACCCGAGACACTCCAAACGTCGGGACGTTTCCAGAGCCTGAATAGCAGGCGTTTGGATTCAACAGCAGACAACGCGAATGTCTTTGTCACTCGAGAGAGAACACGTGAACCCAGGCCCTGGAGCCAAACGTGCCCGTCGAATTCATTCAGAGGGTCTCCTCTACAGTGGTTAACATGCTAATATGCAACAGAAGTCTATCCCGTTTAAGTAGAGGACCGTTTGGGATGATGGGACTGCTATATGATGAGTAAAGTGACACCGAGAGGCTTATGGTTGAGCAGGTAGCATTGACAGCTCTCTCAGTTCCTGAGTGCAAAAGCCTTGAACACACACACACACACACACACACGCACACGCACACGCACACGCGCACACGCACACACTCCCCTTTTACCCTATAAAAAAAACGAGAAAGAAACCTTTATACCGTACACGAGGACCAGGCCAACACCCTTATTAAACCAAGAGAGGGGAAAAGTGCTGCTCATATGCATCAAAGGGGCGAGGGAAGATGCGAAAGGAAGCGAAAAACGGGAAGGAAACGAAAGAAGCATCAGGTTGTTCTTGGTTAAAGGGTTAGACGGGCCGCCTCTGAGGTCATTCGGCCCGGCTGAGCGCTCCTTACTGGGTCCTAAAGAGAACAATGTTCTGGAAGGGTGAAGGTCTGTGAGTCCCAGCGGCTTTGTGAGCGCTGTAGACCTTCTGAACCCCGGCTTGGCAGGTGCGGCGAGAGCGTGGGCGCCGGCCTCATCTCTCGGTCACGTGGTTCTGTGGCTGAGGGGGCAGAGGCGTGCAGAGGGCCTCCGTCAGGTCGTCCATTATGGACGTCTCCTTGGGGTCCATCAGATTGAATTCCCTTATAAAGACTATGAAATGCGTGTACAGTGTGTTTAGGTGTCCGTGCAGGTCCATGGCCACCGTCTCCTTGTAGTGGGACCAGTAGATGTGGGCCAGAACGTGGAAGAGATACCTGCAGATTTTCTTCACCAGTGTATCGAAGGTGTTGGGGAACTCTTTACCTGCGGAGGACACGTGAAAAACAACGGTTTGTACAAGAACAGCAATATTTCTCACATTCACATTCAAGACTTTTATTCATATCAGTTCTATATGTATGGTGGGTAAGATTTTTTTAATGTGTTTCAAAGAAGTCTCTTCTGCTCACCAAGACTGTTTATTTGATCGAAAATACAGTAAAAAATTTGAAATATTTTTCCAATTTAAAACAGCTGTTTTCTATGTGAATATATAGTAAAGTGTAATTTATTCCTGTGATCAAAGCTGAATTTTCAGCATCATTACTCCAGTCTTCAGTGTCACATGATCCTTCAGAAATCATTCTAATATGATGATTTGCTGCTCAAGAAACATTTATGATTATTAATGTTGAAAACAGTTGTGCTGCTTCAGATACATTTTGTTTTAAGAATTCTTTGAATAAAAGTTGAACAGCATTCATTTGAAATATAAATCTTATGTAACATTATACATGTCTTTACTGTCACTTTTGATCAATTTACGGCAGATGAACAAAAGCATTAATTTCTTAAAAAAATTTATATATATATATATTATACACACACACACACACACACATACATACATACATACATACATATACACACACACTTTCATCCAGACCTGGAAATCACAATTTTAAAATATGTAAAATTATTAAGGTCATACGACTGAATTGTTGCTGAACCCTCTGGTCCTCTTCAGTCAAAAATGGCCGAAAAATTATGTTTTGAAATTTTAAATTTTTTTGCTTCATCGGAAGGGAATGACACTTGGTGACTTTTGTCACATTATCTATGTGAACACACAAAAAATTCATGGACGTGATCTGGCTTCTTCACGTTCAAAAATTACCGACATAGGAAATTAATTGGAAATATGAAAACATCCGAAAACTCTGAGAATCTTTTGGTGGTACAAACTAGTAAAATGAATGCAAAAACTGACACTTGAAATCAGCATTAAAAAACAAAACAAAAACAATTTAAATAAAAATCTAAACTTTGACAGAAAGGTGTCTTTAAGAATGTCTAACTTAATAAAAATAAGTATTTATGTCTAAAACCACTAGAGAATTTATAAGCCACTTTATATAGTTACACCATGGCATTACACAAGTTTTTCTGTTTTTACTTCCACCAGATGGCACTAATCTACCTTCAAAAAATTGGATTTTAAATGCCTCATCTCTATTTTAACATGGAAAACTGCTTAAATTAAAAAATAATTTAAAAATATGTTAGAAAAAAGTGTGTATTCATTTCAATGGGGAAAAATAGCTCATAAAAAATATTGCATAGTATCATAAAATACCCTCAAAATTCTAAATAATAATCAAAAAATATTATTGAACAAAAATATATTATATTGGTAATAATAAGGGCTTCGGTCACTTGACAGCAACGGAGCCAAGTGTGTCCCCTAGTGACCAGAGGGTTAAAAAATAATAAACTGTTGTAGTTTGTGAAATTTTGTATATTTATAAACTCCATTTCCTACACATTTATCCATGCAACCATCCAGATGTGTGAGTGTTTATTAGCTATTTACTAAAATTGATACTTTGCTTTTAAATAAACAAAACAGAAGTGAAATATATTGATCTTTAAGATATGCGTTACTAAAAAAACAGATCAAGCCTATTTGCTTCAGTCATGCAGTTCAACATTCATCCACTAGGTGTCCATAGAGACTCGCTCACCATATTTAGTGGGAAAGATGTCCTCATCCGTCACCAGCTTCTGAACAGAACTCATGACGAAGTCCACGTACTGTGGCGCTGTGCATTTCGTCTTCTTCCCTTTTTCATCATACCAGTAGTATGTCCTGAGAGAGAGACATTTCATTCAGAAAGATCTTTCCCCAATACATATATACACCCTATACATACAGCACACTCTCCTCCCATCATCCCCTGCATCACATATCGCCTGTCTGACACACTTTCTTCACCGTTGTTGTTCATTAACCAAACTGTCTTCCCATAAAGCAGTTTCAGTTACTCGCTAAAAGCTTCAGTAAACACTCAAGATCCTTCCTTTTCCCATCAGCACACAGGTGACCCAGTTATAGTCGGATCATAAACAAAACCGATCCCTGACACAACAGGAAGAATGCATTGAATTAAAAACCATTCCACTTCCTTTTCTTTTACTATCACTTCTCTCCCTGAGGTCAAACACGACTGCAGGTCTCAACCTCCGCCGCAGGTCATGACCCCTGAGGGTCTCCTGTCACAGAAGAGTGTCACGTTGCCGCTCTGCAGGCTTAATAATGGATAACAGAGCCAGGATGAATAATAGATACTTACGTATTGCAGGCGGTCATGGCCGGACACGTGTCTCCCGTGCAGAACTCAGAGATCGTGCTGTACTGGAGGTTGATGAGATTGAAGAACGTCGTGGCTAGAAAATCACAGAGACGTTTCAGAGATTAAGGAATGATAATACACACAAATCTAGGCCTTCATTTTTAAATAATTGTGATTAAAAGAATTAATTCTGTTTTCTTCACGTCAACTAATACGTTATTTATTTACTTGGAATCATATATAATAATAAAATTATAATAAATAGGCCCATATTATTTACTTTAGTGCTGTGAAAATGAATATAATATAATATAATATAATTAATAAAAGTTTGTTGTAAAGCCAATTTCCAATTTAAAGGGAAATAGTTTTAATGTACTCCTATGTACAGATGTACTTTAATGTACAAATATGACCTTTTTGACAGTAAAAGTATTTGTACAGTATTTATTGAATTAATAAAAAATGATAAATAATAGTTTAAAATAATATTAAATGCAATAATAATAATTAATTGTTGTTGATGGTATTGTTATCAATAATAATAAAAATAGAAAATAATAAATATCACCACATTAATATTAATAATAATAATAATAATAATAATAATAATAATATTATTTATCAATATAATATAATATAATATAACAGTCAGTCTGATTTAAGCTACTGAAATTTAAATTACTAAATTATCTCAAATAACTGCGATTAGATCGAATATCCTCAATCATACGATTAATAAATAATCATGACAGGCCTACAGCAATACTTCAGCAATTAATCATTTGGCAAAGAACATAAATACCTTTGTGTTCCTCATTAAAATATGCATAAACAATAACTTTTGTTTTTAGTTTTTATTACATTTTACTGTGTAATAACCATTTTTTGAAACATGGAAAATCTTTTCTTAGATTTTTATAAATGGATGCAAACATGCATATTTTATTAAATTTACATATATAATTACTACAATATTTTTTATTATTACTATTTATATGTTCACAAAAGTGCATTTGTAAATATTTATATATAATAAATATTTATAACTTGTGTAAAAGTATCCAGGTTATGCATCAACTCTGTTTCTGCACCTCACTAAAATACTACAAAAATCAAACAATTGTGTGACGTTTGGCACAATCTTAAATGGTCAACGCTGACCCCGTGGTTTTATAAAATAAACTAAGTTATTGAAATATCTAGAAATATGAACCCAATGCAACGGCTAAAATAAATAAAGAGTGAAATCAACTGTTACCATTTAAAATAACAGGGTCATCTCAAGGACTGTGTTACTGTGCATCTGTAATTTAACAATTATCTCTGACAGAATATTTGAAATATATATCACACATATACATGACATATATATGTGAAATGCATGAAGCGATGCCCTCAACGAGTGTCATACGAGACGACTGTAATCTGTACAGATGCAGCTGTAGAGCAAAGGCTTGAATTCACCATAAAAGGCAGTGATTTGGTTTAATAAGTGCTTGTTGAATTTGAAAGTGCATTAACGTTTCCTAAATTAAGCCATACTTTATGGTTTTTTCACATGTGTTTTCTTTCAAGATAAAATCGAGGGAAATGCAAACAATGGTGTGATGCGTGGGCTGTGGAATGTTATTCTGAGCTGGTTTTATCATACAGTTATGAAATCATACATTCCCTCTGATCAAGAGATGTTTTCAAAACAAACCTAGAAACTAGACACAACAACACAACGGCAGACAGTGGAGGCGGCCAGGGTTAGGGTCAAGGGTCGGGACTTTATCACGTTAAAAACAACATAACAAATCTCCTCTGCCTTTCTACAAAGTGCCTTTGGCCAAAAAAGGAGTAATACATACTACTGAATCTATTTCACAGATTAACAGTGCTGATCTAAATTTCATTTGGTCTTAATTCTATTTACGGAAGCCAGACGAGGTCACGTGAGACACCTACTGTTGCTAGCGAGCCATTCGTTCAGGTCGATCTCCCTCGGCAACACCACCAGCTCCTTGAGTTCAAAATCCACGACTCTTACTTTGGTGTATTCTGCTTCCAGGTAATGCTTCTTCTCCTCGGTGGGCGGCTTCTTTCCGTTGGGCTTCCCTTTGCCCTTCCTGTATGGGATGAAACGAGGGAAAATAGAGGTCACTCATACTGCTAGAGCTGTCATTAAACAGTGAGGTGAGTGTAAAAAAATTATAATGTATAACTCATTTGATGACAATATAAATCAGAATAAATAAAATTCAGCAAAATATCTAAAAAATGCTCAATTTTAAAGCCACAGTAAAAGCATTGAATATGTATTGCAAATGTTCAATATTGACTTAGCCGAGTGGATATCTAGGACCTTTATACAGAGATATGTGAAAGTTATTTTACTCGTGTGTTACGTAACACATACGGACACCTCATGTAAAAGAATGCTTTGCAACAGTCTGTGCACATCCACTTTTCCACTGCAGGTCTGCAGAGTTAACCTTGCCCTGTAATTAACATGACAGACCACAGACATCCAGGCTTTTCCTTCCACATCTATTTTTAGCCCAGGCGGGTTGTGTTACCATCAGACCCACCGCCCCTTTCCAGTCCTCCACCACACCCGCCTCAAACATCAAACACACACTACAGTAATCACACTCCAGCTGCGCAGAACCAGAAACTACAAGAGCTGCTTTAATGGAAAAGAGGAGCTTTAAGAGCCAACGATGACCTCACAGCACCGACAGAACGCCTGAGAGACGTTCTGGACAGACGACGATTCGTAAATCAAGCATTCAGACAAAACCATGAACAACCTCAACAAACTTTTACTGTCCAGATGAGCGAGTGGGTCAGGAAAAATGTGCCAGATGTCAATTTTTGTTCATGCCAGTTACTTTTCATCTGTAGGGAGTAGACTGATTTATAATTTCTGCAGATAAAACTCCAATAATAATAATAATAATAATAATAATAATAATAATAATAATAATTTCATTTTCAAAAACAACAATGATTATTAAAGTTTATTTATAAAAAATATTATTTTCAATTAATATTATTAATAATTTATAAATATTGTTTTAAATAATTTAATTAAGTTCATTAATAATAATAATAATAATAATTATAATAATAATAATAATAATAATAATAATAATTTTAATGTACTGATAAACAATATTGTGATGTTTATTATTTTGAATTATATTATTAGTAACTGATAATTATTAAAATAATTATAATTTATTAATAATAATAATAATAATAATAATAAAAGTAATTTCATTTTCAAAAATAACAATGGATTATTATTAAAGTTTATTTATAAAAAATATTATTTTATAATATTATTTTAAATTAATATTATTAATAATTTATAAATATTGTTTTAAATAATTTAATTAAGTTCATTAATAATAATAATAAAATAATAATATAATTATTTTAATAATGTACTAATAAACAATATTGTGATGTTTATTATTTTGAATTATATTAGTAACTGATAATAAATTATAATTATTTTAATAATTAATGATAATAATAATAATAATAGTAATAATTTCATTTTAAAAAAAACAATTGTTATTAAAGTTTATTTATAAATAATATTATTTTATAATATCATTTATTATTTTCAATTATTCTTATTATTAATTTATAAATAGTTTAATATTAAAATATTCATTAATTTCATTAATAATAATAATAATAATAATAACAATAATAATAATAATAATAATAATAATAATAATACATTATACTTATTTTAATAATGTACTGACAAACAATATTGTGATATTTTATTTATTGTTTTCAATTATTATTATTATTATTATTATTATTATTAATACTCAAAATAATAGTAATAATTTCATTTTCAAAAATAATGATTATTAAAGTTTATTAATAATAAAATATTTTATAATATTTATTTTTTCTTCAATTATTATTATTATTATTATTATTATCAATAATAATTTATAAATATTTTAATATTAAAATATTCATTAATTTCATTAATATTAATAATAGTAATATACTTATTTTAATGTACTGAAACAATATTGTGATATTATTTTCAATTAGTATTATTATTTATAAAAATATTAATTATTAAAATAATTATGTTATTATTATTATTATTTATTGATATTAATGCAATGCTATTTATTATTTTCTATTATCATTTATGAATAACAATGAATTGTTTAATATTATTTTAAACTATTATTTATTATTTTAATTTATTAATTATTAATTCATTGAATACTGTACAAATACTTTTACTGTAAAAAAAAAAAAAAAAGTCTTTTAATTTAATACTAGTTTTACTTTTTTTGCTGAAATACAGGTCATATTTGTACATTAAAGTACATCTGTACATAGGAGTACATTAAATCTATTTCCCTATTAATTGGAAATGGGCTTTAACCTTCCCCAAGTCACCAGTATCTTTATAAACCAATATTGGTTGACCTCTAGTGGAGAGATTTCTGATATCAACCATCATGTAGTCAGAAAGAGGAAAGAGGCCTCGTATCTTAGTTTGTTGGCTTTTTCCTAGCACACGGCCATCCAATAACAGCAGCACGATATAAAGCCGTGTCTGTGTCCATCTGAAAAGACACACTGCCCTGGTCTTTAGACAGCTGCTGCCATGTTGTTTGACTCCGGGGCCGCGGGCCAGTTTACGCTCTCCACACAGAGACCAGCCTTGTTGCTTTAATGCCGTCCTGAAACCTCTGCCAGAGGCCAGCGCTGCAAACACACACAGGACTGATCCACACGCTGACCACTAACTACCACCACAAACCTCACAAAACTCGCCTCTGGCTCTTGCCAAGTTGTCTTTTGCTGTGGTAGCGCAAGTCTACTACATACAGTGATCGCAAACTGGAAATCAATTAGTCGCCCTGACCAAGATGTGCAAATGAAGTAAAAGAAAAGTTGGGTATAATTTATAGATCGATTGTGTTGATCAATCCATGAATTCACCCCATCACTGTGTCTTTACTTCCTTTTTCAGTCCATTTAGACAGTTCATGATTCCTGGAAAACCACGGCACTCAAGCCAGGAAGTGCCCTCTGGAAACTGCTTTTAGGGGAAAGTCAGTGTGAGGGTGTTTAATGGTGCGTTCCATCTTGAATTAGTACAAACAAGCACAAGAGTTTGTGGACAATCACTGGGATAAATCTCCCGTTCAGAGTCTTGGCAGTCTTGGAGTCCTCCAAATCCATTATTTAAGGGTTCCCAAACCAAGCCCCTTAGACATAAAATATATTACAATTTTTAAGATAACATTTCAATCTAACAATATATTTGCATATTCACTGTTCTCTGATGTTGGTCAAATGACATGCAGGTAAACAGATAAAAAGTAACCTTTTTTCAGTAAATGTTTTATCTTGATTGTATTTATTTCAAAATATATAGGGCTGCACAACTTCTAATTATAAAAATGAAGACAAATATATTACTGTTATTAATTACAGAAGTACTGTAAAATAAAAAGAGCAGAGAGACTTGCAGAGAGACTCCGCCCACACACTCTTCTAATTGGCTGTGATTTTGGATTGATTTGGTCGCGAGTGCAGTGCATTTGCAGAGAGACTCCGCCCACAAGCTCTTCTGATTGGCTGTGATTTTTGATTGATTTGGTCGCGAGTGCAGTGCGTTTGCAGAGAGACTCCGCCCACACGCTCTTCTGATTGGCTGTAATATTAGGTTGATTTGGTTGCGAGTGCAGTGCGCTTGCAGAGAGACTCCGCCCACACGCTCTTCTGATTGGCTGTGATTTTTGATTAATTTGGTTGCAAGCGAGTGCAGTGCGCTTGCAGAGAGACTCCGCCCACATGCTCTACTGACTGGCTGTGATTTTTGATTTTGTCACATCTCGTAGTTGCGTTGCATCTGGAGTGGACAGACAAACTGCTTGTCGCTGGAATCTTATCGCATCACATCCTGTTAGAACAGCTGCTTTTTGAATGACAAATTGCCTTCGGAGATCAGCTCTCATTCATTGCATCAACGGCAGACAGATGTGCTTGTACACTGCACAATGGTGCTTAATTGGTTACAGCACATATCATTTTGTTCAATGCAGTAATCTCTAAACACATGACAGAGTGACAAGTGCAGAGATGGCTTGAGCCTACACTTCAGACTACATGAAGAGATACAGAAACAAAGGACCATTCAAACTGTTAAACAACTGCAAGTCCAAAGGCCCACGAGAGACGGAGCAACAGGACACTTCTGCAGCCTCACAGCGCTATGAGCCAATGACTCGCATTAATAGAGCAGCGTTTCACAGGCCAGCTGCTTTCCAATGTGAAGTTTCATTCTGGAACCACAGATTCACTTCACACTCATTCACAGAACATTAAATGTTTATGGTTTGAGCATTAAAAAAGCTCTGCAAAGTTCCAGTTCTTCTCGTGTCAGTGTTTCTGAACTCCCTGAAACGCCTCCATTGTAGTCTTGAGTTTTCTTCACAATATTCCTCATTTAAATAATTCATACGCAGAATAAAGGGGCGGGGCCTGGTTGAGTTAGTTAGTAGTGTGTTGAAACTGGCGGTTATGGTAAGGGGCGGGACATTTCCCAAACACCAATCACAACACACTGCTCCAGCCGACCAATCAGAGCACATTGTGCTTTTCAGAAGGAGGGGCTTCATAGAGACAGGAACTAAACAGAGCGTTACTGACAGACTGGGAAGAGAGGAGCTGAACAATGGAGAATATGAGGAAAATAATCAACATTCAAGCAGGAAACCTGTTCTAGTAAAGCCCAAAAACCAAAGACTTTGTAAAATTGCATAATAGGTCTTCTTTAAACAATTTTTAAAACACCAACTTACAGTAATATACAAGTTTTACTATTCTACTGTACAGATCAAAGGTTGCCTACATTCTTTCGAGATTATAAGGGGGCTTTTTCAGCTCTGTTCTTACAAAGATAACCATCTTAACTGTTCCTATTCCTCAAGGAAGAAGAAGCGCTGAACATCTGGTGGCTTTTAACTTGCAACTACCAAAAGTACAAAAAACGGCACTGAAAACCATGATATATCTGCTACTCGTCACTGTGGACTTGCTACAAGCACACAAAAAACAAATGCGATCATCCATCCAAGGGCTGGTTGTCTCACAGCCATTGAAAGTGCTAAACAGATATGAAGAGACTTTAGTCATGATTCAAGAAGCAGTTATTGCTGATTACCCATCAGTCCACTGACCCCAAACAGATTAGGATCTGGTCTGATTACCAACCTGTCTGTGTTTGACTCAGTTTATGGTTAATAAAAGAGGGAGGAGGACGTCAGACTCTGACTTATTGTTCTCAGAAAACTTTGCCGTGCCTGTGGTTTTCAGGAAAGTCAAATGATGCAATGGACATGCTTAATAGCTGAACCCAACTTCCTTCCTGGGATCATAATCTAACAAACTACAGACTCTCAGAAGGAGAGAGATGTAGATTGCAGCTTGCTCCTTTGCAGACATTACGTCTGAGAAGACACCGGCTTCATTTTTTGATGGTCTTTGTTGGGACCGAGACATGCTCAGTTGTTCTGAATGGTCATGTAAGAGATTGGTGTCATTCTCAGACTGTGAAATGTGAAAAGTTTGTGCTAAAAACGGGGTTAGGAACATTTGTCTGTGCCGAATCGAGCCTATTTTTATTCTCAGGGCATGTTCTTTGGCAAATACTCAGAAGCTACATGCCTAGTCCATTATGGGCGAGACAGCCCGAAAAACATTCCACTGACTTACTGATGCATTTTTGTACTTTCAAAGTTAAGATGGAGATAAAATACTTTCCTTACTTTATTGATGCATTGTGCAAAAGACGCTATTTAAAGGATTAGTTCACTTCAGAATTAAAATTTCCTGATAATTTACTCACCCCCATGTCATCGAAGATGTTCATGTCTTTCTTTCTTCAGTCGAAAAAAAAAAAAAAAAAAAATGAAGGTTTTTGAGAAAAACATTCCAGGATTTTTCTCCATATAGTGGACTTTACTGGGGTTCAACGGGTTGAAGGTCCAAATGCTACGTCACACGTGACCTTTCCAACGTGATTACGTAATGCGTGGCGCATCGCAGAGCAGTGCAAGACGAACATTTGTGGTTAAAAAGTATATAATTTTTATTGTGTTTTAGAAAATGGCAGATGGTTTCTCTAGATAAGACCCTTATTCCTCGTCTGGGATCGTGTAGAGCTCTTTGAAGCTGCACTGAAACTGACATTTGGACCTTCAACCCGTTGAACCCCAGTGAAGTCCACTATATGGAGAAAAATCCTGGAATGTTTTCCTCAAAAACCTTAATAAACATCTTGGATGACATGGGGGTGAGTAAATTATCAGGACATTTTAATTCTGAAGTGAACTAATCCTTTAAATCAAAAGTATTTAATGTATAGATTGGCCATTGCACATCTTGATCCATTGAAAAAGTTATTAAATACACCAAGTTGCAATAATCTGAACCATCATCTCAAGCAGAATGTTAACTATTTAAACTATTCAGAAACATGACAATCCTACGCATGAACTGACCTTCGGGTTTAGAAAAATGCCAAGCACGTCAGTAATAACCTGACTGAAGGGGTGGAAAAATGTTTTAAATATATTATTTGTATTTTAGGCAAATTAATGGGCAGAGAAGAAGAAAGCAATGTGGTTTAAGAACTAGGTTAGTTTGCTTACTGTCATTAGGGTTTTTGCTCTGAGGGTTTGGTGAGAAAACCTGATATTTGGGTTAATCCTTTTGCTCTATTGGACAACTTAAAAGGCAAAGTCACTTCAAATTAGGGAGTTTCCACATATTTCTTCAGACGCTGATCCCATCTAAAACACATTAGCAAATCTGCAAGATTAAGTTCAGCCACGGCCAATATGTACCAAGCTGACGAAACACCATTTTGACTCCAGACTCCAGACTGGCTGACTTGACCAGCCACCAATGCTCCAGGGCCTTAAAAGTGCCATTTAAAAAACTATTATAGAAACATCAAATTAGTCCTTTCTCTGAAAAGCCACAGTCTGTGGGAACGCACAGTCAGTAGGAACGCCAAGACTGTTTTTATGAGACTAAAATTAGATGGATGTCAGCTTGAGACTCATGCTATAGTAAGCAGTAGCTTATTGCATTAAAATCACCATCTTCCACAAATCCAAGTCAAGTCACCTTTATTTCAATAGTGCTTCACACAATACAGACTGATTTAAAGCAGTCTTATCTGGAAAACAGTGATCAATGATGCAAACAAAATTCAATTCCAGATGTTTAAAGTTCAGGCAAAGGTGTGGCATTTATGACGTATTTACGATTATGACACGCAAGTCAATAACATTCATATTATCTATAACTTAATAAACAATTGGTTGCTGAAACTGCTATTCCAAACTGTGAGTCACAATTACAATGCAAACATCACACTTATTCAATTACAACCGCACAATCCTCAAGAGCTGGAGAGGAATTATTAGTATTCATCAAGTATGTGATAATCCCTGGAATTATCAAGCAACTAACATGAAGATGATTTCTTATATCATGGTTCTCAGAAGCATTATAGATGACAATCGCCACTGTATAAGTTCACTGGTCACTGCGGTTTGTTAAATGATTAACTGACAGACAGGAAGACCGCTCTTCTTTCAGTAGGTCACTTTCCAGCTCACCTGAGGCCACAGAACAATCCCAAACGCTATCGGCCCAGCCAGACTGCACTCAATTACTTATTCACTCAAACACTGTACCTGAATATTCGTAAACAAGTAATTAGCCTTCATTGTAATCTGGAAGGCAGTAAAGACTGTTAGCCAAAGCCATGCTCTAGATAAAAAGAGCGCCAACTAAATAGCAAATCAAGATAACGGATGTGTTGAAATCTACTGTGCTGCCTACCTAGACAGCATTCTGGGTACTGTAAGCATATTATATAGTGAGGTTGAAAGTTCTGCGACTACATGTATACATAAAATGATTTTTTTTTTTAGTTAGTTTTTGTGGAGTTCATGCAACTAATTGTAATGCTACTAATTTTTTATTTTATTTTATTAAGGAGTCCCAGAAAATAATTTGACTCTTTATTATCCATTCTCATGTAAATTTGTCTTTAACCCCCCCACAGATGGTACAACAGAAACATAATACAGCCATAACAGAAAGAAAACACTAATATCAACAATAATCAATATACACAGATTGAAATTGGGACAATGAACTTGTTCAAAATATTGTCATTGCTCTATGCACCTTATAGCACCTTCCTTTTTTCAAATTCATTTAAAAAAAAAAAAAAGACAGATTTTCAGTGGCATCTTTTATATTATTTTGTGACATTAATTCTAAAGAAACCAAACTGTACAGCATGTTGCCTTTTTAGACTTTTTTTAAACATTGTGCTGTTTTTGTAAGCATTATTTTGCTGATACAATGTATACTGTAAGTTGTTTTGGATAAAAAGACTGTGCAAAATACATAAAAATGTCTATATTCATATTAGCTACACATTCAGCAACACAGTAAGTACAGGTATCTGACATCTACAGGTCAACTCTCTCTCTCTCTCTCTCTCTTATATATATATATATATATATATATATATATATATATATAACTCAAGCACTTTTGGGGTTAATTTATATATAAAGCGCCTATATGGTGCCTAAAAATACCGGTGCAAACATATGCATGCCTAAAAATACTGCACTGGCCAAGCTGTAATTCAATCTAATAATAACTGATCTATACGAGCATCACGTGGAAAGATAATATATCATTACTGTTTAAAGAAACCTGGCAAACCTGCAAATTACACGCACATTAAAGCTGCAATGGTAACAATTTTGTGTTAGTGGAAAGTTCCATTCCGTCAACAGACGCGCGCACATTCCTCTGGCGCACGCGCGCATATCAGCGCACTGTGAAGAAGTTGAGTGAAAAATCATTTAAATCAGTGAAAGAGCACGGGGAGAGTTACCTCAGCACTTTGCCGACCGCCTGAAGGACCATTTTACAGCTTAATCCGTTTTTAGGAGACCTCTGAGCGAGCGCGCTGTCTCCGGTTATGGTGTGATCTCCGACCATGTTGCCAAATGCCCGGTTTTAACGGTGATGACGGACGCGCCTCTCAACGCGATCATAGATTCTGATTAAGTCAGTCCAGAGTTTGCAGGAGCGTTTCAAGCAAAACAGTCGCTCTGCTGTGCTTCTCCTTCAGCTAAACTTCCAGCCAATCACAGAACAGATGGGAGGGGCCAAGGTGCAATAGTTGGAATGTTTATAAAAAAAAAAAAAAAAAAAAAACTCATCCATGTGACTCAACACACACTGGATGTAGAAAACAATGTGCTTGGTTCTTGGGCACAGTAAAACTGGATTTCCCCCAAAAACTGCCACAGCAATAACTCACAACTGGGGAACAAACATATATGATTCCAATAGTTATATTGCAATAATATAATGCAGAAATATTTTGTTTTCTCCTTATATATACACACATCAAGTATTTGAGTGTCTTATTTACAACTTTCTCCTCACTGGAAACTCTTCATTTATCAACCATTCAAAGGCTAAAATATTTCCACCATTTATATGATCATGTATAAATAGCATTTTTTTTTTAATATACATTATTGCCTGGAATTTATACATACACACACACACATATACACATATATATATATATATATATATATATATTATATATATATATACACACATAATGTTTATGTAAATCTAATCTATAAATTGTATACTGTATACATTGTATCAGTAACATGATACTTACAAAAAAAGTTATTTAAAGTTCAAGTTATGGATGTGCAAAGTTTTATATTTAAGGTGCATTAACTAGTCACATTTATAAATCATAAGTCATTTAAATTTGTTTAAATAATAAAATATAAAATGTATATAAAACGTAAATGTATTTTATTTCAGCAAGTTGCCAACATTTCTCAAGTTGAAGTACTAAAATAACTAAAAATTAAAAACTAAACTTGGAAAAAAAAAAAAAAAATAATAATAATAATTATTAAAACTTAACTAAAATTAAAATGAAAACAAAATATAAAAAATAAATTTAAGTCGAAATATTAACAAAAAAATTAATAGTATATCAATGACACTTTAATAACACTAATATGAGGTCCTAAAGAGAATTAGTAAAATGTTGTTTAAAATACTTTTATATTGCTAGAACCACTCGATATGTCAACTACCCATGAAAGATTTCCTTAACAGGTTCCTTCGCAGCATGTTTTGACGAAGTTGTGACGTACTGGAAGCTGCTAACGTGCAACACTTCGTGTTATGACAACGTAATTTACAGTGGAACATCAGACTAGAATTTTTCTGCAGAGCTTGAAGGCATGTTCAGACTCGACACTGGAAAGCTAGAAGGGCCGGTCTGGCCCCAGGACTAGTATTTTAGTCATCTAACAGCATGCCAAGACAGACAAACACATGTTAGATAGAGACTCGCAGGCTCCACACGTGGGCCCTCTTTAGCATTTCTGGTAATATATAAAATAAAAATAAGCATACATGCGCTATACATATACAGAATATACATAGAAGTCACCATACACGACAGCTTATTTTTAGCTGAAACACATTAATGCTAAAAGTGTTTGTTGGCATTACCTTCAACGCTGTTAATATACTGGCTGGTTCTTCAATCTAAAGACTTCAGTTATTACTGCATGAGCCTTAAAAGGTCAGCCTGAAATAAATGCTGGAAAAAAGACTGGAAAAAGTGCTTACTAAAATGAGGCACGGACGTCAGGTTGTACGTGGGAGCGGTGAAAATAATGAGTGCCTGTGTGAGCGGACAGGAGAGGGGCCTGACGTGGACTAACAGCCTTCACAGGCTGCGTTTGTCTAGGGGGGCAAAAAAAATCCAGGGGCAGGGAAGCAGACGGAGGCAGAACAGAAGATTCTTTCATTGCCTCTACAGGTGAGAGAAAATGAAAGGCTAGCTTACGAAAGCAGTGACGCAAACGTGTAGATGCCGAGTGCCTTGAATGTTTTCTTAGTAACTTTAGTGCTTTAGGAATGTAAGATAGGCACCTGCCTTTTACTTCAGAGGACCAAAATATCTGGGATATATATTTAGCTACAAAGGATCTTTACATCTAAAGGTGGGGTCACAATTCAGGTGAAATTTTGAGGACAAACATGAAGTCACTTTTAAACCAAGCATCTTTCTGTTGGAAAGCACAGTAAATCTGCGTGACCAACTTGAACATGAGCGAAATTTGCTATTTTTCGCCCCCATGCGAAATAAAACAACTGGAATTGAGCCACGAAATCTTGCTGAGCAATGGTAAATGTGACCGCACCTTAACGCGGTTGACCAGTGAAATCTATCCAGGGCATGAAACAACACTGCAATAGATAAAAGACAAAAATATGCAAATATTATTCACCAGCACGTCATTCCAACCCCATTTTAAGATGTTAGAATTTTCCATAGTATAAAGTGATTTTTTTTTTACCTCCAAGCACAAGAAAAGAACAGAAAAGTATTCTTCTGAACCAATATTTTGTAAATAAAACACTTATTTCATTAATCATGGATTATCTCTGCCGAAACTATCAAATCTCAAGTTTATTCACAGGGTTCGTATAGATTCTGTAAAATTAAATTTCAGGACTTTCAAGGACTTTAAGCACTGCTTTTTTGGTTTTCAAGGACTACAATCAGCACTTGTCAAACAATATCTTTATTATTTTTATTTATTTATTTTTAACTCAAATTAAAGATATAAGGTATCCAAAATACAATTTAATTTAATAATGTATATTAAATGCAAAGTTTATAATGGCTATTATTGTTCAATAAATTATATTTTATATCATAATGTTGGCGTACTTGGCATTGATAAAGCGGTCTGTATGTTAATGATGGAGATTTATCAACAACTTCAGAGAAGGTTACATAGTTATGCCAGTAGGTGGCGGCAAAGGACTGACTTTAAGAGTGAGTTAATAGATCGTTCATTAAAGGGGACCTATTATGCCCCTTTTACAAGATAATATAAGTCTCTGGTGTCCCCAGAATGTGTCTGTGAATTTTCAGCTCAAAATACCCCACAGATCATTTATTATAGCTTGTCAAATTTGCCTCTATTTGGGTGTGAGCAAAAACACGCCGTTTTTGTGTGTGTCCCTTTAAATGCAAATGAGTTGCTGCTCCCGGCCCCCTTTCCAGAAGAGGGCGGAGCTTTAACAGCTCGCGCTTCGGTCGCTCAACAACAACAAAGCTGGAGAATCTCACGCAGCCAAAATGAGGATTGTCAGTAACGGTGTTCAGCCTTACATTGTTCAAACCGGAGTCGACACTGATGGAGAGACTCAGGAAGAAGTTACAACTTTTAGACGTTTCTGAATGGTTAGTGGATAAATTTATGTAGTTGCTGTGGAGTTGATTCAACTCATCCACTAGCATGTGCCGTCATGTTAATCTTTTTGTGTTGAATTGACCCTCGTTTGTGAAGCAGTCCGGCGTAAAATGACGGCATGTCAACAACACTCTACTACAACAACTCTTCCTCTTCTCTAAAGCAGCCCAACATGGCCTCACCCCCTTTGTTGTGTGTTCTCGGGGGCGGGTTTTATGTAAATTTTGGGGTTTGTGATGTCACTAACCCGGGAAGAAGCTCATTGTAGTTCCTACCAGTTGTTTGTTGTAGTCCTTAAAAAGCGATTCCTGTAAAAGAAAATCTCTCCCTTTGCATTGTCACTTTGCAGACATTGTTTATGCTCAAACAGCAACATTACACACTAACTAAAGTTAAACGAAGTAAGGTTGTAAACAAGGAAATTATTTTAACTTTAAACAACCCCTTATAAGGCGCAACCGTCAAAGCAAAGTGGCTCCGGGGTGAAGCTGAATCTGATGCTTAACTTCAAAGAGATCAATCCATTGACCAGCGATGTCAATCATGGGAAATCCCTTTAACCATTGAATACTATGATACCATAACAAAGATATCAATTTTTGTCCAATGAATATATGACTGACCTGAAGAATTAAAGCTGTATCATTTAATTATCATATACTTAATATCATGTTCCTAGCCATGCGAAATGGCTCTATATCGCTCATTTATATATATATTTTATTTCAATAATTCAAGCACTTTTCAAGGGGTGTCCAGGACTTAAATTTCAAAAAGTCATATTCAAGTACTTCAGGCACTTTAAGCACCTTGTACGAACCTCAAGAACATTCAAGAACCAATGGTGTTGCCATCATTGACGTCGTCAAACATTCAGCAACGCATCTTCTTAACCATTGAATACTATGATACTATGACAAAGATATCGTTTTTATCCAATGAATATATGATTGACCTGAAGAATAAAAGCTGTATCATATACTTAATATCACGCTCCTGGCCATGGGAAATAGCGCTATATCACTAATTCTTATATATTTTATTTCAATAATTCAAGCACTTTTCGCTGTTTTCAAGGGTTTTCCAGGAATTAAATTTCAAAAAGTCAAGAACCAATGGTGTTGCCATCACTGACGTCAAACTTGCGGCAACGCATCTTCAAACAGCAAGTTTAAACACTGACAAGTGTAAATGAGATTTGAAAGCTACAGCAGAAGGGAACTTCAGTCTGCTCCTCACACAAAGCTATCATATTGACTACTCTTATGCCGCTTTTATGGAGCTTGACAGTAATAATCTGCATCCATTTTTGTTGTATGGAAAAAAGAGCTGCTACGATACTCTGTCAAACCTCTTATTTTGTGTTTTAAAGGAGAAAATACAACATGGAACTTGTCTTGGACAACATAAATGACTCATTTTGGGGTAAACAACTCCCTAAAGATGCAAGGGGGATTGTACAAAAAACACATGAAATTAAGTTAGAAATACTTGAAATAGTTTAGTCTATTTGAGCCGATCCCAAAAAGACAACATTTTTCAAATGGGTCAAGTTCTCCTTTGCAAACATGCCAACGTACATATCAGGTTTTGCAAAACCTCACCACTCTTTATTAGAAGGCTCATTGAATACGATCACTGTTTGATTGCCTGAGAAGAGCCGAGTACCTGTGGAAGAGGGTCCAGAGAAGACCATGAGGGTTTTCGAAATCAATCGGTGGATCTTCCTCGGATTTCGCCATTTGAAATCCACTCAGAACGTTCCTCGCAAAATGAACAACGGGTCCCTCGCCCTACTTTTCTTAAAACTTTGGCAGAAATAAAGAACACCAACACAGTCCGCCTACCGAGCCATACATGCGAGAAATACACAGCCGTAGGGTGAAAGAGCTGAAGTTTGCGGCTGTGGTCTCTGGATAAGTTCCTCTCTTGTCTGTTGCCTCTGATAAGGGTGTCTAGAGGACTAAACCATGTAGATTAACATGCAACCATTGATGGACAGCAATATGAACCCTGCACTCATCAAAATAATGCTTCCAAAAGGTTTTTTTTTTTTTTTGCAGCAATGCCATAGAACATCCATTTTTGGTTCCCCAAAGAACCTTTCAGTTAAAAGAACCATTTGTGAACATTTTAATAATCTGAGGAACCTTCTGTGCACTGAAATGGTTCCATGGATGTTAAAGGTTCTTCATGAAACCATTGATGTCAATAAAGAACCTTTATTATTAATACTTTGAGAACAATAAGGAGCTGCAAGTTATTTTAAGAATCTGCAGAACAGGGTATTTTTTTGTTTGTTTGTTTTAACCTGATGTTTGACTTGCGATGATGTTTGTGTAACATTGTTCTGAAAGCACAACTAGAGTAAGCTTTGTGCGTTATATAACTTGTCCAGAGTGCTGTGGGAATATTCAAGGTTAAAGTTTGTCTTTTAGGGGTTTGTACTTTCACTACTTCCGGCTCCTTATGAAAAAGAAAGGCAGGAATGTGCCGATACATTGTTTGGAGCCATTTCCGAGACGCTCGCATATACACAAACGGTTTTCCTGTGTTTATGTGCTTCCTCAGTAAGAAGCAGCCAAGCCTTTCTGTTTCTTTTCCTCAAATATTACTGCGAATAAAACTGTGCTGCCTGGGAAAAGAATGGATCTCTGGAGGAGATGAAGCCGGTGCACCTGTGCATCAAGAGTCTACTTCACTTCAGTAAATGAGCTGAAACCTCATTCAAATGTTCAAATTCACCTGTACTAAACAACTAAACCTACTTGACCAAAATGGAATAAACCATTGACATACATACTTATGTCAGTGTTTCCTGCACTACTAAATGGTATTTCATATGGGATGGATAGCGTACAAATTAAGATTCATACTTCTATAGACCTTACAAACGTGAGATGAATGCTTTACCATCACCTAATGTTGTGTCATCGACTAGCATGTGCCGTCATGTTAATCTTTTGTGCAAATCCAGCATTGAATTGACCCTCGTTTGTGAAGCAGTCCGGCGTAAAATGACAGCATGGCAACAACACTCTACTACAACAACTCTTCCTCTTCTCTAAGGAAGTGGAATATGGTACACAGTTGTTGCTTGCGAAAACAAAATGGTGGCGCTGTGGGTGAAAATGTGCAGATTAAATGTGCAATATGTAAGAATTTTGCAGTAAAATATCCAAAAACCACTAGGCCAGTGTTATATATTTTGTTCACTTGAGTACTTACAATATCCAAAATGTTTCCAACTATTTGGAAATCGTGAGAAAATTGCAATTTTAACCAAGGCTCCGGGACGTGTGAGGAGTCGCCTGTCAATTGCGTCATACTCGCGTTATCCTCCATTTCTGGTTTTATTTTGTAGAAACCATGGAAGCACCAAAGACGCTTTTATATATTACATGTTTTAATAGACAAGGGAACAACTGTTTGGTTACATTTATAGACAGAAAACTAATTGTTGTTATATAGCTCAACACGTTTAGTCATATTGTTTAAATCTAATTTTCTTGATTTTTTTGCGAGTACCATGCTTTACCATGCCTCAGAGAAAAACACTATTTTGTCAAGTGGCTAACATAGCATACATAATAAGATGCAGCTTTATTTTTAGTAACAGTAATACAGAATTTTCTCCATCATACAATACGTTTTAAAATTAACTGCATTCCATTTATCAACACAAGCCATCCAGCATTTAATATGATATTCTAAAATCGATCTACCTTACTTCAGTGTGCAACAAGCACACTGTGCGAACACACAGAGTAATGTTATAACATCATTTTCAACACACTCAAATGTATCTAATATGATAAACAGAGCTGTGTTACCTCATACTCATGACCGGAAAAGCGGAAGCGGTGCCGGCGACTGTGTCATAATAAAAGTTCCGCTGCTCGCGGCGTGTGTTGCGAGCAGCGTGTGTACTCAACCTGCTCTGCTTCATACTACAGTAACGTTAATAATCGCATACATGAACACGATTTCTTCCCGAGTCCTATCCTGATTATTTCCACCGGCTGTGATGTGAAGACCACATGTCCCAAGATTCCGTGCTCAAACTTGGCGTCATCAAGCTACACCTTTGTTTTGAATAGGGCTCTAGTGACCTCTTACGGACAGAAAATCTTACATATTGCAGCTTTAAGGGGCGGTAATATTATAATATTCCTGAGTGCCTCGTTTTTTCAGATGCTTGCAGAGAAAGGCTTAACAAAAAGTTACTGGGTTGTCCTTTTCACATTTTCTGGGTTGGTAGATTCACCGGGGACCCGATTATAGCACTTAAACACGGAAAAAGTCAGATTTTCATAATATGTCCCCTTTAAAACTTTTCCATATCAATAACGTTAACATTCTATTTGAGATGATACTATATTTTTAAAATGAAATAGCATTAAACAGTCAAGTGCATAACACACTAACATTCAAAAGTTTGGGGTCCGAAATTATTATTATTATTTTTTAAAGAAATTAATACTTTTATTCAGCAAGGATCAAAAGTGACAGTAAAGACATTTATAATGTTTCAAAAGATTTATTTCAAATAAATGCTGTTCTTTTGAACTTGCAATTCATCAAAGAATCCTAAAAAAAAATTATCACAGTTTCCACAAAAATCTGAAGCAGCACAACTGTTTTCAATATTGATAATAATCATAAATGTTTCTTGAACAACAAATCAACATATTAGAATGATTTCTGAAGGATCATGTGACTTTGAAGACGAGTAATGATGCTGAAAATTCAGCTTTGATCACAGGAATAAATTACACTTTACTATATATTCACATAGAAAACAGCTATTTGAAACTGTAATAATATTTCACAATATTACTGATTTTACTTTAATTTTTTTGATAAAATAACCACAGCCTTGGTGAGCATTACAAACTTTCAATCACATTTTTAAAAAAAAAATATTACCGACCCCAAACTTTGAATGGTAGTGTACATTATTTGATAGACAGTTTAAGAAACAAAAGAACACGCTTAAGTCACTCGAGAGTCGAGACCTGAATGAATGAATGAGAGAAAGGAGCTGTGCTGATTCTTACAGAAAGTGACTCTTATCAGTTTATCACCCCGAGCAGAACCGCCTACAAGCACATCACGTTTCCCAAGCCACAAGATCAGTCTCACATCTCTCCTTCTGTGTGGGTAACTGACACCAAAGCTCTCTCAAACATCACACTGAAGTCTAATAAAACGAAAAGACTTCAACTATGCAAAGGAAGGATATGGCATGTGCCTCTTGAGCAGAGGTATAGGTTAAAACCATGTCTGAGAAAGTGTCAGTGTATAAAGAGAAAGTTTCCAGCAGACAGCTTTCACTGTCAATTGGCAGTCCATCACAGGGATCTCAACAGGAAGTTATGCAACCGTCTGGTACTTGTAATGTCCATCAGCACAGCGGTAAACAATGCAAAGCAGGAGGTACATGTGGAAGGCCTCTTGCTGTGCAATCCTAACATACTTTACAGCAGCCTAATGTAAAACAATTGAGAGTTCACTGTATTAAGTGAGTTTTTGAGATGGCTGAAAATGAGAGTGTCACACCTTACCTGATCAGAGAGTAAGATCTTGACCTTCTAAACGTCATTTCGCCAAAAACGGTTCACAATATGTCTCCTTTAAAGAATATGATTGAATAAAAGCATGGAAAGTCAACAAAGCAGTGGTTTCCTTTACATCCTCCAGTCTAATGTGGAGTTAAACTCACTCCAACATGGCTGACAAAAACAATCCAATTAAGATCATTAATCTCACCGTTTACCCTTGGGAAAAAGAAGTGTGCTTAATTGTACTCAATGTGCTCTTGTAGTGTATTTAAGTACTTAAAAGTATATTTAAAAAATATAATATAATATAACATAATATAATATATGAAATAAAAGGCAACTTAAGTGCACTTAAAGAGAATGCCCTTTCAAGGACTACGTAACACATTTAAGTAGATTTTTTAAAAAAAAGTGCACTTTGTAACAAAGTCAAGTAAGTTTAAAAAAAAGTTAATTTTAAATCATGTTTAATAATGTTTTGTCGCGCTTAAAAGTACACTTATTTTGATGTTTACTAACATACTGAAGCACATGAAAAGTACTTAATTTTAACTGTATTTTACTTGATATTACATTTAAACTTAATATATTTTAAATGTCCCCAACTGCAACTTCATTATTAGAAATGTGTAATTACAAATACATTGAAATACATGACATGCACATTTCAATAGAAATGACATTAAAGCATATCTTAGTTTACCACAAATGCTTGTCAGTACCTTTGGCATACCTAGACGTGATTATACCTACTCAAGTGAGTCAAAAACACTCTTAAGGTCAACTCACTGCATTTAACAAATTTAAACTATAATAAATTTATTTAATCGTAAATAACATGCAATGAAGTGTCCAGTTCACACTGGACACAGTATATCTTAAGTCCCCCTGTAGTCAATAATTTTATCCCTTAAAACTCATCTTTGATCACCAAAATTACATAAACGTTTTTTCCTTGGAAAAAAAAAAAATTCTTAATGCCTTAAAATAGCTTGAATGTAACTCTACACCCTTGCCTCATTTAATATACGTGGATCTATGAATATGATAATTAGCCCCGCCTCCACTCACTCGCACGAGCTCAGAGATCCACTCGGTAAACTTATGTGGTAAACACTACACAATAGTATTGCTTTTTACAACATCGGACACATAACGGTAATTAATACGATTAGTGTTTTGATTGATTAGGTTATCAAACAGCTAATAATGTGTTGCTAATGATACACAAACCATGTTCACATTCACGAGTCAGTAAAATCTGTATCCTTAGAAATGCTTTGAACAACTCAGAACATATAGTTCATCATAACAATCATAATATGCATCATACACCTGCCATATTACTAAATCACACAAATTTTTCATCTCAACAGAAAAATATACCGGGATAACCTTCTTTTGAGACCCCCCTTGCGCAGTCAGTTAATGATATGCTATAGCCCGCCGGCACGTTGACGTGATTGGTTACGAGGTAGTTTGTGGCTTCAGAAACACCAGCGATTTCAAACCGCTGTCTTTGGTTTACTGCAGTTTTAAAGAGAAAATACTCAGCAATGGTGTTGACTTATGAATTTGCACATGGTTTGTCTTAAAGCACGTTAAAAACACCAGATAGACATATGAACAACATTAAAAACTTGATTTTCACTACAGGGGACTTTAAAGTATATAATTCTTGTAATAAGTACATACTAAAGTGCACTTTGTCACAAGGGTATAGCTGCATACAGTGGCGATGTGGTTACTAGCTGTAGTTCACATTCAGATCTTTATGGAAAGCGGCATACCAAAAATCCCTCTTAAAAATCATGGTTTGGTGATTCTGTTTTTTTGAGATTTCCATTTCACTTTCATTAGCATTTTATTAGCCACTAATTGTGAACAGGCTGACTGAACTGAGACAGAAACAGACAAGGCCATCTCTTAACCCTTCACTGCCCTTGATTGCACACAAAAACAACCATTTTATTGTAAATCTTCCTTTACCGGTCTAAATGAAAGTATAAAAGGTATTGCTGGTTTATATAGTAAAGCAGAGCTGGATTTGGGACACACTGCTGACTTTGTTCGGGAAGGGACAGGATGAGGTTTGGTTTAGAGGTGTGGGCTCCAAAGCGGCTCCACCCAGACCAGCGTGTGCTATAAAACTAAACACTGCAAATTTTAGCATCAGTTTATCCCAAACACCCACTGAAGCAGGAATGCAAGATCGTGCTAGACTTCAGGACGGTGGGTAAGAGACTCCTGAGTCATGGTTATCAGAACATGAACGGAACATTAAAGCTAGTTTAGCTCAACTTTGATGCAGAAAATCTCAGGCACATCATGACAATAAATCGAAACAGCGAAGTGAGTGATCAACACAGAACTCATCTCTACAGCTAACACATCCATCTCATTCTCAGTTTACCATGACACAGATTACAAAAATAGATCCATGCTAATGAATTCCACACCCTGGAAAACAACAAGAGGATTTGGGTAGAGCACACACACACACACACACGTTGGTTTTTTATGTTTTATGGGGACTTTCCATAGGCATAGGGCTGGATGATATGACCTAAATCAAAATCTTGATTAATTGAACATTTTACCTCAATTACGATTAATGAACAATTATTTTTTTGCCCTCGTAATTCACTGACAAGGTTTGTACTGTAAATATGCTTGACTATTAAAGGTGGATATTTTGTCCTAATGAAAGAGCGCTCTGACATGACAGCTCACTTTCAGCAGTTATTTTATCTATGATTCGTAACATTTCCTGCTCGTAAATCAGATACAGATAAATTTATTTACATTTATTTGAATGCATTAATGAGAGCGACTGCATGTGTGAATTAGTCATACCGTCTCTCTATTAATTGTGAAGCTGAGGGTTGTAAGTAGTTACTTCAAAAGTAACATATATGCTGTAACTTTTGAGTTTCTAAGCTACTAGTGATAAATCACAGGACAGTGTTGACAACGAGTTTCTGCACTCCTCTCTGTGCGTGCGATCTTCACGTGATGTGCAGCTAGTAGCTCAATATAATGATACACATCTGATGGTCTAAAATCGCTTGAAGCCTTAAAACATATACAATTAAAGTTTAGTGAAGACGCAACTGAAAGTGATCTCACTTCGGGTGTGTCTCAGGGTTGCCAGGTTTTCACAACAAAACCCACCCAATTGCTACTCAAAACTAGCCCAATCCCAGTTCAGGGTAAAAATTACGTTCCGCGGGGTAAAATCCACATTTTTGCCTGGTAAAATTCGTATTCCAGGAGCTAAATATCATGTTATTTGAGGTCTCTTCAACCCGCGGACATGAAAAACAACCGCTGCAACAGTATTAAAGTAGCCTAATTCTGCGGGAAAACTGCAGACTTTGCAACACTGGTGTGTGTTGACTCGGCGTTTGAGTTCGCCTCCGTGTTGCTTCCATGCCGCTGACTGGATGGGGCAGAGTCACATGACTACATACGCGATAGTGTGTTTTTAAGGGGAAAGTATTAAAACAATGAAATAACTGACATGGGAAAATTACGTTGGTTAGAGGTTCTGAATTTCGGTTTCGATTACTTTGATTAATCGTCCAGCCCTACATAGGCATAATGATTTTTATACTGTACAAACTGTATATTCTCTCCCCTAAACCTACTCACACATGGGCAGAAACAAGTTTTAAAACAACAACAACAATAATTAGTATTTTCATGAGCATAATCTCTTATAATCAAGCATTTAGAAAGCTTAAAAGAATGTTTACAAAATATCATCATTATGATCAATAACAAAAACAAGAATAATAAAAATGTATATTAATATTTATATTTACAGCCACTTATTTCGCCATTTTTCATGAGAATAATATACAATCAGACATCTCAGCAAATAAATAAATAAATAGGATTCAAGATTCATATGACTGGTGACCTATATTCCAAGTCATGCGACCCTCAAATCAAATATGATCCTGATCACATCTACTGACATTTACTGTCATCCAATCTGCAGCTTATTTGATTATTAAATGTTAGTCTGTTCCTCACACATAGTGCTGCTTTCAAAGTGTGTTTTGTAATGTAGAGCTTAAGAATCCATGATCAATGTATGAACCAACACGTTGGAACAAATCTGAAAATCTAAGCAGAAAAAGGTCTTGACCATAAAAGATGGTTTGTGATGTGTGTTATATGATCAACAGCCTCACTGAGAGTTGAGCTACTGTCATATCAGCTACAAATACAACGCTGTGTCCCTCTTTGATGACATCATGTGAGAGGTCAGCGGCTCCACCGTGATCTGAAGAGTCTTTCTAAAGCCAGAGGCCTTTCTGAATTTATGCTGACAGAGCACAACTATGACAAACAAACGTGTAGCGGCACAGCTCTTCATTTCCATAAGGGTGAGCGGACACCATCCTTCGTTCCCTCTGCACTGCATCCATATGTGTTATGAATCTCAGATCTGGATCTCGAAGGCTATATGCTGAGCATTTCATCTGAGTATGAAGAGGTTTTGAGAATGAGACAGACGCAGCCTCAGATGACCCTGACTAAGCTTCATTAGCCCTGAAATATTAATGAAGCCTTTTATTCCATCTTAACAGAAGAGTAATGCACACTAAAACAAGCAGGAAATGTCTTTCAAATGCTCTCGTTGCACCTCACAGGGAGGAAGGTGTAAATCCCACTTCCTGTCTCCAACTCAAGATCGCGGACGCACCCACGACAAACACACAGAGGAAGAACGTGGGTGAACTCTAGTTTCTCCACCCAGAGAGAGCAAACATCAGTGTTTCGGCTCCATCTGCTGGATCGGCACAGAAACGCAGCTTTACAGATTCAACACATTTGCCATTTCTGTATTATACAGCCAGCAATCCCATAATGCAATGCACATAACTCGTCCTTCCCTTTCCACAGTGACAAATGAATGGCAATATGATCTTTCTTGACTCATTAACTATTTTTTTTTTTTTTTAAACACAAAATGACATTAAAAATGATTTTTCTTTTATAAAAAATGAGAAATGCACAGTACTCATTTAAGCAAGCAACCTTATTATATTTGTTGCTTAATATTATTAATACATTATATTATCTATTAACATAGTAATTCATTACATTTACACACATTTCATTATATACAAAACATGTTTATAAATCTATATTTTTATTATTTTTAATGAAAGCCAAAATACAGCACTTACTGAGTTAAACAAACATCATTATTTAATTGTAACTCATTTGTTATATATATATATATATATATATAACATTATATTGTATTATATTACATTATATTATATAGTAATTTACACACATTATATACAAAACGTTTATAAATTTAATAATTTTATTATTTTTTAAATGAAAGCCAGAATACAGCATGCACTTAATTAAATAAACAGCATTATTATTTTAATGGTTACTTATTTATAACACAATATTTATAGTAATTAATTACATTTACACACATTATAAAAAACTTTCTGTAAAAATAATTTTTTTTAAAGCCAGAATACAGTACTTAATGAATTAAACAGCATTATTATTTTTTTAATTTTTACTTATTTATAATATATTAAAATGTATTATATATTTATATATAAATGAAATTATTTATATATTAAAATAATATAATAAACATATTTTATATATAATATGTGTATATGTTATATCAATTTATTCATTTTTTTTTTTGAACAGAAGCCAGTACACAGTATTTACTGCGCAGTACACCAGTATTTCTGTCCAAATATGGCCAAGTGTCTCAAAGTCTGCTCGCACACCTGCTGGCTCGAGCCTGGCACTTGGGTCAAATTTCACTTTGACTGTCATTTTAATACAAGAAAATTCAAGCCAATCCACAACAGCATATCTGAGAGAGCCAGCACGTGTATGTGAGTTATATCACTGGAGTAATCAGTGGCATTGATGTGATGCTGTCCTCTCTTCTGTACTGTACAGCTGATGGTAATTTGTCGAAAGCGAAGCAGCGAGCCGGTAATGCGCACCAGTTTGAAAGGCCTTTGAAGCTGTACAAACCGAGCCAGTTGTGAAAAGCGTGTTGTGAAAGAGCAAGAGCTAATGACCTTCCATGCCCCATTAACAGCCAATCAACCAGCGCCTCCATGTTCCTTTCTGGCAGGTGGCTGAGGGAACGTTGCTGAGACAAAAGCACAAGAGACTGTGTGAATATACCCCTAAATAGCAAAACAAGCTGAGCCTGAACAGGGCGAGGAAACCCTGTGTGTTTTAGCAAGCCCGGGCAGGAGCAGGGTGTGTGTTTGTGAGGCCAGATCACAGAACAAAGCAAAAGCAATTAAGGAGCCACGCTCTACACTTCTGTAGCAAAGCATGCTTTCCACATCTACTTGTGTTCGTTAGTTATTCTTATATATTATGGATATTATTCTCACATGGGCTGGAATGACATTTCAAAGCATTTGAATCTGTTTTTATTGAAAGAAATTGTTAAATTAAGCAGCAACATAGTTAAAAACAAAACTAGAAGAGACTAAAAGAGATAAGACTCATCTGAAAGTGACAGCATCAGTGAAAGTGAACAGAACTGTTCCAGAAACGCACTACAATGACCTGAATCAATATGTAAATAAAAAGTTAATAACATTAAATTGACCTTGGAGCAAATAAATGTTCTTAATGATGTTCCACATGTTCATTTGAGAACGAGGGTGACACATTTACGGAATCAACTTCTATTTTAAAGATTTAAACAAGGAAAAATACAGCTTGTATCCTCTGCAAACTTTGCCTCACTGATATAAGTGACCCGGAAACAACAGTTTACAAGCATTTTGGATAACTTACATAAAATCTAATTCAACACTACCCAAACTTACAGATCTTACATTAGAAAAGTGCAAAAGCTTATCTGAGAATACAGCAAAGTTATGACCTCTGTTACTGAGGAAGGATTGGTTGGTAACATGTAAGGCTGGGCTTAGAAGCTTAGAAGGAACTTTTGATGTGGGCTACTAAACCACCACCTAGAAACCACCCAGGACACCCTAGCAACCCAGTAAAAGCCATGCATGCAAAAAAGCATAAATAGATGTGTAAATGCATGTGTACATAAATGCATATGTTAATAAATGCATGCATCAATAAACACATCAATGAATGCATAAATGCATCAAAAACAATAAATACATGCATAAATAACTGCATTCATATATAAATGTATAAATGCATACATATTACGTAAATAAATGCATGCATCAATAAATGCATCAATAAATAAATTCATAAATAAACACGTAAATAAATGCATAAACACATACGTTTTACGTACATTAATGAATGCATCAATAAATGCATCAATTAAAGCATCAAATAAATGCATAAATACGTAAATAAATGCATACATCAATAAATGCATCAAAAAACAATGCATAAATGCATACGTAAATAAATGCATAAACGCATACGTATTACGTAAATAAACACATGCATCTATAAATGCATCAAAGCATCAATAAATAAATGCATAAATATGTAAATAAATGCATGCATTAATAAATGCATCAATAAAAACAATAAATGCACAAGTAAATAAATGCATAAATGCATACGTATTACCTAAATAAATGCATGCATCAATAAATGCATAAGTAAACAACATTTCGGTTGACATGACCATTTCCACACAATCATTCAAAGTAATCAGGCTTTTTTTTTTTTTTTTTTTGCTACAGTGCCTTTAAGATTATAGGCAAATGAGCTCTGTTATAATTAGCTCACCTCCATCTACTACCTCCATGCACTTCACTGTTCAGGCCAAATCACTGATATATAAATGCAGGTGGTCATATGTTAATGTCCTCATGGTTGTGATGTCACAGAACAACAGTTTCTGGGTGACCCATTTTAGCAGATTAGTTTCAGTGTGGTCTGGGCAGACTGGGTAGGCAGATCTGTGTTATGAATGTTCCATTATAACTGCATAGTACATTAAACTCTTTAAAATCAAAGAAAGCATGGACAAATTCCATGATATGTGAAATCACTAAAAGCAATGCAACGCAAGCAGAACGGACTGAGAAATTATCAAGGGGTCGCTGCTGTATTTCCAGCATTGTAGTGCTGAGGACGGATCTATCCACTAATCCTTCAGGAAGAGGGTTATGATGGGAGCTGGAGACTGAAGAGAGAGGAGCTCCGTCTCTACATGACCATCGGCAGAGGCAGTGCTGGATTACGCAGGCATTAACTGAAGTGCATTCCATCCACAGCTGGCTAACACTTACATAACGCTCAGATGATGATGCTGCCCTCACTCCAGGGGCCCTCGGTCAACATGCACAGAGATATGAAGAGCATATATGTGCAATGCAAGGGGAGTCAAGTTCAGAAGAGCTGCAAATCCAAGCCAGGTCAAGTATGGCATATGTAACGCTATTATTGAGTGCCAACGCCACAGACATGTAGACGGTGACTAAGGACAAGGCATTTAAAATCTACATGAATGTCAAAAGACAGCCATTATGCAACGCTGCAACTAGCACCTGCTGAGAAATCAAAAACCACCCAGCCTCCAGCAACTACAGCTGCGTCTGAAAGAAAGGGGCAGTCAGGTGATGATCGAATGCATTTTTGCATAAAGGTACAACCTAATGAAACTGGTTTCAGACAGATCAAGACACCACAATGTGATGTTCAATGATCTAGAATGAAGCCAAGTGAGCTTTAAATTCAAATTCATATTCAAAAGCATTTTATAGTCTATCCCCACCTGAGTGATTTCAGTCTCTCCATTGAAAATCCTTTACACCAAAACTTTGTTGCTTAAAAATGTTCACCAAAACATCATAAAAGTAATCCATATGAAACAAACGGTTAAATCCGAGTCTTCTGATGAGATACGATGGCTTTATATGACGAGCAGATTTATTTAGGCTTTTGTTCACGTATAAACATGATCAACGCACGTACATGGAGCACATCAAATATAGTCAACGGAAACTCAAACATGATTGATTGATGTGCAAGAACAAAGCTTGTTGGTTCAAACACGTTTGAGCTTCTGTTTACCATATTTGATGAGCTCTACAGCAAAAGTCTTATGGATCTGGAACAATTTGAGGGAGAGTAATTAATGACAAAATTAAAATTTTTGGGTGAAACTTCAAAAGCATCATAAAGCTAAAAATGTTTAAATCTTATACAGTCACTTCTGAAAACAGCTGCTGAATGAACTATAGTTCCACATTGTTCATATTTTAGACATAAACACCTCTTTTTTTCTTTCCAGCATCACTGCTTTGCATGAAAAAGTTAAGCCAACCCTTCTGAGACTTAAATAATAGATTTCCACTGATTTCAGGTTGCTATCTTTAGCAAGTAAACAAATCGCAATACCAGATTTAGCAAAATTAGCAATACAAGCTTAAAATAAAATGAATGAGGCATGACAAACACCTTACCCAATAACCGACCAGCTTTGTGTCCTAACAAAAACTTTGTATATGCATTTAAGGCCCAGTTTCACAGACAGGGTTTAGATTAAGCCAGGATTAGGCCTTAGTTCAATTAGGGCATTTAAGTAGCTTTTGCAAACATGCCTTAGAGAAAAAACATTACTGATGTGCATCTTGAGACAAAACAATGGCACTGATATATTTTAAGATATGTCAGTGCAAGCTGCTTTCAGTTAAAACAGCTCAAACATGCATTTGAGTCTAGGACTAGGGTTAAGCCTCGTCTGTGAAACCAGGGATAAATGTTTAAATCAAGACCAAAAACTCACGCAAAATAGATCACGACTCGTGATAGAAGTGCTAGGAAAAACGCACCCTCTTGCCCTGAGAAACGGCTGATCCCTGAACAGCTCAGAAGTGATTTTACAGGAGATTATTTTGTTCAATCTTATCTGTTCTGACTGTGAGAAGGCTACTACAGGTCAACAACTTGCACAACCTTCCCTGCCCTTTACACACAGCAACGGTAATCTTATTGCAGAAAGTCCTGGACATGAGTGTGCGAGTATGGCTTACTCACAGAAGAGAATGTGTTGGTGTACACAGATGATATCAATACATTCCAACAAAGTTAAATCTTGATCTGCAAGGTCATTTGGTAAGAATTACATACAGTACACCTGGACTAATCTGTACAGGTACTCCGTCATGAAGTTGACACGTTTATCCAAAGAGACTAGGGATGTGACTGTGAGAATTTTCCCACTGGTTAATCAACTTGTGACAACACCGGTAATACCGGTATCACCGGGGGGGTGACTAATTCAAAAGCGAAATTAAAATGCGTACAGCCGCACGGGCATTCATAACGGTGTGGAGCAGAGCAAGCGTTTTCAATTAATTCCTATGGAAGTTAAGCTTTCATATGAATGAAATGAAAACGCTGAGCACCAGTGATTTCGAATTAGCGCCAATTCGGGGGCGGCAATTGCTTGAATGGTGGGTTCATTATTATTCTTGACAACAATTAGAAAAACACAACTAATCCTTTGCATTGGGTTTAAATCCAAAATATTGCCAAATAGGCTCTTTTACATTACGCTTTGAAACCAAATCTTCTGCCATCGTCTTGTCAGTCAGCTCCTCACTCTCTTGATAAATGAAATCTGACTGCTGCTGCTGATCTGTGCTGCGACTCTTGTTCTGCTCATGCTGAACTGAGAAGACACGTTCAGTTTTTAATTGTAGTGTCTGTTCTCTGACTTGAACTAAATGTTTTTTTTTATTATAAAAAATATCAAAACGACGGTGGGGGGCGGTGCCGCGGTGGGCATGTGATGTAACCGGAGTTGCGGCTGAACACCGGTAACACCGACTATCGCAGCAAGCCTAAATGAGACTTAAACAGACACCAACTACATGAACAAATCCCACTTTGTATTAGAGCTGCATGATTAATCGTTTAAAGATTGCAATCTCGATTCAAACAGCCATGTGATCTTATTCGTAAATGACAATGATTCGGCTATGTCTATTAAACTTTGGACAAGCATGATCACAGCGAACATTCAGATCTGTGTTGGTGCTGCCACTGATAGAGAGTCGGACTTGTAACCCAAAGGTCATGGGTTCGAGTCTCAGGTCCGGCAGGGATTGTCGGTGAGGGGAGTGAATGTCCAACGCCCTCTCCACCCTCAATACCACGACTGAGGTGAGACCCTTGAGCAAGGCACCGTACCCCTAACTGCTCCCCGGGCGCCGCAACAAATGCCCACTGTGTGTGTTCACTGCTGTGTGTGTACACTTGGATGGGTTAAATGCAGAGCACAAATTCCTAGTATGGGTCACCATACTTGGCCACATGTCACTTCACTTCACTTCACTTCATAAACACTGATGTCTATGGTATTGATCAAAATACAGTAAATAACCTTATGAAAGTCAAGTCCAAAGTACAGTATTCTTCGTTTTTTACGCGTACACGCACATTCGAACACACAGCCTTGCAAAGTATACTTCCTTTGACGCGTACGCGTGCACAGGCATTAAACGCATGCACAGTTGAGCAATCTCTCACCATGAGTTGCAACCCATGTAAATACTGCAAAAAAAATGAAATGCACATGTGCGACCTGAGCGTACAAAGTATGCGCGGTCACAAAAATCCGGCGGTACACGTACAGTACGCGCATACTCTTCTGATGACGAAACTGTAAACTGTACACTGACACTTACGTACACGTAAAAAGGAAAGTATACTTTGGGCTTAACTTGACGCTTCTGATAACGATTGTATTGTGATTGTATTACATTGTTTCGCCACTAGGTGGCGACAAGCTACTGTTAAAAAATGTATTTGTCATTGAATCATTCATTCAAGAGATTCGTTCAAACGCAGATTCATCCAGTAATGAAACAAGTAAAGTCTTTATGAGTGAGTCATTGAATCATTCGTTCATTTTTTTTTTTTTAAATCTAATTCAAATTAATTACTTTTTTTAAAAAAATAGACTGCAGCAATTAGTATTTTGTCAGAATCTCTAGTAAATTAGGTTATTGTGTTTAGTTGTCTGTTCAGAATCGTGGGAGAATCATGATCTCCGTTTTAAAACGAAAACAAATGTGTGATTCTCCATTTATGCAGAATAGTGCAGCTCTACTTTGTAGGTTTACGACCTGCTGGTTCACAGAGCCAAATTTGTTCTAACATGAACAATGTTGCAGCACTTCAAATACTTCAGTGATGTAGATTCAGATCACACGTTCACCGTTGATCTGTGAGGTATAGGGGAAGCCTGCAGGACGTAACATAATCCAACTAAAACCCATTCCTGCTCCATACAAGGAAAAGCCAAGTTTCAATAGGAATCTCTCTCTCTCACACGCCTCATTTGCATTTTCTTCACTGCATTTAAGTATGCAAACCCTAAAAATGTGATGTAAGCCATTCCAGCCGTTTTGCAAACTTCAATGCGAGGATGAGAAAAGCAAAAGAAACAAATAGAGGAAGAGGAAAAGATAAAAGCAAGAAAGCAACACCCTTGCACATGCTGTGTTTGAGGATGCAATGTAGGTCATCAGAAAGAGTAGGAACTGAAAAACACGTGAGAGGAAGAACAGCAAGAAGACAAATACAGAAATATCAACACTTCTACACCAGCGCTTTTGGTGTGGACCCGTTTGTCACTACATTTCATTTCCTTTTTTGGTTTTGAAAGCAGTTTTCTGAATAAAGTTTGCTTTTAAAGATAGACTGGAATGGGTTGGTAAATCCAACGGGACAAAAATATGGAAAAACAAAACAAACAAACAGTGAAGCTGGCATCTTCTAATCCAGAGTTGCTACCTAGTTACAGAGCTCAAGGGCTGCTGCTATACTCACATTGTTGACACAAATATACCACAGTTTGGACCCAAAACTTCAATGTATAAAGAGACAAGAGGGGCCAACAAAGGGGGATGGACGAAATATAGATGATTTGTAGGAAAAAAAAAAAAAAAAAAAAAATCCTTCGGATTTTGATAACAGCACTAAGCCATATTGTGATTTCAGTTTGATTTCGATTAATCGCGCAGGTCTAACTCAGCTTCAGACCAGGTAATCAAACCAAATGTGACAACAGCCTAATTGAATTGCATGAGGCCTGATCTAAAGATAGAAGCTTCCTGTCTAAAGGACAACAACAAGCTCTTAGCGTGCAGTATATGATTTTGAGAAGAATAATGAGAACGTCTCCAACATTCTTCTTTAAACTCTCTCAGTCTCTGCTTAACTGGCTGGGATCTATAAAAAGCGCCGGGGCCTGCAGGGAGGCCCGAGCTTCATCTCCTCATCCTCCGTGCCCCGGCAGAGGGGACACATGTTCCCAACCAACGGCCGCAGGCTACAACCATGACGTCACTTGGACCTGGGAAGCAAGAGATGCAAGAACAGAGAGAGGAGGGATGTGTGACTCACAGGCCTGGACGCCACCAGCTCACATGAGAGAGATGAGAGGCACGTTTCTTCATCCAGCATGGCTCCATAATAAACTACTATAACACACTGCGTTGGATTTATAACACCAGGCTCTGGACGTGAATGTACGTGATGCATTTGGTTCTTGAACTGATGGTCTCTTTAATTTTTGGGAGAACTAACTGCATCACAACTACCTCTGAAAATAAACATACTGAAAGCCAGAGAGGAAAAATAGACTCTACCCACACCTGACAGAGGCTGTTTGCCTTCACCACAACCTCAGATAACCAGAGGTTGTTTTTTTTTTTTTCTATTTTTGAGACAAGGAAGCACAAGGTCACATACATTTTCTACAGCAGAAATAGGAAGTGAAGCAGTATACAGCACATTATTTTTCTTCATATACATGTACAGCAAACACATTCAGGAGGATATACAGGGAAACACAGCAGTTTTACATGTTTACTTTCACTTTCAATTCATCCGAAACAGAACAATAAACACTTCATAAGGCCATTACTTAAGTGAGTGCTGATGTAACCTACTACCTGGTTTATCAGTTAGATGATAAAACAGACTGATCTTAGCCATTCTGTCTCTTAAACCAGTTCATTCACATAACCGGCCTCTATTAGCAGAGACCTTTGCACCCATAAACAACTCGGCTCAGTTCAGAGAAACGTGCTTCAAAACTCCAACTTGGTCACAGGCATTTTATGCAATTGCAGTGTACTTCCTGTTCACTTAAATAACTACATGAAAAATAAAGTAATGTTTACTTCATTTAAAAATATGTAAGGGCTTCAATAATGTATGTCAGTCTCAACTAGTGAGTTCAGAAACCAAAAATATTTGGCCGAGAAGGCACGAAAAAAAAAAAGATGACCATCATACAATGAAAGTTTATCATTTGAACTAGTTTTATGCCCTGTCAGTTTAAACATTGAAGTGTTTTTAAACCATCTGAGCGCACAAAGATGTGAAAGAGAACTCAATTCTGAAGGTGCAGCTGTTTTCTGCATGCACACCCAGAGCCATGCAGATGCATGCGAAGACCGAATGCCGTTCTCTTCCGCGTCTATTTGTGCCTGAACGGACACATACATGCAAACAGTTGTCAAAATGCATGTCTCTGCGAGTATGCTCGTAAACAGTTGCTTATGGCTTAGGTGAACTAAACAATTGAGAAAGAAAACCAGATGTGTAACAGTATTCTGGATCCACGCATTCGGTCTTAAAGCGACAGCAGCCTAATATTCCTGCTGTCATGAATGTTAATCAAACAACAAAAGACAAAGAGAAAAAAAAAAAAAAAAAATCACTTTCGTAGTTTTAACACAGATGAATTATATTTAATTTATACAGTGAAGACTATGCAGTTATTCAACATTATTATTTTTTTACACTTCAATTTGAGTATCTAAATATTCTTAAGAGTTAAGATCATTGTCATTTCAAAGTATGTAGGCCTACTTGCATTATTATGCTGTTATATTATGATTATATATTCTGTGGCATAAAATGGTCTTAAAATAACAATAATATCGCACATCGCAATTATTTCTGGGAAAATATATCACCCAACAAAAAGTAGTTATCATGACAGACCTAACTGGTTTAATTTATTACCTAACAACAAGACACTCTGAACAGCATCAGTCTCAGTCTTTGGCTAAATGACAACTTGAATTTCAGTTTCTGTGTTTTTGGTAATGCATCACTATCTACTACTGCAAAAGGTAAAGATAAAGCAAACTCAGACAACAAAGTATACATTCACGCCAGGTATGTTTAAAACCGCACAGACTCTTGAGGTCCGTCATGTCCGGCTCACTGCTCCAGAGCCTCTTTTCCCTTCTTTGGCAAAGCACAAGGGTGCTACACAGCTCTTTGTTTTTCCAGCTAGTGGAAGAAACTGTCAACTAATACCCATCACACTTACACAGACTAGCATTAGAGCAGAACAGACAACAGATCTGATCCACATGAACACACACATATGCGGCAAGGGTATTCCTTCAGTCTCTCTTGCTCTCAACTAATACTACCTCCACAAGACCAATTATTCAAGCTCTAAGAGGTGTGGGACAGGAGACAAGCTCTACCGCTGGCGTTCAGCTGAGTGCTGCGGTGGGAATTGAACGCTCCCAAACTGCAGAATATCAAGCCTAGTTTCTATCAGGGTCAACTGGAAGCATATCTTCATACATATCTGGTCTTGCAACGGAAGGCACTTCTGACCTTAACTGGGAGGAACGCCAAACGAATGGCCTGCCTGATGTTTTGCTTAATTTCTAGCAATCACATTTAAGATCATCCAATTCAGGTTTGAACCTTAAAAAGCAAGTGAAAAACGTGAAAGTGCTTTGGTTTAGAGGTACAAGTCTTCAGTTTCATATCCCGGACGAGCCCCCAATTTGCGTCTCCGGTAACAAATAATCAGGTTCTAAACTGGTGAGTCGTGACTCAAAAATATGTCTGATAGGGGAAAACTAGCCATAACACTAAATCACAAATCTGTTTATTTCAAAAATATAAATGGGCTAATCAGCTTTAAAAGATGGAGAAAATTCTTCCCATACCTTTTGTTGCTGATGTCAAAGGCCGCACATTCAATCAAATTCTTTGGAATTTTTGCACAAAATTATCTGTCGCTTGGTTAAAATGACAAATATTAGGCACAGTGTTTGTCCCATGTGCTGGACTGGTAAAATCACCCTTCTGCTGTCAGTCACGTCTTTACAAATTTGTCAATTTTCTTATTCAGTTAATGCATTTTGCATATTCTTGGGCCTATGCAGACTGCAAACCAAGCACACAGAAAGCCTTCTTTCAGAGTACGAGTAACGAATTTAAATCTCTTTTGGATCTTATGCTTGAATGGACAAATACACACAAAATTGACAAAATGGCTTCTTGCTTCTTTTTTATAAAAGCTTGATGCTGGTCGCTATTCACTGCCATTATTTGGACAAGCGTGAGTGAGATTTTTTTTTTTTTTTTTTTAAATAGACAAAAAAAAAAAAAAAGAATTAAAAAAAAAAAAAATTCCTCTTTTTTGGTCTGAAAAATAACAAACGAAATACTGCATTAGAAGAACAAAACAATAACTTTTTTGTAGCAGGGCAAGTAAAAACCCTTAATGTTGAGCCCTGAATATATTTCAATGTTTGATTTTAAGGACATTTTTGTGTGCTGAACAATTTTAGCACCGTGTTGGGTCACTACTGCTCAATCCTGAAACCAAACCAGTTGAGAATCACAGACACAACTAATGAGACTCATAAAGAGCTGGCTCAATTTGTTTATCTTTATAAATGCCATCATCATTAAAAATGTGGTGTCAATGCCGCAGGTCTGTGTCAAGCACCAGGATTACTTTACATATCCTACACACATTCTTCCTGAGGAGTGCTGAACTGCCCAAACCTGTGTTCGAGGAGTCACACCCTTACATTAGAGCCAACTACTGATAGACTGTCAATAACCTGCGCCAAGAGCTCTGAAACAGGCAATTGTTCTGCACCTCAACCTCCAGCAGCAGTGAGGAGGAGACATATTGGGGCACAGCAAGCTCACATTATGATCCTGAACATGCCTCCCTGCCAACCCAGGAAACATGAACTTTGGAGTTATTTCTGTATTACAGCTGGGAAAGCTGTTGCTGTAATGCTATTTGCAAGGTTTTAGAAAAAAAAAAAAAACAGTGATGAGAAAGGACCGTTTATAGATCTGCGTGCTGAATGCTGTAAGTGGAAATAAATTGTTTTAATTTGAGCTAATTTGCTCCATAAAAAGAGGAATAGTAACACTTCACTGTCACCATTTAATGGCTGACCACTATAAACACAGAGAAAACACCCTTTTGAAGGTATTCACAGTTGGATGTATCTCTCATCACCATCTGGAGACAGACAGTGAATGAAAAGCCACAAGCCACGTAACGGACATTATCGGTCACCTTTTAAATGATGATGTGGGCTGACGCAGGAATGTAAACCTGCCACCGGGTTGCATACCAGATATGCTCGAAAGTACTGCGCTTTCTAATACAACGTGTTCAGCACTACGAGACAGGAAGTGCTTTGAAATATAATATCACCTCAGCCTATAGGTACTGCCGGCCAAAGCCCAGTGAACATATCAGTGCAATGCACAAAAAACTAGCATCAAACCTAAACGCTTGTTTTAGTCCATTCCTCTTAGCTTTGAGGTTAGTATACTCCTAAAAGTTGCCACAATTAACTTTAAAGCCTCTTACTTATAGGAAAACAGACTGAAAAAACCGATGACTCATCTTGCACTGTAAAGATTTTTGTCCAATCAAAATCTCTCTAGATCAGCGCTGTCCAATCCTGTTCCTGGAGATCTACCTACCTGCAGAGTTCACAACCAACACACCTGTGTGTAATCATCAAGTGCTCCTGAAGATCTTAATTAGCTGGTTCAGTTGTGTTTGATCAGGGTTGGAGCTGAACTTTGAAGGAAGGAACTGATCTCCAGTAGGGCTGCACGATTAATCGAAATTAACCCAAAATCACGCTTAAACCAATTTGGCTTAGCGCAATTATGAAATCGCAAAGGCTGCGATTTATATTATGCGCAGCTTGTCAGTGAAGCACGGCTCTCTGATCAGTAGTAAATGCTGCTCCATGTGAAAGCACTGCGAGTTTGAGTCGCTTATACCGTGCATTTGAAAAAGCAGCAACTTTTTCCAAACATGAGAAGCATTTATGAACCTCTTGTCCAACAAAAGACAACATTTAGGCCCAATCCCAATTCTCTTTTATACCCCTTCGCCCACCCCTTCGCCCTTCCCCTTGCCCCTTCAAACAGAGTGGCAAGGTGTAGGGGTGAAAATATTCCCCTAAGAAATGGGACACCACTACTACACCATTACACACATCATCATACCTAGTTTCTTTTATTAGTGTCCTGTAACGTTTAACCAGTATGAACAGCAATGAAGTGCGCATATCAACAGAAATCAGGCGCGAGCACATTTAACCGATTACTCAATCCCTACGTTTTGCGCTGTATTTTTGACGGCGCTCGGTTTCAGTTCGAAAACGTATGAGCCTTCAGTTTCTCAAGACGATACAGAATGATACAGAATGTACAAGACTGGTGGAGCCGCTCTTCCATCGGGCCAAGTTTCATTCCGTGCCGAGCCGGCCGGTTTTCGTTTTCTACTGTGGTGCTGCGATAACGGAGCTCTTTGCAATGTAATACAAACGAGTCAGTTGTTGCCTTGGTAATGCAAGAGTTTACAGACGATACAATATGTAAATAGTGACTGCGCTATGAAGGATGACAGATATTTCTTTTAACTGTATTATTCAGTTGTGTTCACATCATTCAAATAGCGCTTTTAGCAAGCTACGGAGAAACTGGCAGCCAGGTAACACACAAGTGATCGATCCTGAGTGGAAATATCACTACCATGATCACTACACGCATTCTAGCAGCACGGTAGTCGGTGTATGCAGGGAAATTTCTCATACCCCTTCGTTTGAGGTGTGGTCCCGAAAAATCTTCGTTTGAAGGGCTATCTGGCCCTTCCTCTTACCCCTACCACTCCAGCCAAAAGAGAATCGAGACACCCCTACCCCTTCACGTGAATGCGCAAAACGAAGGGGTAGGGGTAAGGGGTAGAATTGGGATTGGGCCTTAATAACATGTTTTTACTCCAAACTCACTTCACGTGCGTGTTATCTTACTTCTGCGGGGCATATTCAGAGTTTCTGCACGAGAGCGCCCTCTGGCTTTCAGATGGAGCATTTACTACTGATCACAGAGCCGTGCTTCACTGACAAGATGTGCGTAAAAAACAAACAAAATTGCAGCCTTTGCCAAATTGTGTTCGGTTTAATTTCGATTAATCACGCAGCCCTAATCTTCAGGAACAGGACTGGAAACCCCTGCTCTACAATGAGAATATCCTTCCTACTATTCATGCAACCCCCAATCATGGCTTTGACATGCACAAAAGCCTACTGGTGCTTCCTTCTGTCAAAAAATAAATTAATTAATAAAATAAAAGGATAAAGAAATGCTAAATGCAAAAGTCAAAAGAAACAAACCCTTTGATATGTGCCACCATAACTTTCTGACTCAATAGGAACTATATTCTTTCCATATCTTCTGTTGCTGAAGCAATGTGTCAAATCAAACTCTATGGTTTTGTTGCGCAATCTTGTCAGTTTAAACATTTGAGCAATCTGAAACCATTCAAGCGCTAGAAGTTGAAACCACAAAGCCAAATCAAGAATTTAAAACTACTGTGAAGACCCATTGTTGAGCATGGTTAGTACCTGGATGGGAGACCTCCTGGGAAAACTAGGTTGCTGCTGGAAGAGGTGTTAGTGAGGCCAGCAGGGGGTGCTCACCCTGTGGTCTTTGTGGGTCCTAACACCCAAGTATAGTGATGGGGACACTATACTGTCAAAAAGCACCGTCCTTCAAATGAGACGTTAAACCGAGGTCCTGACTCTCTGTGGTCGTTAAAAATCCCAGGATGTTTCGAAAGAGTAGGGGTGTAACCCCGACATCCTGGCCACATTTGCCCATTGGCCTCTGTCCATCATGGCCTCCTAATCATCCCCATATATACTGATTGGCTTCATCACTCTGTCTCCTCTCCACCAATCAGCTGGTGTGTGGTGGGCGTTCTGGCGCAATATGGCTGCCGTCGCATCATCCAGGTGGATGCTGCACATTGGTGGTGGTTGAGGAGATTCCCCCTTCCATATGTAAAGCGCTTTGAGTACCCAGAAAAGCGCTATATAAATGTAAGGAATTATTATTATTATTATTATTATTATAGCATCATTTCAATGATATAATTCAATGATGATCAAAGACTCAGTCCATCAGAGACTAATGTACTACAAAATTGCTCAAATCAACTGCAAGCTCATTTTTTGGTGTTGTAAGGTCGGCACAGAAATGAAAACAAGCCATTTGACACCTCCACAGATGTCTCTCTGTAGGTGAAGGTTAGGATCCTCACAGGAAGAGTTTAAAGGTCAAAAACAAGCACAAGCATTAATGCAACATTCTCATACTATCATCAGTGGTGAACATCCATATTCCATTGATTGCCTTGGATGCTTAATGATGATGAGGATAAAGACAGCATGCGTCATGAATCAGACATGCGACCAGTTCATGCTTGGCATTATCGTGTCATATTTACTGTGAATTCTATACAGTCTGAACGCGTTTTAAAGGCATGTAGAGTTGCCTCTATCCAGGAAGCAGACGTCAGAACTCAACCACTTTTATTAATAGCACAGTCAGACCATGCAATTTTTTGGCAACAATTTGTATGACACATACCCGTGCGCAAATTTGACTTGCATCAGGTTAGGTGAAAGTTTAGATTGGTCACAAAATACAAATTTGTCAAGCTAATTGGCGCAAACAACTCTGAAAGATCATCATCATGCATACTCACCCCATTAAGTGCTTTAGGGATAAATCTAAAGAGCTGCAAGATATCAACAATTACACTTGCTAATGACCAAGTACTAGTACTTATTCTACAGTTCCAAATAAATACTCAAACAGTTTCTAGTATATATTCCCGTTTTCAAAGTAGCTATTGCTTAGATGGTAGCTGAGTTGATGAGTTGAATCAACTCCACAGCAACTACATAAATTTATCCACTAACCATTCAGAAACATCCAGTTTCATTCTAAAAGTTGTAACTTCTTCCTGAGTCTCTCCATCAGTGTCGACTCCGGTTTGAACAATGTAAGGCTGAACACCGTTACTGACAATCCTCATTTTGGCTGCGTGAGATTCTCCAGCTTTGTTGTTGTTGAGCTGTTAAAGCTCCACCCTCTTCTGGAAAGGGGGCCGGGAGCAGCAGCTCATTTGCATTTAAAGGGACACACACAAAAATGGCGTGTTTTTGCTCACACCCAAATAGAAGCAAATTTGACAAGCTATAATAAATTGCTAATTGATCATGCAACCGACACAAATGTTAATGCAAACAAATCAGAAATGCATCCGATTTTGGTTATTTTTTATCAACACTGCGATACATATTTAGTTATTTTGATTAGATAATCATCAAGTGTTCTAAAATTTGAGACTATACACATAATATACATTTATGTATATTTGTATATTTGTAATTTCAGTGCTCTGGCTTTTGAGACATTTAGAGATGGCTTAACTGTTTGGATTTATATGAAATGGCAACACTTTACAGTAAGATTCAATTTGTAACATTAACTAGGGTTAATAAATGCTGTAGAAGTATTGATCATTGTTAGTTTGTTAACATTTTTAACATTTAACATCCCAGGATGTTTCAAAAGAGTAGGGGTGTAACCCCGACATCCTGGCCACATTTGCCCATTGGCCTCTGTCCATCATGGCCTCCTAATCATCCCCATATATACTGATTGGCTTCATCACTCTGTCTCCTCGCCACCAATAAGCTGGTGTGTGGTGGCCGTTCTGGCGCAATATTTTTAGAGTGTTACTTTTTGTTTTAGTTTGAATGCATGTCTTGTATTTACTTCAATATTTATTAATATATTCATATTTATATTTGTTTATTTATTTATTTTTGTAAAAAAGTTTAGCACTGTTTTACTTGGGGTGTTATGTTTGTTTTTTGTTTTGTTGTTTATCCAGTATCCATTTTAAAAGGTTGATTAATCGGTTATCGGCAACTTAGGTCCAACCTAGTTATCGGTAAAAACCACTGTCGGTCAACCTCTATATGTAATGACAAGTGAAATCGAAAAGGATACTAGTCATTATTGAATTGTTTACTAGCAATTAAAATTAAGTACAAACAATGTAAAGACACTTTATAATGTCAGTGTGTATATATAACAGACACTAGTAAGTTTTAAATAAGATTAAAATAAAAAAGCAAACAAATAAATTACATTAAAATAAATGAATAAGATTAAAATAAAATATTAGTTATTAATCAATTAAATGAAGTTAGATTAAAGATAAAGTTAGATAAATAAAATAAATAAAGTTTGATTATTATAAAAAAAAAATAAAGTGTTTAAATCGGGTGTTTATAAAAGATAGATGCATTTTAAATTTTAAGATGGGGGTCCCTCACACGATGATGATCATATTTGGGGGTCCGGGGCATCTAAGAGATTGAAAACCCCTGATGATGATGATGATGATGATGATGATAGCAGGCGCGTCATGACAGATTCAGGCACGCGATCAGTTCAAATGAGCTTGTAACGTTACTAGTGACAGGATTGCGTCACAGTTACTGTAAACGCTACATGGATTGAAACACGTCTGCACCTTGACAAACCTCTCTATGAAGAGCTCGGCCGGAGCATGTCATTTTTGGCGACAGTTTGCACAAAACATTTGACTTTAAAGTTAGTCGCCATCCCAGCTAACAGGGAACGTTCTCAGAGGTTCTCTCAAAGTTATGAACAAACGTTCTTCCTGTAACGTTAACAGTACATTCGTTCAGAGTTATTGTGTTCTCAAAACGTTCAGCACAAAAACATCATTCTGAGACGTTTTTGTTGGACGTTTCAGAACAGAACATTCAAAAGTAACATCCCAGGTTATGTTTGAAGAATGATTAAATTAATGTTTCAATAACGTTCAGAGAACATTCAGAAATGACGTTAATGGGAACGTTAGCAAAACAATCTTAGAATATATGTTTAGCTGGGATACAGGAACATCAGGTCAATTAGGACAATGATCTCAAAACATACTCACCCCATTAACCACTCCATAATGACTGAAAGGGATAAATCCAGCTAGAGCTGCCGTCCCCCTCTTTTATCCGGGTAGCCCGAGCTAACAGTCTGGATCTGCTCTCGGCGGGTTTTAATCTCCGGCACTGGTGTTTTCCGACCGAAAGTGCGTTAATGACACGCGCATGAGAGGTGGATGAGCTCCAGCGCTCTGATCAAGGACCGCATTGACTTTGACGTTTGGCGAAGGGTGGCAGAAGGATACTTTCTGCCTTGAATGGTCGTGTAAAGCTGCGCTAATCTCTCTGCTGCTGTGCCGGTGTAGGGCGGCTCTCCGGTCACCAAAGCATCGTGCTTCACCGGAGACGGTCTCGGATCGGGGCACGGGGCTTGCGCTGAGCTTGTAGGGCAACTGGAGTGGCTGTTTTCAAGCTCTGCCATATACAGGAAATCCGGAAGTAAACACAGGTTCGATTGCCGACCCCCTCTCTCCCGGGATGTGGTCGGTTCACCGAGGCATGCTGGGATATGTAGTTTTCCCTGAGAGCTGAGGACTACACGCAGACGTGACGTAGTGCGTTCCGCGCAAGACGCACTGACTGCTAGCGTACTGATCTTACTACTTCAGCAGTGTTTTTGTCATCTTTTATTTATTTTATTTTTTGGAAATATTAACTGTAAAGTGTTCTGGACAATACCAAACAAATACTATTCTTTAGGCCTACTCTGTACCGCATTAAATTTAAAAAAATATCACATATAATTTATCTGGTTAAACAATTATTTGTTTCAATTATTAGTCGAAGGAAAGCTCAACCATCTATTAATCAGTTTATAAACGGAATTAAACAATATGGACCTGCTTTAAATTGCATCACAAACATGGCCCTTATTATTTCATTTAACAGTTAGTTTATTTAAATATAAAATTTATAGTGTATTTAGTTTATTTATAAAATTACGTATTACTAATTACTTTCTAAATCCCATTTCAACCTCGACCAGTTGAACAATACAAAGATAGACATGAAACTGCTCTTTTAATTCTTTCAAATAAACAATATACAATTGCATAAATTATTCTTGAACTGACCAAAGTGTGTAAAGGTTAATTAAAAACATAGACTTTAATTTTTGATGTTAAATCCACTATTGTTTTGTATAGAATTGCTCTATAGTCTATACAGTATTTAATACAATTACATCAGAAGTAACTGTAATTAAATTACAGAAGAATTGAGAGTAATCCCTTACTTTACTTAATAATTATACAAAATATTTAAAGTAATTAAATTACAGTAATCAGATTACACCCAACATGTGTGTGTGTGTGTGTGTATATATATATATATATATATATATTATTATTATTATTATTATTATTATTATTATTATTTGATTTATGGTTTAAAGTCATATATGATTTGTAAATCATATATGTCTTAATATATTGCATAAAATATCACAATTTTAATGAAGAAACATATCCAAGTTCAATTTCTTTATCACAATACGACACTTTAGTGAATATATGAGTGATTTTATAAATAATTTCATTACTTTGGTTATGTTTGGTCCTCGGATAGGCTACAATATGCTATTTTCTTAGATTTTTTTTTATTTCGAAGGGAAATATATCACAATTTTAAAATGAACTTTGCATTGAACTTCCTTTCTGACCAATGCCTGACTTTAGTTCTGTTATAGCCTTCATCCTGTTCATTTTCTCACCATAAGCAATCAAGCTATAATGTCGTTTAAGTGACTGAGATTGACTAGAGCATTTTTAAACGTAATATTGCCTTTTATAGAAATAATTCATTTTAAAAGTTATAGAATTCATAGCCTTTTTCTGAGTATTTTTTTAAAATTATTTTTATTTTATATTTTTTTTTTTCAAATTGCTATACATTGTAAAAAAAAAATCCTTTGTTAAAGAAGTTAATGGTAAGACAAGATGCTGTTTCCTGTTCAACATTTGATCAGAGCCACCAGAGGGCGTCGTTTATCATCAAAAGAAACTAGTGTTCTGCTTTTTCAGTCTTCTTCCTTCTTGCTCCTTCTCAGTACAGGTTTGTTCCATTTCTCTCACCGTTGGTTATGAAAGCACTCCAAGATAATAGACTACAGAACATGGGAGACTTAAAAAACTAAAAAACTAAACAAAAGTTTGTGTTTTAGCTTTTGGAGACACTCTTAAAAACTTGATTCAGTAATATTTTTAGACTTTTGGTCAACATTGAGCATATATATCACCTCAGACATGGACTAAAAGCTACAAAATGCCCATTTTGATGGGAATCTTAACAGAACAGAGGCATTAAATCTCTCAGTTACACACACCTCAGTTTGACCTCCCTCGTTCTTTCGGGTTTCATAACATTGAGTGGAGACTGAAGATTTCCTCTTGAGGTATGATGACACCGCGCTCCTGGTGCCAGATCGGTGCACACAGGCCGTGTTTGGAGCTGCAGGGCTGAATATAACACCTACAGGGCAGACAAGGTCGTTCCAGGGAGCCATCGCAGTTCAGATCGATAGAAAAACATCTGAGCCAGCAGATGAGGATGAGAGTTCAGCAGATCTCATTCAGATGATGACCTCGGCTCGGCCCTGCATCCGATCTGTCCCTTTCTGTCATTTATAAACACACACACACACACACACACACACACACACACACACACACACACACACATTCCTTCAACTGAGGGAGTTTTGTCCCAAAAGCTGAAACTTTATTCTTTTTGTTAAATGAAGGTCACATTACCATTTTTTTTTCTTTTCAGATTGCTTACACACTAAAAGTGGTACCTGAGGCTCACTCAGTGAAACCATTCACTCATGTACCAAATCTTCAGACCAAGTCTGCAAAATGCACATTATATGCTTTACACTCTGTTTGCATTTGTATAACAAACTTTTTGCAAAATGCTAAACACAGTTCTCTACATTAGACACATCATTCAAAACTAACACTCTTGTGTTTCATTGGGAAAACACTGCCATTCAAAATGGCTCACTCATTTACTGATTACCTACACCAAGTGCTTATGTGTGAAAACACTTATAGCTGATTTGTTGGTGTCCTTCATCATCATGCCGCTCTTGGTCCTTACAATACTGCCCACATTATCACTTTTCTTGATACCCTGCATAATATCCTCATTCCCAATGACCAGAGGAATGGACCAGAGCAGTCAAGGTTTGTTGTCATCTGGTACAACGTAAGTTTCCACCGGACTGCTCTGGTCCGCAATTGGTTCAATGACCATCTGTAGCTTTTGATGTTCAACCTGCCACTTCTCCATTTTTAAACGCAATAGAAGAGTTATTTTCGGCGTGGCGTTGGAAGGTATACGATCGCCAGCCCCACCGATGGTGACATTGATGAGGGGGCATGCCAGGGATGGATACGCAACTCTGGACACTACTTCCCCTGCTGTTTAGCCAGAGAGAACATTGCTTGTGATGTTGATGAGGTTTTGTGGCCAGACCCAAACAGGAGACAGGATGCAAACTAATTTTTTTTTTCTTTACATTACAGTGACAAGCCTATTTGTTTACAGCATCTTCAAATGTATTTGTTGTGTCTGTTACTGTTGATCCTTTAGTCAAATACAATGAAAATACAGTGTTTTGAGAATAAAATATTTACCACAAACAACAAAAATGATTTTTTTTATGGTTTTAGTTTTAGTAAACTATAATAACCCTGGATGCATGTATACTGTATACAATGTTGGACACTATTAAATGAAAAACTATAGAAAAAGTCCCCAGTGATTAAATTCATAACAATATATATCTATATACTGGTGCATGCTTGAATGAAAAGCCAAAACACATATTCTCACAATTCAGTATGCGCTCACTGTCAACATAAGCACAATAAGCAAAGCAAAGCAAGATCACATCTGACATTTCAAAACTGCTTAGATCAGTTAATCATTTTCCATTTATGAAAACGTCATGCGTTGGTGTTTTCACTTAACTGGGTTTAGCCCAGTTAAAGAGGACTCTGTTATCTCAGTGACCTGCGCTGATATCTGTCCACTGGGCTCCACTGGAAGCTGCGAGTCGTCCAGCTGAAGCTGCAACACTATCACTTATTCATGAACAGTGGTTGTTGTGCAGGGGGCCATTAAAGGACACGAGACTTGAGATAGCATTGCATTACCTGCTCATATATTATGAATGGAACAAAGGACGATCACTCTCTGCTGGAACTGCAAAAATAGATGCACTTTAGAAGCGTTAAAGTGCTGCGGTGAACGATTCGGGACACAGTCAGCATCTGAAGGTGGGATCAAAAAATGATTGACAGGCTATCCAATCTTATTTACTTTCTTAATGCATGTTTCTGGTGTGTGATTCATCGCTGTACGTTACTCTAAAAACAAACAAAAAAAGATTTAGATTAGATTTAGAAACTGAGCCAGTGTTATTTAATATTTTGTATTAGATTTTACTTTTGCATTTTCTGTTTTCATTTTAATTTTAGTTAAGGTTTAACATATCCTGCAGAGCATCATGAGCCATTGCAAAAGTAAACACCTCCTAAACTACTCTATTCTGACATTTAAAATGCTTTTATTGATTTATAATAATCATCCCGGCCTCTATTCATCGAAACAAAAGTAGTTCAGTGCATGATGCTTATGTAAGTCTAGAGGAGGGGCAGTGGAGAGAAGCGGGATGGGAAGTGTTGTGTATTTTTAAAGCAGCATTAGTCACTTGCTCTAGATCATGGAAAGGGAAAAATGTCCTGATGACATAATCATCCTTTAACAGTTTCCATATAGAGGGTCTGGATCTGGGCGCCAGCGCTCCACATCACAGTGTCACGTCTGGATGTAATCAAACGTTCTCTTTATCGGTTCTTCACACGCTCTCTCACGCACAGGCCTTCAAACACACGTCATCTTACGCTCCCTTTTCTCAGATTAAAGGTGAAAACTCTAGTTTTTTTTTTTCATTAACATCATTTTACACATACAAAAAAGTTTTTTATTGTACATGGAGCAGTGGAGGACACCATGTTGGGATCACATGGGACATGCTTTTCCTCATGGAATAAATGAATCATGGCTTACTAACCATGGCTTCATAGAGTGTGTCTACATCAATTGCAGTGGTAATCCACACTGAATCCACACCACTAGGTGTCAGTATTAAAGTGCAAGATGACAGCAAACCCCTTCCGTGATTTGCTGAAATTCTGTGCAGCCAGACCAGTGTTGAGAAGTGACGCTACCAAAATAAAGTGTTAGTTCACCCAAAAAATGAGATTTCTGTCATTGACTCACCCTCATGTTGTTCCAAACACATCTTAGAAACACAAATGAAGATATTTATGTCCCTCTACTGAAAGTCTAATGCTTTAACTGTATTTTTCAGAAGTGTGATGGGCATTACATTGAGGTTTTTTCACTGTTTTTTGCTGCTGATCATATGAACTCTCCTACGAATCACTTTATTTGGTTCAAAAACATTTCATTGATTCAAAGCTCCTGAGAGTCTTATTCAGCTTTGTAAAAAGATTCATTGAGATGTTCAAAAAACAATTCGCAGATTCCCATACTGGATGAATGTTTGTTCATAACTTTGAGAGAACCTTGCCAGAACGTTCTGAGAACGTTCCCTGTGCTAGCTGTGTTACTCAATATATCTTTGCCAGCCCTTACGAAAAAGACGTTCATTCAAGTGTTCAAATACTTCTTTTAAACTAAAAATAAGAAAGTATACTTTTAGTTTACTTTTTATGTACTTCTCAGAAATATAATTTATGTACTTTATAGTTAAGTTTACGCTGTATGTCCTACGCTTTCCCTATTCTACTTACGGAAAAAATGTAACTGGCGCTGTGTTCGTTCCGTAAGTTGAATAGGGAAGGGGTAGGACATACAGCATAAGCTTTTTGGAGAATACGGAAATACGGTTTTGGCGGAGGCACTCAGAAGGCGAACGTTTGTTTATATAAAACATAATGACATATCGTTTCTCTAGATAAGACCCTTATTCCTCGTCTGGTATCGTTTAAAGCCCTTTGAAGCTGCACTGAAACTGTAATTTTGACCTTCAACCGTTTGGAGGCCATTGAAGGATCAGCATCTATAAGGAGAAAAATCCTGGAATGTTTTCATCAGAAACCTTAATTTCTTTTTGACTGAAGAAAGAAAGACATGAACATCTTGGATGACATGGGGGTGAGTAAATTATCAGGAAAATTTCATTCGGAAGTGAACTAATCCTTTAAGTATTCTAAGTATACTTGGCTTGTAGTTGTGCTTAGTTTTTTGATTGAGTAGCCTATTAAATACTTTTTTCATATAGTTGTACATACTATCTTATAAACTTACATTGTTTGAAAATATTATAAGGAAAACAGATATTTTCCTAATTCTGAGTATCTGAATAAGGAATTCACTTCAAATCTACTCTACTACTCTTTCCCAACCACTGACTGAATTTTCCGGTTATCCATGTTTTCACTGCTATTCGGTAGGGGGCGCTGTTACACATCTTCTGAAAGAGTACAGAATCTCTGATCAAAACACAGGAGAAGAAGAATCTGAAACAAGTGATAGACGATTGCTCACACAAATGTAAAATAATGCGATTATCAACATTAAACAGCATATAAATCAAAACTGCTTAACGTTACTAAATGAAATGTCGACCCAGGACGAGCTATAGGACTGTGAATCTTTGACGGTGTTGATGGACTCGATCTACTCCATCTGTGTTTTAATCGTCGTTCTGAATCTGATTCTGACGTAATCTTTGACAAAAATGCAATTTTCTCAACTTTTTGTTTAAAATGTTGCTTTTTATATATGAAACTTACCCACATTCAAGTGTTGATAAAAAAAGATACATGAAGCTAGAATAAAATGCTTTTAAAATGGAAAAAGTTGGGTATATTTCAAGTATAAAAAAATAATACCTAAATAGGAACATAGTAGTACTTAAAGTGCAAAAATAATATATAAATATTAAACTATAAGTATGATGTTATGTTCACTTAAAGAAAACTTAAAACTGCTAAACTAGTAGTATAAGTGTACTTTCATAAACCAAAAACTACAAGTATTAAAATAGTAAACTACTAGTATACCAGTATACTTATAAGTTGACTTGTAGTACAGATGCAGTACAAATGAGAACCATAATTGTGAACAAGTATAAGTTTACACTTATAGTAGCCTACACTTATTTTTTTACGATTGCTTAAGCACAATTTTAAAAACAAGGCTCATTTTGTCAAAACACTACACACAGTTCACAGATCCACACACACAAGTAGCAGAACACCTCAGATCTTTTGCAAAATGAAACACTTCATTCAAAACTTTACATTAATTTAACAAAACCCAACTTTGACACCGTATGGAACACACACGGTTCATACATTCTGATTCTGTTTGATTCGTTTACACACTGCTGTGCTCAATCTTAAACACTTGTAACTTTTATACTTTTCTAATGGGTTTGATTTTTTTCAGAGATATTGTTAGAGTACATGAATATATTGACAAAAAACAACAACAACAACAAAAACACACGAGACCAGTACTGTACATTGATGAAAATATTTATTTCTCACCACACTGTAAAACCATTCAATACATTCATGCTTTTCCAAAGGTTGCATTTTGCACTGAAAATCAGAACATATTCTAAATACAATATATTACACAAACAAAAACATTTGTGGAGACAAAACAAAAACAAAAATAGAAAAAACAACCTAAGCATCTCTTCGCCTAGCTGGATCTGGCCATAGCACTTCATCCGCATCACAGGCGATGTCCTCTCTCGCAAGACAGCGAGGGAAGAATCTTCTTGAATGGCACAGACCCTGCATCAATTAGGTCACAGGCCTCCTTCATGGCTTGAATGAGGGGTATCCTGACATAGGGCTGGAGATTGTAAACCTTCCACCGCCATGCCGAAAAAAACTCTTCAATGGGGTTGAGGAAGGGAGAGTATGGTGGGAGGTACTGGAGTGAAAATTGTGGATGATCATGAAACCAGTTTTGGACCAGAGCAGATCGGTGGAAAGATACATTGTCCCAGATGACAATGTATCTCATCTGCTCTGCATCCATTTGTTGTTCTGCTGTGACAATGTTGTGAAGTCTGTCTAAAAATGTGAGAATGTGGGCCGTGTTGTAAGGACCTAACTTGGCATGGCGGTGGAGGATCCCATTCTGCGTGATTGCAGCACACATTGTGATGTTGCCTCCACGTTGGCCCGGGACTTTTAAAATAGCTCTATGGCCAATGATGTTTCTCCCTCTTCTTCTTACTTTAGTCAGGTTGAACCCAGTCTCGTCTATGAAGATAAATTCATGTGGGATTGGATCAGCATCAATTAGCAAAACTCTCTGAAAAAAAGAAAGAAAAAAAAAAAAGAGAGAGAACATGTAAAAAGGATCTGTGTGCAATGTTGAACTGTACATACATGAAGTGGACATTACTTATACCTCCACATATTCATGCCGTAGGTCTTTTACTCTTTCAGAATTTCTTTCAAATGGCACTCGGTAGAGTTGTTTCATCTGTATGTGATGTTTTTTAAGGATTCGCCCCAGTGTTGATAGAGAGACCTGATGGACATTATTGAAAACTGTGTGGTCATTCAGGATGTTTGTCTGAATTTCTCTGAGACGTATCGCATTATGGGCCAAAACCATGTTTATGATAGCTCTCTCTTGTTCCTCTGTGAATATGGGGCCCCTTCCTCCTCTACGTTGTCGACCCTCAATCCTATGTAGATCAATCAAATCACATGTTACAGTAAATGTCAGAAGACAGCACACAAGACATTGTCTCAAACATGGAACACAGTGAATGGTACCAAATAGTACTGATGGAGGTCATATAGTAAGCTATATTGTACTGTAGACAGCAGAGAAAAGATGTTTTTTTTTTTACCTGTGGTCTTGTCGAAATGTCCGAATTACTGTAGCAACAGTATATCTGCTGAGGTTGGGCTGAACTCTCTGTCCAGCCTCTCTTCAACGTCAACCCATGGTTTACAACATGGTCAACCAAGGTTGCTCGAATCGCATCTAATAAATTTGGTCCCCGCCTTCTTTGTCCACATCCTCCAGGTCTACCTCTTCCTCTCCCTCTTCCTCTCTCTACACCCTTCCTCCATGGGCTGCCCCTCTCATCCTAACTCTTCCTCTTCGTCTTACTGCGACATTGCCTACCATTTTTGTTGAAGACAGGTAAACTCACTTGTTGCCTTTTTATAGTGCTTACACCTGATCGTTGAGTTTACAGCTAAGCCCTGTCTGCACACCTGACGGCCATGTTTGATCAATTGGTTTATAGGGGTGGTATTTTTGGAAAGCAGTGTCTTGAAATGGCAAAGAAGCGACATTATGTTAGATTTTTGTGTCTAATGTAGAGAAGTGTGTGTAGTGTTTTGCAAAAAAGTGTGAGGCTGAGAATGTGCTTATAGTTGTGCAGATCTGGGTTGAGGTTTTGCTCCTTGGGTGTAAGGTTTCAGTAACTGTAAAAAACAAAAAACAAAAAAAAAAAACTGTAAATGTATAATTTTATATACTAAAAAGTGGGCCAATTTAGTCCCAAGCAGTATTGAAATAGTACACTTACAAGTTTACTACTAGTACATTGATATTAGTATACTTCATAAAATGAACTTGAAGAATACTTCTTTTTCGTAGGTTATTGAAGCCAGAGGAAGATGCTCTACTCGGGTGAGTTATATTTCTCATACACTCATCATTATGTCCTTCTCCTAATTACACTTGAACAAGGAATCTGGCATGCAAAAGACAATTAGGGCTCATAGATTTTAAACCACTCAGTCAGTCAAGTACAGTTGTAAATTTAAGCGCCTTTGGTGTGTGTGTGTGTGGCTTCAGTAAGGTGCAGATCATTATCAAGTGAATGGTTACCTTCATTAGTGCTGAGCTGTCTGAAATGCATTTGCTGTAACTGATGTGAAAGTCTTTTTCATCGATTGCACATTCACACACACACACTTACATGGTTTCCTACAGAACCACATCCAAAAATAGATCCTGACCATAAAGAAAACAGACCACAAATCTTACAGTGTCAAGCGCCTTAATGGAAAGTCTATAACAAAGCATCACAAATCTGTCTCCTCCAAACAACACCTTCCACAACAGACTCTAACACTTAGTAATGAACGTCACTTACACACAATTAGATTTAGATGTTGATTGCAACTTTAATATTTGGAAATTAACCTCAGCGCTGTAATCCGTTGTCTCAGTCTGCAAAGAGGCCCTTCTCAGCCTTTTGTCAGTCATATTCAGCATTAGTGTAATAAAGAGGTAATAATTCATTGCAAATAATTTGTGCGCATCATATTTACATGTGGCAAGAGTCCATTGTGTTATGCTTTTTTGGTCTTAAATGCTCTTAAACTATTTATCTATCTACACTGTAAAAAGTAATATGCTCTATCTACTCAATAAAATTGTAGCAACAGATTACAAGCAATATTATTAATTAAATTCAACATATACAAGAATTGAGTAAGAATTAATCAAATTAATTCCTTAAAAGTCAACCATTTAAAATGTGTAAAATTAGCAAACACCATTACAAAAACCATAAACTAACACAAAAAGCAAACTGCCCAACTAAATGAAACACTGATCACAATAATGATGACCAAACATTTTCAATAAAATCAACATCAACATCTAAACCTCTGTCAATTCTTGTGTTTCTCTTTCCTTCAGTGATTCTGCTTGTTTTCATCAGGTGTCTTCAATGTTGGCAATAAAAAATAAAGAGTTCTTAATTCATCTTTGACGTCTGTCTGTTATTCAGATATGTTTATTTAAATTTTACTTGTTTTAAATGGTTGACATTTAAGGAATTAATTTGATTAATTCTAACTCAATTCTATTTGTTGAATTTAATTAATTATATTGCTTGTAATCTGTTGGCAAAATTTTATGGAGTAGTTATAGCGTAATTACTTTTTACAGTCTATCTATCTATCTATCTATCTATCTATCTATCTATCTATCTATCTATCTATCTATCTATCTATCTATCTATCTATCTATCTATCATCGTTCGTGTGTGTTCTTTAAAATGCTAATTTTAAAGAAAACCGTCAGATGGACTTAGAGGCTTTTTGCATCTGAAGTCTTCATATATATACACTACCAGTCAAAAGTTTGGAAACATTACTATTTTTAATGTTTTTGAACGAAGTCTCTTATGCTCATTAAGGCTGCATTTATTTCATAATAAATACAGAAAAAACAATAATATTGTGAAATATTATTACAATTTAAAATTATGGTTTTCTATTTGAATATACTTTAAAATATAATTTATTTCTGTGATGCAAAGCTGAATTTTCAGCATCATTACTCCAGTCTACAGTGTCACATGATCCTTCAGAAATCATTCTAATATGCTGATTTATTATCAATGTTGGAAACAGTTGTGCTGCTTAATATTATTTTATAACCTGTGATACTTTCTCAGGATTCACTACCGTTCAAAAGTTTGGGGTCAGTAATTTTTTTTCTTTCTTTTTTTGAAAGAAATTAATACTTTTATTCAGCACGGATGTGTTAAATTGATAAAAAGTGATAGTAAAGATTTATATTGTTAGAAAAGATTTATATTTTGAATAAATGCTGTTCTTTTTAACCTTTCATTCATCAATGAATCCTGAAAAAAGTATCACAGGTTCCAAAAAAATATTAAGCAACACAACTGTTTTCAACATTGATAATAACTGAGTATCAAATCATCATATTAGAATGATTGCTGAAGGATCATGTGACACTGAAGACTGGAGTAATGATGCTGAAAATTCAGCTTTGATCACAGGAATAAATTATATTTTAAAGTATATTAAAATAGAAAACCATAATTTTAAATTGTAATAATATTTTTTAATATTTTTTCTGTATTTATTATAAAAAAAATGCAACCTTAATGAGCATAAGAGACATTAAAAATAGTAATGTTTCCAAACTTTTGACTGGTAGTGTGTGTGTGTGTGTGTGTGTGTGTGTGTGTGTGTATATATATATGTATATATATATGAAGACTTCAGATGCAAAAAACCTCTAAGTCCATCTGATGGTTTTCTTTAAAATTAGCATTTTTGGCAATTTTTCATTTCGATCATTGATAGGTTTCAAAAACGAGTAATCGAGTACTCGGGGCGGGGCGTGTGGCGGGGCATTGCCGTCATGGAGATAATGAAAATATCTGAAGACTGTTATGAAAATGAATGTTAAAAATAAAAATATGACATGAAAACCTGTCTATGAAAACATGAACACGTGATTAGAACACTGTTAGATTATGATTATGATGCAGCAATGTTATTAAGAAGCATCTAAAAGGAATAGTGGAAAAGGAATAGTGACTTTATGCCAATAAACTGAAGCTCGTTCTATGACACATCCTATGATATTAATCAGATAACTCAGATACATAACATAGACGTAACATTACAACTTGTATCTGCAAAAAAAGGATGCAAATGCCAGTGAACTTTAAGTTACGCGCTATAGCGAGAGAGAGAGAGAGAGAGAGAGAGCGAGCGAGCGAGCTCCCGCCGTGATGGCTTTCATGACAGCGCGCTGAAACACGGGCAAGGACAGAATTTACTATAGATTTCTATAAAGTTCTCATTATAATGCTACGTTTATGGGAAATTTGTGCTTTATTTTCATCTACATTATTATTATTATAACTTTCATCTGCAAAAAGTTTGTGAATGCAAACGTGACCTTGACCGAAAGTGTAACTCCTATTGCGCTTTAAAACGAAAGCCAATGAAACGAAAGCACAACAAATTCACATTCTATTAGGCTACATTAGTGTCACTATTGTCATTTTTTATTTATTCTAATATTCCAGCAATATTTTGGATTCAATTTGCACTTTCTGATCAACCAAAATGTTATTTTACAATATGAAAATCAATGCGCTCTCGCATTTTTATTGGTTGAAATGAAATGAGAATATCTTTTGAATGAGATGAATGAATGAGAATGTTTTTCCGTGGGTGCTCGGAGGCTCGGCACCTATGCTGATGATTATTGTTAAATTAATTATGAATATAATTTAAAGGATATTTTCAGCACAAGATAAAAGCTTGGCGCTGCACAGCTTGCATTGAACTGTATTTTCATCTATCTTGTCAAAGTGAAGCCATCGTTTACATGATCGATCGTCACTGTCACGGTCGAGTACTTGAGTACTCGATCGCTGTTGCACATCCCTAATATATAGTATGTGTGTGCGTGTGAGCAAACTTGCTTACTTTTTGGAGTAATATGATAGTACATGCAAATAAATGTGTGTGTGTATTGTAGTTCTTCAATTTAAAGCCATTATAAATGTATTGTATGTATTTGCATCAGAGACTCAGACAAAGAATGAAAAGCTTTCAAATAATATATTATTGCTCATTGCCAGAATGAAACCAATACAATAAATTAAAGCAACAAATGCATGAAACTTTAAATAGACCATTAAAATCGAAATATTCCTTTACACATATATGCAAATTGTCTAGATTTACAGCTTAGTACATAGTGCCGCCGGAAGCAGCTTGTCTGTTTGTAGGTAGCCAGCCATTCTGAGCATGCTCAGTGCACAGTAGTAAGTCTGAGAGTATCTCAGTTTAAACATACACTTCATATTTTCACTCTTTTATTACATCGTGGATAAAATGTATAATACTGAATAGTGACATTATTGAATGCATCTGCCCTTCTTTACTCAATTTATAGCTAAATAGAAAATTGGGCAATGACAAAAAATAAATGTCGCACAGCATCTTCTCAAAGTTGGGCATACATACAGTTCCCCCAGTCACCGTTAAGTGCGGCTGCCCTAATTTGCATCAAAACCAGCATAAACACACACACACACACACTCATGTCATTCTTCCATGTTTAGTGTCTTTGTATGGTCATGCTAGAAGGATATCCTCCATCCGTTCTCCTTCATTTTGAGTGTACCTTAGGGTGACATGCCAGAAAACGGTCACTCCGTGAGTTCTTTGGTGTGAGTGCATATAATGCAGTCTATAAGCTCCTTTAAAAAACACTGGTATCATACCAGAAACTTGGCTTTTTGCAAAACCAATGTGTATCCTTTCATACCTAATACATTTCCTCAACTCCCCCCTTCCAACCTTAGCTTGAAAAAGGGGGCAGATATGAGTCCCTCTTATATGCAAAGCTCTTTAACAACAGAGTTATTGCCTACGTGTTAGATTGTCATCTTTGTCATGATACCTCGATGACCTCCATGCTACCAGAGAAACTGGACTGCTTGCCCAGCTTCCCAAATTCCTCGCTGCTTTGTGTTGTGTTAATACCCTCTTCAAACTCCATCTGGCAGCTGCGGCGCTTGTACTTAGTGTCCACTTGCGATACACTGCAAACTACCGCTTTCCCCTCCTCGAGCCAGCTGTTCTGAAAGTCCCGCGACTCCTGTGTCTCGTCCCTTCGGTGTACGCTGGGCTTGGAGGTGCCAGCTTGGCCACTGCAACTGTAAGCCGCGTAGGCAGGACCGCTGCCAAAGTGTGCGGAGCTCCCAGTAGCGGTTCCAGATGGTGCCAAATTAGCGCCTAAGAACCAAGGGCAGTCACCCGTGGGTGTGATAGGGGTGGTGGCTTGATTCGAGCCTCTATGCGTGGTCCAAGTAGCAGATGTACCCAGCGGCAAGCTGAGGAAAGAAGGCGCCTTCAAGTTGGTCTCGCAAATGGGATCCTGGGGTTTTGTCCCGCAGTTACCCTGCTTCAGATTGAGGGAAAGAGTGGTGGCGGATAACCTCTCCAAGCCACCATTTTCCCACCTCGTTCTGGAGTTGTTAGTCACAGCAGTACACTGTGACTCCGTCGAAGGGTACTGACTGGTTTTTAGGCTGTCGAGTCTGCAGAGTTCGGGTATGTTTTCAGAGTCTGACGATGAGAAGTTTGGAGAAGATTGCTGGTTTTGCCTCGAGGAGTAGACAGACTTGATGTCAAGGGAGAAGGAGCACTTGAGCCGTTTGTTTTGAAGGATTCGTTCGGTGGACAGGTGAAGGGAACTTAGGTCTTTCTGCAATGAGGCAGGCGATGGAGGCTTTACGGTGATCTCTGTAGTGTGTGGAGTCCTCTGGTCACAGTGATCGCTCTCCATCTTTCGGACCTCTGCCACCTCTTCATTCGCTTTCCCTGCTAACCTTATGGGGTCGCAAGGTAGACTCTTCTTCATCTGCAAGCCTCTCTCGAACTCTAGCAGCTGACCCAAGAAGTTGAAATTTGGAGATATTGATGGGCGACGGTCCTTCACAAACCTACAGGAATGTCAGATATGAAAAAATTTAATTTAATGCCCGAATACAACTGGTTTCCTATTCTTATAAGACTCAAGTCATGTCTGGAAACTAGGGCTGTTGATTTAATGCATTCATTTAATTAATTAGTTATGGAAAAAGTAATGCGTTAAAATTATTAATGCATTTAACACAGCCGCCCTGCCCCAGACCTATGTAGGTCATCTGACATTTTATACAGTTGATTGGTGACGAACATGAAGCTACGTGATGGAGCCTATAGAATGCAGTTAGAATAATCCTAAAATTCAAGATATTAGTGCAAAAAAGCCCCTGTATGAGGTTTTGTCTAATATTTATGTTTTTGTTCCCAATAGCATGAGTGCAAATGTGATACTGAAATTATACAGCACTTCAATAAATAAGTTGATATTGTATTATATTTTAGACAAAATATTGTCAATTTTGTCAACGAAAATATTACATATAAAGCCACAGCAGAATGATTATGCATCTCCGAGCAACACAATAAATTCGCATTTTGAACGAATCAGTAGGGTGAACCAATGATTCAATGGCCCATTCATAAAGAGAGACATTTACTTCATTCCTGAGTGAATCAGCCGTTTAAACGAATCAAATAAATAAATGACTCAATGACTTACTCATTTAGACATTTACCGCCACCTGCTGGCAGTTTTACTTTCTTATTTAGAGTATTATTTCATTTAAAAATAATAATAATAATAATAATCCATATTAATAAAAAGCCATTAAAGGTATAGTTCACCCAAAAATGTTGTCATCATTTATTCACCCTCATAGCTGTTGTAGCCTAAAGGTTTATGTATAATAAATTCTATGTTGAATCAAATATAATATTTCTTTCTAAATCTACTTTTTGTGACGTCTATTTGATGCTTTTCTCATTTAACACAATAATGACTTTAAATGATCTTTTGGGCGGTCATTTTAACAGCCCTACTAGAAACATTAATTCAATTGCTGGTCTGGTCTTGGTCTAGCTGGTGGACCAATGAAGGCTTGCTGATTAAGCCAGTTAAGATTTCCAGCATCTCCTAATGGGGACCATGATCCAAACACAACATATGCTAGATGCCTTATTCCATTTGATGCAAACAATCTAAGGGTTTGGATGTTGGTCCCCATCATGGGATGCTGGTGTTCTTCACAGGCTACTTAACCTGCATTTTTGGTTAGTAAACAATACCATTTCCACCAGCTAGACCAGGAACAACCTTGGGTCTTGAACTATGCTGGTCTTTTCGGCAGTCCATAGAGTATCTGAACATCCAAAGAGCTGCGGTTACCTGTAGGCATCATCTGAAGACAGGCCCATGGTTTTCATGATATAGGCAATGGCAATGGTTGCAGAGCGGGATATGCCAGCCAAGCAATGGACGATGACTCTGCAGTTTGACACCTTGGCTTTGTCTGTGGATAGAGAGAAACAGCAAACTGGTCAGTTTGTGTGCAGTTCCACTGTTAAACTGCACACAAAGCATGAGGTAATCTCATTCGCCCACCTCAAATGCTGACATCACTCATACCTCCCTCAAATGCTGATGCACAGATGGCTTGTGTTAACCAAACCTCAAACCTTTGAGGTGCTAACTCCTAACTTGCCTTCTAGAATACCCATTCAGCAAACCACAGAGTCTGACATTCTTACCAATGAACTCATTGGTTTTGTCCAACCAAGGAAGCAGCTTCTCACAGTAGCTGTCATTGACGGGAATGCGCATGAAGTGGTTGTCGCTGATGAAGTCAGGTTTGGGACAGGTGTTGCTGGCATTCAAGACATATGTGATTCCATTCTGAGTCATCAGTTCCTGTTAAAACATGGACATTTTGCATAAATTCATGCCGACAAACTAATTCCGAAGAATTCCACAGACAGTTTCCGACATCTTCCTTGAGCAGATTCCAGCTGTATCTGAGTCTGTTTGTCATGCACACTAAAGCTTTTGTAAATGAGAAATATGTAGAAAGATAAAATGTCAAGAGAAAATGTTTTGGTGGTGAGTTTCATGTCAACTTGACAGGGCTATCATTTAAGTCAACCCAACATCACTGAAAGTTTTTTTCTGGAATGCATTCAGTTGCCTGTTATCTAAGTAAGTGATGAGATACGCTGCAATTCAATCGTTTCAAGGTATGCGCAAACACCCTCCAGGTAAAAGAAAACTATTCCTGGTTATCTGATGAAGCCTTATGAATTTGTTATGTCTTCACAACAGGAATTATTTTGTGTTACAAAATGAAAACATTTCCTGACTGTACATTTTCTCTCTTCTGACCTACTTAATCAATCTCTCGCAATTTTTTCCCTCTTTTGTAAAGTCATAAAAACATCATGGATTTTCCCTTTTGCTATTGGGGAAAATGGGAACGCAAAAATGATATTTGTTGCATTTTCTGTTCACCACTCTAGAGGTTTACCCAACTATGATGACTTCCCCTTCTGAAAACCCCAGAAATGGTCTTTTTTTTTTTGAGGTCTACCAACCTTATTGAGGACGTCTCTTTGAGAGCCCAAGTACAGGTGGGGCAGGATGCGGGTCGGACCGATGTTGGCCACAGGTAAGCAGGGTTGGGACAGGCTGAGAGGTAGAATAGTGGCTGGTTTACTCTCACACAGGTCAGGAAAACAGGAAGAGAAAGCTGCAAAGCCACCTGAAAGGGTACAGAGAAAAAGAGAACTATAATCTTATTTGATTCAGCACCACACGTATGCGAACACATTTAGGGGAAACCAACATTGCAGCAACCATAAAATGTATTAATCCTTCTTGTATGTACACTCTAAATAATGCTGGGTTAAAAGCAACCCAAGTTGTGTTGAAAATGGACAAACGCAGCGAATGGGTTGTTTTAACCAAGCGATTGGGATATTTTAACCCAGCGAATGGGTTGTTTTAACCCAGCGATTGGGCTGTTTTAACCCAGCGGTTGGGTAAAATGTTTGCCCAATGTGCTGGGCAGTTTTATTTGACCCAACTATTGTTTAAAAATTACTATATGGCTGACTTAAAATGAACCCAAAATAGGTTGGAAATTAAAAATCAGAGGCAACAATAATAATCAAAAGGTGTAATAACCATTTCAACCCAACTTGGGTTGTTTTTAACCCATCATTTTTTAGAGTGTACATACATTGGGTCTCATTCACTAATAATTGTGTGGATTGAATGAATTTGGAGTATTCTAAATGAGCAAGGTTAGAAATTTGCAGAAAACACGCCCAAACCATCACCATATAAGGGCTTTCCGCACACCCTGTTCTTTCGTTGCTCTCAGCAAACATGACACTCTCTAGGACACACAGCAAGATCCTTGAGCAATGCCAAGTGTGCCATCCTCAAAACAAAACTCAAAACAAGTTCAAACACAATAAACACCTTTAATATAGACCCAGATTACAGACCTATGATTAGCCAGCTGAACATATGCATCTTTATGCAGAGGCAACTTGCAGCTCGAGCTATAACACACCTCTTCTTACTCTTTTACTGTATATATACAGTAAATGTATGTTTGTGTGTGTATATATTATATATATATATAATGATGAAATATGTACGTATAAAATTTCATCTTAACACTTTTATCCGACCATTCAGAGTATGTGATTTGTGTGCGTGTGGTTTCAGTTGTTCCTACATTTTTTCATAAATTTAGAATAAAATTTAGAACGAAAGCTATTGATGAATCATGACTTGTTTGTGAATTTGAATGGTTAGTCAATGAGACCCATTGTTCTTAAACACACACACACGCACAGTTTGCTGCAAACTCAATCACTTACAGAAAGAATGGAATAATAATACAATGAAGGGGGTTTCCAAACATCCCAACTGACCGAATTACACATGAACCCCAAACACAAACTCCACAGGGGCCAAAAAGCCTTTCCGCCAAAGCAGAAACATCCTGCCATTTAAATTCTGCTTAAGACGCACAAGCATATCCAGTATACTCGGTGTACAGTAGATGACCCTCCACCAGGAAGAGGAATACCACGGTAGATTTTTACACTCTCTGAACCAATGTTTACTTTTTAACTTAAGCAAACCATTTTGTAACCAACAAATATCGGTCTACACTACTGCTGGGCTGTGAGAGCGGTGAACCCCCTCTTTAAAAAAAGGAAATGAGAAAACCAATGGAGTGGTGAAAGCCGAGCCATGCCACTTTACAAGGCAGATAGGGTGTCAGTGTCTGGTTCTCCGGTCTCCTGCTTCCTGTATGACCTCATCTCCTCTCCCAGCAGCACACAGTGGGAATGAGGCAGGCCACAGTATCACTGACACCCAACCAGAACTCAGAGGAAGCACATACACACACATACGCTTTCATTGTGAAATAATTCCAGTTTCTAAGCCTTAGAGCACGCTTTAATGCCAAGGACCCCCAATATTATACACTTTCGGATGTTATATGTCATTGTGCTACAGTTAATTTTATCATTGCTTTTATCATTCCAAAGCAGCTTGACAAACAGGTTCACTCAATAAAAAACAGTTGCACACAACTCATATGTACATAACACACATTCACACCAATGTAATGACCTCAATATTTATTTGGGGTTTCCAATGAAGCCTCTTTTATTTGCTTTAGCCACCGATGACCTCAAATACACAATGTGATTGTGTAATTATTCAAATGAACAAAGACAAAAAAGAAACTGCAGCCTTTTTAGCTGTAAATGCCAATTCTCGTAAATACTCACTCGTCTAATCTTGGACATTTTACCCCAGGCTCAGAGAAAAGCCAGCAGACAGGGCGATGACATCACTTTGAATTAGTGTTTGAGTTTGCCTGGATCGTTTGTCTGAGACATACAGGCACATGCAAATCAAGATGGGAGAATGACTGTATTATGAAACAGGAAGAGAAAGAGAGAATAAAGAACGACAAAAGAAGTGAAATGTTTGAATATGAAGGATAAAAAGCAGATGAGCTCATAGGCATGAAGTAAGAGTCTGATGCATGTGAAGGTTGACACAAAGGCATATCTCCCATTTGTTTGTTTATCCATCCATCCATCCATCCATATATCCATTCAACCATCCAATACATACATTCACTAACCCAGTTCACTCTCTCATTCACAGCAGATAAAGTTCTGGACTTTTCAACGTAATGTTCGCATGATATCATTCAGCAAGGCCATTAGATATGCTGTGTGAGTCAAACCAAACAGACCTGTTTAAAAGACCTTTTCACATGAGTCACAAATGACATCATGACCCGCTCTTGTCACGGAAAAAAAGTGCCAGTGTTACTCAAATTACACCGGTGTAACCTCAGGCCATTGACTTCATGCTAAGAGTTTAACAAGCTACCAGGAAGTTATTTTAAAATACACATTCAGGGCGAAAGTTACTTTTGATTACATAAAAAAGCAAACTGAATATTCAAATCAGCAAAGTAAGTGCTTTGTTTAAAAGCAGGGCGCCTGTTCCTTTAAGGCCCAGCTCAAGGCCTGCCTGTTTCCAGCTATTAAAGGCAACCGCCAAGCAGGATGACATCATTGCTCAACACGCGGGTGGCCAACAGGCCGTCTCGTCTCGCACACACACACACACACACACACACACACACGCACCCCAGAAGTTTTGACTAGCACCCGGTGCACTGGCACCAGATGAGGCGAACATGCTCTGACATGAGGTTTTAACATCCCAGGACTGATTGGCCTGCTTTATGACATCACAGCCCAAAAGGAAAGCCAGTTTCCAGTCTCACAGCCCATGCAGAAAAAAAAAAAAGCATGAAAAATAGACATAAATTGAATTAGTGCAGACCTGGTTGGCCGTCCTGACGGCTAACATTCCATATGCATGATGTCAGCGTGTCCTGAGGCTGTCGGACAGACGGGCGGAGCAAATCCGCTCAAGGGTTGCATGACATGCGGCTCGCTGAGATAAAAATGACTTCATTATTGATTTTAGTGTAGGATTAACAAATTACACATTTTGTTTTGCATAAAGTGCAAAAAGTGTTTGCATAGGAAAAAATTGGCTTTGTGGTTTGAATGAGAATAATAGTACATTACACTGTAAAAAAATGTAAAAGTTGTAAATAAAGATTACTGGACTATGTTTTACATGAAAATACAATTTCAATCTTTCTATTTCTACTTAGCGGCAACATCCACAAAAATTTGTTTTGGTTTTCCTGAACATCTGGTTTGAAATAGCCAAGTCAAGTTTATACACTCTAAAAAAATGCTGGGTTAAAAACAACCCAAGTTGGGCTGAAAATTGGACAAAACCAGTGATTGGGTCGTTTTAACCCAGCAGTTGGGTTAAATGTTTGCCCATGTGCTGGGATTTTTTTTTTTTAACTCAAATATTGATTAAAAATTACTATATGGCTAAAATGAACCCAAAATAGGTTGGAAATTAAAAATCTGACACATAATTATTAGAGGCAACAATAATAATCAAAAGGTGAACATTTATTAATAAGCAATTCAATAAATGTTATTGTTTAATTCTTATTCATTAAACTTATTAATAAATGCTCATTTACTAAACATATTAATAAATGTTAATTTAAGCAAGCAATACAGTCATTTTTAAACAATAGTTGGGTTAAATAAAACTACCCAGGGCAAACATTTAACCCAATTGCTGGGTTTGTCCATTTTCAACCCAATTTGGGTTGTTTTTAACCCAGCATTTTTAGTGTATAATGCAGATTCTGTCAAAGCCGGAAAATAACAGTCAGCATTGCAGAAATCATCAATTCTGAAATAAATTCAGGAGTAAAGCTGCTCTACAGGGAAAAAAAAGTGTCATTATTCAGCTCAAGTCAGTTGAGTGTCTACAAATATTACAGCTTCTGAATTTGGATTTAGGAAAAAGCAGCACAGACCCCCCCTCTAGAGATCTGAATGATATCAGTCTCCCAAAATATCCTCACATGGTAAGCAGGAGTTACACTAACAGGCTGGAAAACTCAATGGTTGAGTAAAACACACCAGTACAAACCCTTCACTTGCAGAGTATATACTGGGGTGATTGATTAGTTTTGTTCCTTTTTGTGCAGATTATTTTTTAATTAAAAAACAAAACAAAAGGTATATTCAAACCAAAGCAGTTTGAAATGAAATCACATGTGCATTATCTGCCAGAATGTATGTGTGTGTGTGTGTGTGTGTGTGTGTGTGTGTGTGAGTGTGTGAGGGCTAAATACAGGTCTGTAGTATTTAGGGCCTTGCTTAGCAGGAGCTTACAAAAAGCATGCTAAATTTGTTCAGGGGGACATGATACTCCAGCAAGTTCAGACACATTCAGACTGATGGTATGGCACAATGTCATATTTCAAATCTCACAGTCGTCAGGTTTCCATACTTCTGCTGTTGATGTCAGCGCATGATAGATTGAAGGCAATTACAATCTGCTGAAATAGTTTTGCAAATCTTCACCTGAACTTTTGTACTGGCAAACTCTAAATATGAAACGTGAGAGGTGTTGCATTAAAACAGATGACAGTTCATCACATAACACATATGTAATACCCACAATTTTCTTTTTTTATTATTAAAAATGTTCAGATACTAGCCAATATTAAAATGCATGAAATATCAGTGACAGAGACCTTAAAAAAAGACAGAGTTTCTGTCTCCTCTTTATATATATATATATATATATATATATATATACACAAAATGGTTATATATAAAGTACTAAAAATACTCAAATCATGTGTTATGGTTTTCTTTATATTTAAATATTTAATGTAATATTCTAATCATTTATAGTGAATAATTATTTGATTTTAATTGATATAATTATTACAGAATTAATAAATAATAATATGTAATAATTAATAATATATTCATTATTATATTTTTATTTTGTCATATATAATGTATTTCTAATTAATAATTAATATCAATATAATTATTAATATAATTATTGTTATAACTATTTCAATTTTTTTATTTTTATTTTTATTTTTTATATTCTGAGGGATATTACCTCCTGTTTGCATTCACTTTCTGTTTGCTCACAATGAATGGCCATGTATTTAAATTAAGTCAAAGATAGAAACTTATGAAGGCAGGTAACTAAAAATCGACTGACCCCCCACACACACACCCTGAAGCCACTTGTCATTGATGTCCAAACATCAGAAGGAGGTCACTGAGATGCAATAACACGAAGCGAATGGGAGACACACTTGCACATACACATATGCACACATACTGAAAACCACATGAGGCACTCTCATAACTACACTAACAGAGGGGTAAAGTACAAATTAAAGGAAGATGAATCACAACCAAAAGGTGCATGCAAAAGCTTACTGTATATATCTAAATCCCACAAGCACACACTCTCCAAGTGACTCTCTTTCCAACTCACCTCTCAGATCTCGCCCTTCCTTGATGCGCCTGACGCGCATCTTCAGCCTCATCTCGCTTTCGTGCATGTCTGTCCACAGCGGAGGAGGGATCACCAAGTCAACGGGCATCCAGGCAAGCCTGCAGAAAATCTACACAATCCACCCGGAGCTCAGATGAGCGCTAATATCAGATGCAGAGAAGGGGATGAAAAGGCCTTTGTGTTTCAGCTGCCGCCGCAGCCGCACTCTTTCCTCTCGTGCGCCTTTTCACTTCTGACTTTGGCTCCGAGCGCTCCTGCCTCTCTAATGTTGCGCCTCCTCCCTCCCTCTCTCTTTCTCGCTCGCTCCCTCCCTCCCCGTCTCTGAATGAGCGCACTGGCTGTGCTCTACTGGGGCCTGTGTTCAGTAATAGCTCATGTGTAAGGCATGCAACCACATTCCTGACTCATCAGACAACTATGCGGCCACCGATGGGGCCAGCGCCGCGCGCAGAGGGAAGAGCTCCTACGCCTGCCGGACAACAGCGCGCGCGGTGTGTGTGTGTGTGTGTGTGTGTGTGTGTTTTGCAATCAACAAAGGAGCTGTAGTTTCTTTCGACCGACTTCTCTGCTTACTATAGTCATCATCATTGCTTATGTAATGGGCACATTATCACGCACATGATCTGTGTCCTGTCATTGGGAAGTCCATGGGAAGTCCATGTTGACTCACTGCTAGCACATCACACTCGGTTTAACAAAAGAACAGTTTGTCCTTGAATCAATCAGCGTTAATCGCGGCTGACATCATGCATCAATCATTAGCCATTAATCATCCATAACCTACTGAAACCATGACCAGATAGATTAAATCCATCCATTTCTCTAAGATGCGTATTGTTAAAACTGTTAATATGCAGCACGAAGGTGCGGTAACAATAATGAAACTGGACAAAAAAGGTAAATTTCCAATTAGCATATTAGCTGCTAATTATTCAAACTGACAATATTATTTGATAAATCGAATCCATTATGTTCAGATGCATACATAAAGATATGCAAAGTGCTAAAACCTTAGTTAAACTGTGCGTTCACATTAGCGAAATTTCGCATAAGTTTCATTGACGAAAAATTAGCATAATTAGCATCATTAGCCATTAATCATCTATACTGGGATGGAATGAATATGTGTCCATTTCTCTATGACAGATGCATAAGTAAACATATGTAAAGTGCTAAAACATTTGTTAAAATCCAGCATAAAAATGTGTCACATTAGCGAAATTTTGGCTAAGTTTACCGTGCAAAAAAAGTTCCATTGTCAATCGTTGGCTGTTAATCATCCATTTAGGCTACTGAAATCATGACGGGATAGATTTAATATGAGACCATTTCTCTATGACAGATGTAAACATATGTAAAGTGCTAAAACCTTAGTTTAATTGCAGCATAAAAATGCCACATTAGCAACATTTCGGCAAAATTTTGCAGACAAAAAAAGGTTCTTTGCCGTTAATCATCCATACTGACATCATGATGGGATAGATAGAATCCATTATGTGTTCAGATGCATACGTAAACATATGTACAGTGCTAAAACGTTCCTTAAACTGCAGCATAAAAGTGCGATCACGTTAACGAAATTTTAGCGAAGTTTCGCAGACAAAAAGTCCATTTCCAATCATTGGCCATTAATCATCCATATATACTGCAATCATGATGGGATGGATTTAATCTTTTATTTGTCCATTTATGACAGATGCAAATGTAAACATACATAAAGTGCTAAAATCGTTGATTAAACTGCAGAATATAGGTGCGATCACATTAGCGAAATTTCGGCGAAGTTTCACTGACGAAAAAAGTCAATTTTCAATCATTAGCCATTAATCATCCATACTGGGATAGAATGAATATGTGTCCATTTCTCTATGACAGATGCATATGTAAACATATGTAAAGTGCTAAAACATTAGTTAAACTACAGCATAAAAATGCGTCACATTAGCGAAATTTTGGCGAAGTTTAGTGTGCAAAAAATGCTCCATTGTCAATCATTGGCTGTTAATCATCCATGTGGGCTAATGAAAATATGAAGGGATAGATTTAATATATTATGAAGCCGTTTCTCTATGACAGATGTATATGTAAACATATGTAAAGTGCTAAAACCTTTGTTTAACTGCTGCATAAAAATGCGGTCACATTAGCGACATTTCGGCAAAATTGCTAAAACCTTTTGCAGCAAATGAACCCGTTGTGAGATCTGCATCGGGAAATCTTTCGCCCGCATGTAAAATTCCCGACTGTGTGGACTCCTACAAAAATGACCGGATTTTGCCCCTTAAAAATTCGCCAAACAACAGTAAATTGGACCGCAGCTTAAGGCATTTGCAAACATCGAAGAATGAAAATTTACTCACATTTACTCACCCTCAAGATATTTTGAAATAATAATAATAATAATAATAATAATAATTTGCAGCATTTTTTTTTTTTTTTTTTCATACAATTAATGTCAGTGGGGTCCAAAGTTGTTTCATATAAGAGCGAGTAAATGATGACAGAATTTTAATTGGTCAAACTGTCCCTTTAAGTGTTGTTTGTTTGTTATATACCAAGATGCAGGTTCAACTTTGCCTTTCTCCATCCAACATCTCCCTATTGGTGCAGTGGTGCAGTGACATTTTTCAAGGTTGCGCAGGTTGCCAGATCAGTGAAACTCGAGAAAGCAAATTAGGACCCGACGGGTTCATGTTCCAATTTTAATTGAGGGGCTTTTCGCTGACCAGCGTGCACGTTTCTGTTTGTCCAAAGCTGTGTGTGTGTATGACTGCAGTGCTGTAAATAGGTGTGTGAGTAAGGTAGCTATTTCTGTACGGTGTTTCGGTGTTGAGGGAGAATACTACATCTTTAATGCAGGAACAATGACACTGACTGCTGGATGACTGCCAGGGATCTTAACATAGCCCCTACAGACACACACATGCAATTATAAACTGATCCACACTTCTAAAAATGAGAAATATGATAATTGCCTGAATGTGTGCTGTGCAGACTTGAGGGAACACAGGTGCTAATTCACACACACACACACACACACACACACACACACACACTCAATACATGCTGCCCAGCAACAGAGGACAATAATAAAAAATTGTCACGTGAATTGTTTTTTCTTTGCAAAACTGAATGTAGAACCTATAACAAGCACTAGATGGCAGCAGACTAACATCACACAATCTCCCTAGCAACTGCTGGAGTGCTGGAGAGCCTGACATGCTCTTTTGGAGTACCTGGCTGTGTTCGGAATGGAAAACTAGCTTACTGAATACCTCACTGTACCTTCTTTTTTAGTAGAATGTGAAACAGAACGCATAAGCAGAAATAAATGCTTCAAGCAAAGAGATCTAATATACCAGGAGAGAGTTATGCAGATGCATTTATGAAGCATGTGACCTTTATGCTGCCATCTTTACTTTATGGGCAGTTTTTTCACATGAGCTATAAATAACATCACAATTAACATCAAATTATTTTAAAAATGTAATAACACTGTTCAATGTAACCTTTATCAAATCTCAAAATGAATATCCATTTCCATACAATACATTATAATGTTGTGATGCCTAAATTCACTTTTTGCGCTTTTCCACTGTGTGGCAGTTTAGTACCGCTTCAAAGTGTGTGGGATTATAGACTTACAGTTGCGCCGCTGTCATGAGAAATCGAGCCCCTCCTAGGGATTGGGTCTCTTTTAGGACCCAGGCAGTAATGTTGTTATCATGATGTCTTGACTAATTATAACCTATTTCACTATTGTATGATGTTTATTACATTACATGCACAAACAACATGCTTGAAATATAAAATGAAAGCCTATGTATTGCATAATAAAACAAACTGGAAACAGATATTGGAAGCAAAAAACATACCTAATATAAGCTAAGCTAGCAGGCTAATCGGGTAGATGTACGCTATGCTAGTACATAAGCTAACTAAAAAAACAGTAAGAAAGATAAATGCTTGATTTCACAACCTATAGCTTCAGTTATATATAGTATATGAACCATGTAATTTAAAAGACATTAACAGTCATTATAACGCATTTTAAATTATATAAATCATAACATGATTTTGCAGGAATTATAATCAGGCGCTAAAAATACTACCCATTAAAACTCTGTTGAACCAATGGGATCACTCTGGGTCCTAAAGGAGACCTGATTCCTGGGGGGACTCGATTTCTCACCACACCGCCTCTACTGCCGTTTGGTTTGGTGTCTCGTGTCGCAAATCCAATGACGCTGTAGTGACGATTCTCTCTGACCAATCAGTGGCTCTGTTTCCACCTGGTATTAAGATACATTTTGGTCGATCGGATCACAAGTGAACGACGCTAAATACAGGTGTAAACGGGGTGTAAAACGTTTTAAGCTTGTCCACTTTCGAAAACTTCCAGAGGTAGTCGAAAACGCATTCGACTGGATTGCTTTCGTAGTGGAAACACTCATGTGCTTGAATGTGTTCGAACAGCCACTAAAGACCGCCTACTGAACTAACGCGTAAACATTATGGGAAGTGCTCTAGCCAGACGGGATTTAAACTTTGTCAGCTAAAGACCCAAGTTTGGTTTGAAGACGAAAAACGTACCAAGCACAATGTTCTCTCACCATTCCTGATTTCTTCACAGCATTCAGCTGGTCTTGCGGCTGTCAGAGCAGAAACGAAAGCTGATGCTCTCCGTATGTTTTTCCATTATCTCCGGGCGCATTCATATGTAAATTGCACAAGCTTATTTTGTCCACCCACCCATAGACCCTCCCCTCGAAGAAATCAGGACAGAAGTGGTTGAAAGTGTACAAAAGAGACGGATTAAAATACCAGGTGGAAACGGGAATGTGTCTCCCTCGTCCACTTGTGATCCGATCGACCAAAATGTATCTTAATACCAGGTGGAAACAGGGCCGGTGATCTGCAGTGTTTACACGTCACATTTTAGTATCGGTACGACTCGCTTGGAACCTCAACTGAGGTGGTACTATTTAAATTGAGCTGTACCGTGCAGTGGAAAAGCTCCATTTAATACAATTAAGTATTAGGGTAATTAAGTTAATTTGAAGTATTAGGGTATAATTTTTCATTTATTTAGACGATTTAATTTTTAATTTAGAGACAATTTATCGACCGTAATAGTATTGGTCAGAATTGTATTATATAATTACTTAATAACACTTAAGTTTAATATTTATCAAATACCAGAATCGTTATTGAATACAATGCATTACATGTGGTGTGCGCTGTCATATACTGCACATGGCAAATACAGTAAATAGGTCACATAAAATTTAGATACAGTGCATAGTTCACATATTACTGTACAGTATACACGATAGTCAGAGAAGTATGCTTTTCCAAAAGAGAGCTGTGATCAAACACATGCAGATCTATTAGTTCATTGCACAGCAAATATACCCGTTTAGCCTTCAGGTGGGATGATTCCTCTGATGTAGGCTGGAGATGTGGGAAGAAAAGGGTGGAAGGGAAATAAATCACACATTCTTGCACAGTGAGCTAACCTCAGTACATCTTTGCATGCCTTTGCCAAAGACTCAGACTTTACGCCACCCACCAGGTCTGATGAGGGTCTTTATTTTAGTCTTCTAAAATATTACACGGATTTAGAACAGAACGTCTGCCGAGCGTCATAATTCCCAATACAGAGCATGCAATTTTCATAAGTCAGAAAATCGTGTGTCCATGCAAGTGTGTGTAACACATCCAGCCCGAATTCATGAAAGCAGGCCCTCATCTCTCTTTCCCCATAAGGCCATGACACTCAGTAGCGTCTCCCGATCTTTGTATGATATCAGCACACGGCAATGCCGCATCGGTTTCTACACGTCTTCTGCGTCTAAATTACCAGAGCAGGTAAATCGCGCAAGCATCCAGCGCCGGTGTTGACGGAGCTGGTTGTTAAGACTCTGGCAAACAAGCAATCAATATGTAATTCCAGCCGTGACGTGGCTCTCGGCCGCTGTCCTGGCATGCCTCAGCTGTGATGTAGTATCCCAGAGAAGAGGGTCGTCGTTGGAAATGTACACCCTCTTGACCCACTAATAAACCCCCCAACAGCTGCAGTGGTGAGGAGCTGCCCAAATCTGCAGGGTCACTGACTTGGAAGACATTTAGAGAGTCTGACCTGTTAGGTCACTGGAAGCACAGGGAATTTTTATGTTGGGCTCTGTCAGTGCTTGCTGAAGGATGTGCTCATGTTTTGTTGTTGGACAGCAGTGGCAATCAAAACAGACACTTAAGGCCCAGATATATTTCGAAGAATGAACTGGTGCGACGTCATTTCGAACAAAATCAGGCTGAAACAAAGTTTGTTTCGGGAGTTCGAAACAGCTTGCCAAAGCTAACTTTGTGGAAAAGTTTGCTCTGGCAGGTAAACACCTTCGAACTACTACTGGTCCGTGGTGATGATGCAGTAGGTGGGTGTGGCTCTGAGGCTCCGCCTTCTTTGAGGTGTAAATCTTCTCTGGTTCATTTCTTCTGTTCAGTCCGTCGAGGTCAGACGTGAGTAAAAACATGAACGCACTGGAGAGCTGCTTTAGAGTAGAAACTGAAGCTGTAATTCTAATTAAAAGAGACACTGATGGTGTTTTCCATGTTTAATAGTGTAAAGCTGCTTGCTTTTAAAGGGGTCCTTGATTATGATTTCACTTTTTTATCTTTAGTTAGTATGTAATGTTGCTGTTTGAGCATAAACAACATCTGCAAAGTTAAGACACTCAAAGTTCAAAGCAAAGGGAGATATTTTCTTTTACAGAAATCACTTTTTAAGGACTACACCAAACGGCTGGTAGGGACTACAATGAGCTTCTTTCCGGATTGGTGACATCACTAACCCTAAAATTTACATAAACCCCGCCCCCGAGAACACTCAACAAAGGGGGTGAGGCCATGTTGGGCTGCTTTAGAGAAGAGGAAGAGTTGTTGTAGTAGAGTGTTGTTGCCATGCCGTCATTTTACGCCGGACTGCTTCACAAACGAGGGTCAATTCAACGAAAAAAGATTAACATGACGGCACATGCTAGTCGATGAGTTGAATCAACTCCACAGCAACTACATAAATTTATCCACTAACCATTCAGAAACGTCCAGTTTCATTCTAAAAGTTGTAACTTCTTCCTGAGTCTCTCCATCAGTGTCGACTCCGGTTTGAACAATGTAAGGCTGAACACCGTTACTGACAATCCTCATTTTGGCTGCGTGAGATTCTCCAGCTTTGTTGTTGTTGAGCGACCGAAGCGTGAGCTGTTAAAGCTCCGCCCTCTTCTGGAAAGGGGGCGGGGAGCAGCAGCTCATTTGCATTTAAAGGGACACACACAAAAACGGCGTGTTTTTGCTCACACCCAAATAGGGGCAAATTTGACAAGCTATAATAAATGATCTGTGGGGTATTTTGAGCTGAAACTTCACAGACACATTCTGGGGACACCAGAGACTTATATTACATATAAACATGCCAACTAATTTTGACTAACTTGCTCATTAATATTCTCTCCAAACTGTTGCTCCACCATGACAGTATAGTTGACCTGAAAGACAATGTAGAAGAAGAGAGTTTGTGAGTAATGTGCACTACAGCACCCCTTGTGGCAACACTGCAGACTTGCGTTGTATAAATTAAGGGGCATGCAGTCACACTACTTTTTTTTTTTTCATTCAGTTGACTTCCATTTACACAGTTTACATGTGAAAGCAGGAGACCAGCAATGCAAACTCATGCACATTTTGCTGCATTTCAAAGTTCAAGTTTGGTGAACTCTAAGATGCGTGACTTTAAGGCTGTAGGTTTGCAGTGTTGCAGGATATTGGAGAGTGTATGCATTTTTTTTTTTTTTTATGATTAATTGTTATATGTTGAATATGTTTTTTTTTTTTTTAAAGATGCCACAGAGTGTGATGTCATATCACGACCGTTACAGTGCAATGTCACATGCTCAAACACACAAAACACAAAAGCTTGCACAACTATACAGTTAGCGTTCACATAGTTGTGTGGAGTATATTTAAGGACTTGTAAACACATAGAGGCATGTGTTTCACACCCACTGCCCTACATTAACATGCTGAACGGGGCTCTGTACACAATCATTCATGCTGGGACGCAAATATGCCTCTGGTTCCTGTCACAGGGAAAATCTCATTTATTTATTTGGTCATTTTGAGAAGCATTCCCAAATGTAAATATGCTTCAAACAAATGACAACTTTATGGCTGTTTTTTGAATCACGCTGTTTAGAAAGCGCTCATCACTCCCCACATTTGTTCAGAGAAGATGAATATGTGCTGGTCCAGTCACAGAGAGCTCGCATGTGTGTGTACGGCCCTGTTACTTGGAGAAATAAACACAGTGTTTAATAGCCATGATAAAGACTGCATTCCTCCAACAGGAACTATGCACTCCAGATTTCTGACGCAATGGAAAAAAATCACAATATGTCTCAGTCAGAGAAAATGTGTGTTGTGGACATGGAAACTTCAGCTCAGAGAGAGAGAAAGAGCTTTTTCATACTTTCTGCAGTAATTTTGTTGGAAAACAAAAGTTAAAAACAACAAAATTAAGCTAACAACAGAAATATAGGGATAGTTGCTCATGAAACTGGACAACAGCTAGTGTTTTCAATGGGACACTAGATTGAAAATGCATAACGTATTTAGTACTAGAACTTAAATTCACCGTGAAATCAAAACAGATTTTCAAATGGAATATTGCAGTATTTATTATAAATGATTTATCGATGCGCATCATTATTGTTTTAAATTCATGTTCCTGGTAATCTTGAATCAGAATATCTTCCCCTCCCTCTTGCAGCATCTCTTCTCTTCTCTGATGACGAGGGCGGGGCAACCTGTCACTCACATGAGATCCACCAATAGCAAACCACAACCATTCAATCAATTCCCCGCAGACAAAATCAAGCCCCGCCCTACATTTGTTCTTGTTCCAGAAGCGCTTCACTCGGATACACTGTTGTCAAGTCCGCGGTTTTCCCGTGGAACTGGGCTACTTTAACACTGTTGCCGTGGGTTGATTTTCATGTCCACGGGTTGAAGCAACCCCAAATAACATGATATTTAGTGCCTGGAATGCTAATTTTACCAGGGGAACCCCGCCAAAAACACGGATTTTACCCCCGGAACGCGATTGTTACCGGGGGACCCCCTCTGAAACGTGATTGGGCCAGTTTTGGGCTAGTTTTGAGTAGCAGTTGGGCAGGTTTTGTTGTGAAAACCTGGCAACCCTGCTTGGATATTTAGTACAGCTTCTGTTTCATGATGACTTTAAATCTAAAACATATTCACTTCACTCAAATGCATAATCTATTGTTTGTTTTTCCAGGTTTATGTGACCCCTTTGTGGTCTGGAGGATTTCTGTTGTGTTGCGGCTAATGCATTCAACGCTGTTTTTAACTTTTGTTTGCTTTGCAAATTGCATTACTAACTATTTAAACATACACTCATTTTGGTTTCTAAAAGCATTACCACCCAAAATGTTTAATATATGCACAGGACAGGATAGATCTGCAGAAAAATCCTGCTGGAAACTAATGTTTGTCCCAGAGTTATCTTATTTATGAAACTAACTCTAACATGGACATGACAACATGTCTGGATCTCATTTAGTTTTCTCAGAACCTCTGCATGAGGTAAGAGCAAAATACATAAATAAAAGAAGGCACACATTAATATATAAATACTTAAAAATAGACAACATTTTGCCATTCTTGTACTCCTTCACATAATAAATAAATAATTCGAGAAACAAGGTAGGCCTAATTAACGGATTAAACTGAATTTAAATGTCATATTTGTACAAAACTGTTCACTGTATAAAAGACTATTACAGTGTATTAAAATGGTTTAAAAACTGACGCCAGCTCAGTTTTCCAAAACATTTCCCACTCATTGTTGACTTCCGCTTCACTGTGTGTCGTTGTACTTGCTGGTTATGGCAGCTATTCTGTAAACTCCGGTTATCTTGTCAGGAGAAGAGTGTGCCCGGGATAGATCCGTGTCGTGTTACTTCACCGCTACCGGCAGCTGTCGAGCGATTCTCGATTCCTTTTTCAGACGGATGATAACAGTGTTTGTGTTGCCGGGCGACGGCCGTGATTAAAACACGGGGGCGAACAGGATGCCATGCGTGCGTCGTGAATGTCAACAGATGCGCTTCTATTTCAGGACAAGGAGAGAGATAGATAAATCGAGATTCACTTACATGTGTCTGATGTCTCGACAGTTCAACACCTTTACAGGGTTGTCCTCTCAAATCTGAATGAACCAATCGAATGAGCAAACCTGGTGCACATATGCTACCTTTGAGATATTATATTTAGCAGGTGTCTATGCAGGAATATTATGTAAGGAATAATTGATGACGGTCTGTTGGATTATTAGAAATTAATACACAGCAGAGGTAGTGTTGCGGCGGCCATTACACCTCGGGTGTGCATTATTTTCTATTAAACTATGGGGCTGTTGAATGCTCGAATCTGATTGGTTGACCAACGTTCTGAGGTGTGCAGTTATTTTCAGGGAATCATTTGGCGAAGTGATATGGAACTGTAATATGGTCAAAACCTGCCTGGAACTACTTTAGCTGTGCTTTTCCCTGAAAATAATGACAATAAAGGTTCCATAAGGGGGTTTTGATGCTATTAAAGAACCATTTTTTGGGTCCCAAAGGACATTTTAAAAATCTAAAGACCTTTTTTCCACTCTAAGTACCTAGAAAGGTTCCACTGATGTTAAAGGTTCTTCATGGAACCATCAATGCCAATAAAGAAATTTTTTTTTTAAGAGTATAGGCCTATAAATGGTGCTAAAATTATACTGTCTTAGTACTGGCTAGTTTTCTGGAAACTACACAGGATGTTTGCCTCTAAAGGAAGCCTGATCTGGCAGCGTTTTCCCCCTGGTTCTGGCTTGCTACCAATGTGCTGTATATCGCAAGCTGTTCGTTAGAAAAAATTAACTTATTACACCACACCACATGCTATGCTGTCAATCAGCAAATGTGACAAAGCTTGGTCAGCATGTGTCTGTTTTAAAGATGCAATCAATCTCAGACTCAGAGTCCCACAAGAGTTCATTACCAGCAAAACACATTTCATTGCCAGCAGTTACTGCTACATGCTTTATTGATGTTCATTTGATAAATTAAACACTGAAACCATGTGGACTCGGACCTCGTAGGAAAGAAAAATCACCTCCGTCTCTTCAAAATCTCAGTTGATTCCTCTAGACAGCAATGAGAGCTTGTAAAACATCCAAAACGATAAGATTTTTTGTCCCATGTGTCCTCTAGAGTTTCAGAAGAGATCTCAACAATGTCTCAAAGTGTGCTCAGATTTGCTGAGATAAGTTATAAGTCTCATGATGTCAATTGTGTTCATTTTATTTCTTCTTTAAAGGAATTTAAAGTCAGCAAGAAACAGAAGTTGTGTTGTCTTTTCTTCTCTATTGTGCTGTATATCCGAGTGAAATTGCTTCTGGAACAAGAACAAATGTAGGGCGGGGCTTGATTTTGTCTGTGGGGAATTGATTGGATGGTTGTGGTTCGCTATTGGTGGATCTCATGTGAGTGACAGGTTGCCCCGCCCTCATCATCAAAGAAGAGAAGAGATGCTGTAAGAGGGAGGAGAAGATATTCTGATTCAAGATTACCAGGAACATGAATTTAACACAATAATGATGTGCATGGAGAAATCATTTAGAATAAATAATTTTTTTTTTTTTTTTTGTCAATTTAGATTTCAGCATACGGAGCCCCGCAAATGACATGCAGGAAAAAAAAATAATAGGCTAAATTGTATGCATGATTTACTAATTTGTTCGCTCAATTTGCTAAATCGTGCACACCATTTATAAATCGAGTGAACGAAATAGTAAATCATGAGCACGATTTAGCAAATCGAGGAACGAAACAGTAAATCGCGTGCACAATTTACTTTTTTTCTTGCATTCGCGGGGCTTCATTGCAATAATATGCTGTGATGCGATACAATTTTAATAGAGCAAGTGAGGGAAAGCAAACGCACACCTGTAGAGATGCATACCTTGACAAAGGCTACTAGCCGAAATGTTGGTTAATAAACAGCCTATGCTTAAGTGAGTGTGCAGTTGTTCTCCCTTCAAGTAATGCAATGCAATAACAAAAAGAACCTAAAGAGAATGTTCCTAAACTGTTAATTTTTGGCTCCTAAATAACAACCAAAAGGAATCCATGCCAACTTTAGGGGAACGTTCTGTTGGGAAGTCAGTTCTTTTTTGGTGCCGTCAGTCGATCCCCAAAGACATAAAAAACTCTAATGATCAATTGGTACTCAAGGCTGATGAAGTCAGGAATCCTCCATTCTCTCTCTCACATACATTCAAATGACTGTATGTATATTTGACTTTCATATCAAGCACTGGCAGACATGAATGTAGCGGATTGATCGTATGGCTTGTGCCTCCTCTCACTTTGGCCAGGAATCCACAGAGATCATGCCAGAAGGATTTGATTTTATAAGGCAGCAGAATTATTGTTCTTGAAAAGATCTTTTCACATGGGAAATAATGTGAGAAAATATGACTTGAAGTTGAAGGAGTAGCTTTTCACTTTCTTGAAAGTGAAGTCATATTGTCAAAGTTAAAGAAGACCTTTTAACATGATTTTTTTTTTACATTTTCAACTCTAGTGTGTAATGTTGCTGTTTGAGTATGAAAAAGCTCTGCGAAGTCCCTCCGGTGGGAGTTCTTCTCTATATCAGTGTCAGTGTTTCTGAACTCCCTGAAACGCCTCCATTGTAGTCTTGAGTTTTCTTCACAATATTCCTCATTTAAATAATTCATACGCAGAATAAAGGGGCGGGGCCTGGTTGAGTTGCAGCTCCTGGCGGTTATGGTAAGGGGCGGGACATTTCCCAAACACCAATCACAATACACTGCTCCAGCCGACCAATCAGAGCACATTGTGCTTTTCAGAAGGAGGGGCTTCATAGAGACAGGAACTAAACAGAGCGTTACTGACAGACTGGGAAGAGAGGAGCCGCAACAATGGAGAATATGAGGAAAATAATCAACATTCAAGCAGGAAAACCTGTTCTAGTAGAGCCCAAAAACTACATCAAGGTCATAATATGGCCTCTTACTTTCTATTCTATGCAGATAAGTAAGTCACTCAAATCCTTAGTCCCACAAAAAGTGCAAACAAAATGCTTTTATTTGTATTGCATAAAGCAACAAAAACAGTTCTATACATACTTAAGGAAAACCCTGAAAAAGAACCTCAATCCAAAGCTATAAGGTAAGACTAATAAATCAAGATTCTTTTAGTGTAGACAAAGCGTTAATCCTTTAGCCAACTCATTAGCAGCTGAGCGTTCAGCATTAATATGTGTTTGCTCCAGTTGGCACGACGCCTCCTAGTTACGTGCTCCTCTGAAGTGTGTGCCAGCCATGGCTGTAAGGAGGTTATAATGAAGCAAAACGATGGATAAATAGGCCAAAGATGACAGAAGAGAACATGGACATTCTTCTGCAGGGTAAGTGGAAGAACTGAGCCACAGTTTAGTGGTGCAGGGAGGAAAGAGGAACTGTGGTCTTGAGGAAGTGACATGGTGGCCCAGTTTCTTTTTGTGGCTGTGAGCTTCTGCAAGACTCCAGGAAACTGTGAACAACAAGACCACAACACAAATCAATGACGTTCAGAGGGTTGAATACGAGCCTGTTACTGAAGGCATCATTGCCATTCATTTCTAGTGACAAACACGTCCATACCAAGTGTTTTTCAGGTTTTAGGTGAACATTTTATACATGTACTTAAGCTGCATGAACTCCACCAGTGCATGATACATTTTGCATTCATTTAACTTTACTGTTTGTATTTATTTATTTTTTTCTTTTCAAATCCTAAAACTTCTAAATAAAATAACAAATAAATAAATAAATGACCCTGGACTTTTGGACCATACTGTACTAAAGTGTAATTTTCAGGTGTACTGTTCATCACTTCTTTTACTCACCTTTTAGCTTTTTGTTTGTGACAAAATGAATTTTTTCCCAATTAATATGAGGTCACATGAACTGTAATGTATAATAGTTATACAGAAAAAAATACAAGAAAATGATGTTTAAAATGGTTTAAGATTAAGTGTTATTGTTTTGACTTTTTATACATGTATTTAAGCTGCATGAACTCGAATAATGCAAAACCTGATTCATTCTTCATTGATTTAACTTTGCTGTTTATATATATTTTTTTAAATTCTAAAGCTTCTGTTTATCTACGGAATAAACGAATAAACAAACCCATAAATAAATAAGTGAACTAAACAGATAAATAAATAATTGCATTAATAAATAAACAAAATAAATAAACGAATAAATGCATCAATAAATAAACAAAATAAATAAATAAACGAACTAAACAGATAAATAAATAAATGCATCAATGCATAAACTAAATAAATAAACAAATAAATGCATCAATAAATAAACAAAAATAAATAAACTAAACAGATAAATATATGCATCAATAAATAAAACTACACAGATAAATAAATAAATAAATGCATTAATAAATAAACGAACTAAACAGGTAAATAAATAAATACATCAATTAATAAACGAACTGCACAGATAGATAAATAAATAAATGCATCAATAAATAAACAAACTACACAGATAATAAATAAATGCATCAATAAATAAACAAATTAAACAAACAAACAAATAAATAAACTAAGCAAACAAAGAAACAAATAAATACATACATACAATCATACATAAATGTCGTCCCAGACTTTTGGTCATACTGTACATGTATAAGATAAAGTGTTTATTTATTTATTTTATTTTTTTTTATTTTGATGTTCCTTTGTGCTTCAAAATGATTTTTTCCCCTATCAATATTAGGTCACATGAAATGTAATGCACTATAGTATACATGATTAAAAAAAAAAATACAAGAAAATGTTGTTTAAACTAGTCTTAGATGAAGTGATGAAATAGTTTTTCCCCTTCTGTCACTGAAGAACACTGCTTGGCATTTCAGCTTGACATAATAAATATAAGAGGAAATACTCATACTGAATTACAGCAGAAGAATCTGCTGCTGATCTAGAGTTCATCATTGATTTTCTGTTTACACTTGACAATGGCAGTCTAAAGCCAGCTCAATGTAACAGTACGGTGGACTCCTGCCATCTGGTGGCTGTGTACTGTCACCGCATCACACAGCATGGGTAAATAAGCTGTAGCAGAAATAATTTTCTGGCCAATTAAGGTCAGGCCCTATTAGCATGTGTCAAGAGAGATACGGCACGAAATGAAAGGGACTCCCACGGTCCATGAAGAACGGTGGTTTAACTGAACCTCCTCCAGGCAGACGAGAGACGAGCTGAAAGCAGCTGCAAACAAACTCATCTGATCATCTGTAATCAACTCATCAGTTCCCATCCTAATGAACAGGATCCCTGTGGCCTTCCCACAATCCCAGACAGAGAGGAGCTGCTCTCACACTGTAATTCTCTCTCATGTGTTGTGCGTTTCTCTCTCCATGTCAGCCATCCCCCATTCTTCCCACTTTCCCTGTCACGTCCCTCTCTTTCATTTTTATTTCTCTCTGATTCCCTCACTCTCTTTCTTTCTCTCCTTTTATCTTCATCACTTCTTCTGCTGCTCTTACTGATTGTGTCTTACAATTTCTCTCAATTTTGTCCCCCTTCTGTCACTCCCTCTGTACACAGGGAGAGTTTTCCAGGAAGCTCAGCAGATGACACACACTCGTACAGCTTGCTGAAGGCACCCTACGTGCTTTACAGACTCAAGCTGTGGAGGAAAAGGAAAAAAAAAAAAAAAAGAAAAGACGAATTGAACTGGAAGACATCAGATTTTGTGATGATTTTTAAAATATATAGATACAAAGAAAGTATACATGTATGAAAAAGTTAGAGGGTCCAAAATGTATTAAGTCTTTCTAATGTATTAATTAAATCAGATTAAGTGCAAACCAAAAAAATGTACATTTACTGTAAGTAAAAATGCAATAAATAAACAACTAAATGCATACATGAATGAATAAATAAATAAATGCACAGAAAACTAAATGCATACATAAATAAACAAACAATCAATTAAATGCATAGATAACTAAATGCATACATCCATAAATAAATAAATAAATAAATGCATAAATAAACAAACAAATAAATAAATAAATGCATAGATAACTAAATGCATACATGCATGCATAATTTTATAGATAAATAAATTCATAGATAACTGCATAAATAAATCATTTCAAATCAAATCAATTCATAGATAAATGCATAAATAAATAAATGCATAGATAACTAAATGCATGCATAATAGATAGATTAATTATCATCTCATAATAAATGTTCATGATCTGTAAATGTTTATTTTGTCTAAACTGTGTCTTTATTCTTTTTTTATATATTTATTCTTAAATGTTATTAGTGTCTTGTTAAATTTGTGTGTGTTCTGGAAGCTTTAATACCAAGGTAAATTCCATGTGTGTGCAAGAACACTTGGCAATAAAGATCTTTCTGATTCTTTATCTATCAATCAATCAATCAATCAATCAATCAATCAACAAACATACAAACAAGTCAAGCTCTTAATTTCCATTCTACGGGTACAATGTCATTCCATTAAATTAAAATAAATAGTTGTAGAGGAATTATAGTATAAAAAAGTCAGAGGGTCCAGAAGCTTCGGAAAAGAAGCTGTTTCTAATCCTGGTGGTGTGGGATCTATTGAGCTTATACGGCCTTTCAGAAGGCGGGAAGGAGAGCAGGCTGGATCTCGGATAGAAAAGGTCCATGATGATACACGGGACAGCACAGGTTCTTCTGTGCAGCTGTAGAAATCTCCAGCAGACCTCTGAAGAGGAGTTTTTACAGCTTTCTGTGAAAATAAAGGTGCTGATGTGCCTGTTTTACCAGGGCGAAGGGTCCATGAGACGTCCCGCGTGATGGATACTGAGGAACCTGAAACAGTGTTTTCTGTGGCTCTATGATTCCTCCATTCCACACACAGAGCAAATGCATTTATAAAGAGCATCTACTTTATAATAATGTACAGTGTTCATCTATCTATCTATCTATCTATCTATCTATCTATCTATCTAATCGGGGTTCAAGCGCTTTAAGGCCTTTAGCATATGCGCAAAAAGGTATTATGTTTTTATTTAGTAAGCATGTAACCATCTTAATCATAGATGGAAAAGACCATTTACAGCCAATACAGGAAATTTACCATAGAAAATATACAGTTGTTAAAGCTTTTTAACAGTTATCGAGGTTGAGGTAAAAACCTAGGACTAGTTCGCCAAAGTTGGTTTTTGAAAGATACGGCACATTTTTCAAGTCATTCGGACTAACGGTGAAGTAGTTATAGCTGTTTTCATGTTTTTTTCCTGTTATAGCACCACCAAGTGGCCAGTCGCCTTTTTCACGCGACCACAGAATGAGCTCTTACATAGGTGTGCTGAGTTTGGTGAAAATATCTCATTCCGTTCACGAGTTATAGTCACTTTAGTAAAGTGGCTCCACCTACTTCGAACGTTTTGGCGGCCCTTAGCGACCGTGAATCGAAATTTCAACTTTTTTTTTTGATAATTATTGACAATCAGACTCCGGAGAATCTCGATGCACTGGTTTGGTTCCGATCGGGTCCAAAACTTAGGACTAGTTTGCAAAAGTAGGTTTTTCAAAAAATCCAAAATAACCGGTCTGCCTGATAACTTTTTTAGGAGAGAATACTGATCCTTGGAAATTTTAACAATTACAATAGGGTTTTAGAGCTACACGCTTGAACTCCTAATCATTATATTTTATTATTGATACTAATATTTTACCATATTTATGCTGTTTCATAAAAGAAATTGTAAAAAGCAATAATGGTTGCAGGCACAATTTCACAACCGCTTACTGCCTCATTTCTTAATTACACATCTGATAGGTCGATACTGTTATTTCTCTGATCTGAAGCGGTTGTACCTCTCTGTACGGTTCTACATTATCATTTTCCTCTGTCTGTTGAAAAACACCCAAAGGCTGTTGTGTCTCATAAATTACACTGACATGAAGTCCAAGCCTCATTATTTCGTGACTGGCTGCATCTGCAGTATCCTATGCCACGACCATTTCAAAGAAACAGCCTCAAAGTTAAAACAAAGGGACAGAATGTTTGAGTCATGCAAAGAAATAGATATATGTGACATCCTGTGAGTGCCGGAAGCACAAAAAGTCTTAATCAACAAGTAATGTCAGAGCGGGTTGTAAAGGTCACACATTCATCAAGAACAGGCCTGCTGGTCTGAGCTGTCAAAGAGCTTCTGCTCACGGGTCGACAGGGGAATATTCCTCACGACACTGTCTCACTACGCTTTATTTCTCTTCCAGCATTCGCCCGCCACACAAAACCTTATTATAAGCCAACATTTTCTGACATTTCCCTGTATCTTTTTTCAGCCGATCCCTGAGCCGTCGGTAAAGAGACGCCTCTGGACGTTTTAGATTATTCTGATAGATGCTGGGTCGTTGCAGTTGTTCGCAGTCTCATGTGATGTAAGCGTCCCAGTACCGGCTGCTGGTCAGAATCTCTCTATCTGTGACACCTTCACATTTAACAGAAGCTGATGCACTTCTATGGATTCAGATAATATTCAGAGTCCTACTTTAAATGTAGTGCATCGAGGATTTATTGTTTTCCACAGTGTCACATGGGGAAGATTGTATCTAAATGTACACTGTAAAAAAAGTATACCTATTCCAACATAAAAACTTAAGTTACATTAAACTGACTGACAACTTTAAAGAGGTCATGAATGCCGCTGTTTTATAATGTTTCCTGGGGTGCACTTATAATAATCAAAAATAATCATAATTTAGAAATAAAAGGCATTTTTCCTACCCGGATTTTATCCCTCTGATTTGAACGCTCTGTTTTAAGGGGCGTGTCTGCTGTGAGACTTCAGTGTAAACGTATTTGCACATGAAATAGCTCTCGAAAACTTTTAGCACGTTTTTAATATTACAGCTCTCAAGGTTAACTAATCGTGAGAAATGCTGCTTTACATTTAGATCTATGGCGTTATATTTAGGTCGTGGCATGAAAGGTTGCAGTGATGATCATTGTAGTCGATCACAGACATGTTGTTGAGCTCATGAAAGCAGTGATCTCGTCATTGTAACTCGATTTCTGCACACTAACGAATGCTTTCTTCATAACTAATAGTGCAAACGCGATATAACTAAGATATTCCTTGAATAAAACAGGAATTTTGGCGTGAGTTCAGAACTCATTCATCACTGATAAACTCACGCTGTTTGATTGACAGCTCCAGCGATTGTAAAGGGAGCGTTCTTTGATCGCTTTCTATATATAATTTAATCACCATTTAAATGACAGATTATTTTCATCCTACTAAGAGAAACAACATGAAGTTGAGCGTTTAGTCACTGGTTTGATTTACTGACACACAGACAAAGAACATCTGACTGTACATGAATCATTAATATCAGATCAGGCATTAGAATTAACACAGTTACTCACATGTTGTTGCATTACTGTCGAGTCCATATCGTAAAAGTCTGTTTGCAAAGCCTGCGCCGAAATGAGAATCCACATTCCAAAGAATCCACATTCCATATTATTGTGCATTCTCAAATCTGTTTATGCTGAAACTATTTTGTGCAAACAGCCATCACAAATCAACACATGGAAATAAACAATATGAGACTCGTCTGACTCTGAATGTTTGCTGCTGTTCTCCTGTGATAGTTGTCGTCTGCGCGGGTCCCGGGCGTCTGCTGTGGTGTAAATGCAGAAGGCAGACATTAGGTGCGTGTTCTCTCACTCCAGCCTGAATTATTGAACCTCACTCTGATGTGCTTGTGATGTTTTACTGAGGAAGTTCAAATGCATAAATGCAAGATGGAGGCTTTAAAGTTTTGAAGTCGAATCCCACAAACTAAGTAAGCAGTATTGTGACCACCAGGAACATGCTGTCAATAAACAAACAAACTTGAGGCTATTTAATTTGACAGTGTGTTTGAAAATATCTGTGTTTACCACAAGGAACAAATGTGATGTTCTCTAGGTCTCTTCCTCGCCTGCAAAAGAGAGATGATTATTAATGTGACATAATACATGATAGCTGTGGGCAATGTTGACTGTGAAATCTGCTAATTAACTTTTAGCATTTATGGTTTTTTTTTTGTTCCTTCTAAACTCGGCAAAGGACGATGTGTTCACCAGAACACTATATATTTAGCTATATCTGCACAATGTACACAAACAACAAACAAACAAACAAACAAACACAAAATGACCAGCAGCTGTGATCCTTTAGTCAAGAAAATGCTGATTGTTGTCCTAGCCAGCTGATGGCAGCCATACTCTTCACTGTGAGCTTTGAGGAACATCAAACACACACACACACACACACACACACACACACACACACACGCACATATCACTCACACACACACACACCACACACACGCATACATACACATACATACACCACACACGCACATACCACACACACACACACACACACACACACACACACACACGTGTATACATACACATACATAAATACACACACACAACACACGCACACACACATACATACACACATACATACACACACGCACATACATACACACACACACACACACACACAACACATCACACACACACACGCGCACACCACACACACACCACACACACATGCACGCATACAAACAACACACAACATGCACACACCACACACGCGCACACGCACACACACGCACATACCACACACATGCACACATACAAACAACACACACACACACATACAAACAACACACAACATGCACACACATACAAACGCACAGACCACACACACATGCACACATACAAACAACACACAACACACACACAAACGCACATACCACACGCGCACACGCACATACAAACAACACACAACACACACACACACACACAAACAACACACATGCACACACACATTACAACACAAAACATGCACACACATACAAACACACACACACACACCAAACAACACACATACAAACACACAACACGCACACACACAAACGCACATACCACACACGAGAACACGCACACACACACCACACACACATGCACACATACAAACAACACACACACACACACCACACACACACATACAAACAAAACAACACACATGCACGCACACGTGCACACACACACACACACACACAGAATGCGATGTTAAAATGTGAAAACTGAATGCCCATGTATCTCACAGCACTGAAGTCTTGACATAAACGTTATTTCAAGAGATCCCAAAATGAGCAGCGAAATGATAAATGACGCACTGTGATAAATGATAACACATACATCTGATTTCGTTTTTATTGATAATAATTTGAGTCTGCAAGAGATGCATTGGCATCCAGACGGTTAGCATGTGATAATATGCTATAAATAATACAGAAATATAAATACGCAGAGGTCTCTCGTAGCAATTAACTGATCCATCAGCACTGTAGATTATATACAGATGCAGCGGCCCTTTGGGTTTAATGCATCTTCTAAAGGAAAAATCAATTAAGACTTGACAGGGTTTAATCACAGTGTTAAGCTTTGCAGGAAACATCAAGTGTTTTTCCTCCGTTCTCGAAACCTCCCAAACACATTTAATGGTGTTTTCGACCAGGTTTAAAGTCAGAGAATATTGCTTTCAAGATGATCTAAATCCACGCTGATGACGAAATGAGCATTGTGTAGAAAATTACCAGTAGCTCTGGGATCATTGTGTTGAAAGGACAAGGAGTTTTCAGTCATTTTGATGCCAGACGGCTGGGATTATTTATTTATTTATTTATTTATTCATGTGAGGCATGGAAGATGTAAATATCACAATGAACAGCTGCTGGTGTTCAAGGGAGGGAAATTGGGCAAGAGTTTTTCCTTTTCTGTATGGAGGGGTAGACATGACATAAAAGCTGTGTTTGTGTTTAATTTAACCCAGAAGGCTCACCAGATTTACACGTCGTCAGGAATATTTGCCCAGCTTTCCATGCACTTCTGTTTCCATTATACTCGGTCCAAATAATTACGGCTGAAACTTTCATGGCATAAAATGTTTATCAGGAGTGTTGTCAAATCTAGTCCTGCGCTCACAAGAGCTCAAAATCAAAGCCTGGTCTAGAAACCACTAAACGACTCCCTTTCCTCATCTCCGTCCCCCCGAGGAGCGCATGAGTGACGGAGAGGTGCTGTTTGCTCCGTCTAAAAGGCTCTCATCCATCCAGCCTGTCACAGCATCTGCACTAATAAAGAAAACCAGACCATCTAAAAAATTTAACGGGTTCTCAAAGAGGAACAAAGTGTGGTGGAGTCTGATTGGATCCTTCACGGTTAAGCAGCATAGAAACATCAGGGTGATTGAGCCTCGTCCTTTGGAAAACGCCGCTTGCATTCAAAATACTTCAGAGTTAGTAAAAGATTTTTAGAAAATGATGAGTATTTTCTGCCATTAACAGTTATGTCAGGGTTTATCTGTGTTTGCTTTGGTTTTGTTCATGTTTTCGTTTAGTTTCCTTGGTTTTCATCTGGTTATTCATTGTTTGATTAATATTTGCACCTGGGATTCATTTCATTAATTGGTTCGGTTCTGATCACATTATAGTGCAGTTGTTCTGTTCGTGTCTTGATTCCAGAGTTCTTTGTTAAATAAACTATCACTGCTGCGATTAGATCCTTTCTCCCTCGTCATTTCAACCTACTGTACAAGTTATTCATTTATGTTTTGAATCATTTTGGTTTCCAGTCTTAAGCATTACTGCAAGGTTGAACAATTGTGCAAAATAAGTAATTAATAATATTGATAATAAAATAATGATTGTCTTTATTTTTTTTTTTTTAATCATTGGTGCTTAAAAAAAAAAAAAAAAAAAAAAATTGATCGATTTGATTTGATTGATAATTTTGAGTGATTTTTTTTATGTTGGTGTGAATGATTTTTATTGACAAAAAAAAAAAAAAGATAGATAAATTATTATTTTGTTAGACCTAAAGTAAGTATTTTACATATACTATTTATAATTCTATGGTAAAACTTTTGTCGATATTGTTAACATTAATTAATTAGATTAGTTATCCATGAACTAAAAATGAAAAGTACTTCTAAAGCATTTGTTAATCTTAATGAATGTTAATTCCAACATTTACTACTACATGAATTAAATAATAATAATTAAAAAAATGTATCTGTTAAAGGGGTCATGAGTTGAGAAATCAACTTTTCCTTGAGCTTTTGATATATCAGAGGTCATCGTACCATAAGAATATCTTGTACGTTTCAGAACTGAAAACTTCCTTGTTAGTCCAATAAAAGCTTTTATTGACACCAGACCCAGCGAACGACTGATCCTGGAATGTGCCTATCTATGGTGAAACTCCGCCTCCACAGAAGAAATCAACGCCTATTTCATCATTGTAACGTTAGCCCCGCCCACTGGTGTGTTAGTGAGATGAGGAGGAGAGAAGAGCGATACAGGACTAAAAATAACATTACCTTTTAAAGGATCCTATATGGTTATTTATTTTCAACAATGTGAATGTCTCAGTTGAGCTTTATTTATTTGTATTCGGTACATTTCACTGTGGATTCTTTGGTAAATCAATCGCATTTTGGCGCAGGCTTTGCAAACAGACTTTTATGATATGGACTCGACAGTAATGCAACAACATGTAAGTAACTGTGTTAATTCTAATGCCTGATCTGATATTAATGATTCATGTACAGTCAGATGTTCTTTGTCTGTGTGTCAGTAAATCAAACCAGTGACTAAACGCTCAGCTTCATGTTGTTTCTCTTAGTAGGATGAAAATACGCTCCCTTTTCAATCGCTGGAGCTGTCAATCAAACAGAGCTCACAGCAGACACGCCCCTTAAAACAGAGCATTCAAATAAGAGGGCTAAAATCAGGGTAGGAAAAATGCCTTTTGTTTCTAAATTATGAGAATATTTGATGTAAAAAGCATACTAACATTATAAGTGCATCCCAGGAAACATTATAAAACAATGCAGTTCATGACCCCTTTAATAGACCTGAGCTAACATGAACTAATAGTTACTGTCACGATCACCAGATGGAGTGCCCTGGTTGTCCACTAGAGGGCATTCCACCCCAGACTATTGCCACTCAATCAAGGACTACATTTCCCATAATCTATTGCCTGGACTCATCATACCTGATTACATTTAGCTCATTAGCTTGTTAGTCTCTGCCTATATAAGCCTGGTTCATTCTGTCATTCATTGCAAAGTCTTGTATGTGTCAGCACTGCATTTCTGAGCACTCATTTGGTTTCCTGTTCGCCTTTGTTCCTGTTCCTGTTCATGTTCATGTTTGGACTGTTTAACCCTGTGTTTTGAACTTTTAGATTGCGTCTTTGGATTACCCCCTCAATAAACTGCACTTGGATTCTCAACCCACATCTCAGAGCTGTATATGACAGAATGAACCAGGCTTATATAGGCAGAGACTAACAAACTAATGAGCAACAGCTGAATGTAATCCGGCATGATGAGTCCGGGCAATGGATTATGGGAAATGTAGTCCTTGATTGAGTGGCAATAGTCTGGGGTGGAGTGCCCTCTAGTGGACAACCAGGGTGATCGTGACAGTAACAAAGATGAATAAATACTGAAAAAAATGTAATGCTCATATGTTAGTTAATTATCTGTAAATTAGTTAATATATAATTATTATGGGAGAAAAATGAACTGAACTGAATTTAAAACTTCAACATTTTGTAAATTGTAAAACCAACCTTTTTTTTTTTTTTTTGAGAATGTCCCAGGTGTTACTTTTGGCCTCAGTACTGAGGAAAATCACTCAAAGGTAAAGTCTCCTTCCATCAGCTTCAGTCTTAACATATTCCTGAATACTGAGTGGTCCATCTCTCTGATTATCGTTTCTCTTAAAGCTCACACACCCGACCGGACAGAGCCCTCGGGACAGGTGAGGGGCCCTAGAATGTCAACACGACTAGCTCTAAGTCACCTCCGTTCTGCTGAGGCTTTACACCTGTGTCCGTGTTTGTGGCTATAGAGCTGGTTAAGTTGAAAAAGCTGCAGGCCTTCAGGGGAGGACGGGAGTGTGTCCTTGACAAAGCGACATATCTAACAGAGTCCTGCAAGGCTCCTCGTTTGACATGGTGTTTGAGTTGTTTGTTGCGGTGTCTAGAAAGTGCAGGTTACCACCTGACTGTGATTTACAGGGACCCAGACTGAATCTTGCATTTAAAACTAGACAGACCTCAAGACTTAAAGGTGAAGTGGGTCATTTCTGCGCCACTAGCATTACCAGAATGAACAGAATTGCAAAACAGCAGGTCTCTCAAGAATTTGCATGACCTTAAAAGAATGGGAAAACACCGCACATGTGGAACACAATAACTAACTTGTGTCACATGATCCTTCAGGAATCATTCTAATATGCTGATCAAGACACATTTCCTATGGAAGCTTGTTTCCGCCACGGAATAATAATAATAAAAAAAAGATAATTGTGACTTTTTATCTCACAATTCTGACTTTTTTCCCCTCAGAATTGCGTGATACAAAGTTGCAGTTGCGAGTTATAAAGCCAATTGTGGGATATAAACTCTCAAGTCTGATGTTTTTTCCTCGCAATTCTGATGTTTTCTTGCAATTGCGAGTTATGAAGTCCAGTTCTGAGGTAAAAAAAAGACTTTTTCCTCAGATTGTGTGATATAAACTCGCAAATTTGTGTTATAAAGACAGAATTGCAAGAAATAAACTCGCAATTCTGACATTATAACTCGCAATTACGTGTTACGTGTAAAGTCACAATTGCGTGTTTTAAAGTCAAAATTGTGAGAATAAAACATGCAATTGTGACTTATTCTCACAATTCTGGCTTTAAAACACGCAATTGTGACTTTTATTCTTACAATTCTGACTTTATAACAAGCAATTGCGAATTTATTTCACATACAGTATCCTTCCCAAATATTGGCACCCTTAGTAAATATGAGCAAAGGTGGCTGTAAAAATAAATCTGCATTGTTTATCCTTTTGATCTTTCATTCAAAAAATTCACAAAATTCTAACCTTTCATATAAGTAAACCAAGTGAAAATGGGGGGAAAATCACATTATGAAATATATGTTTTTTTTCTAGTTCACGTTGGCCACAATTATTGGCACCCAATTATTGCAACATCCTTTTCCCAAGATAACAGCTCTGAGTCTTCACCTATAATGCCTGATGAGTCTGGAGAACACCTGACATGATATCAGAGACCATTCCTTCATGCAGAATCTCTCCAGATCCTTCAGATGCCCAGCTCCATGTTGGTGCTTCTTCTCTTCAGTTCAGTCCACTCATTTTCTTTAGGGTTCAGGTCAGAGGACTGGGATGGCCATGGCAGAAGCTTCATTTTGTGCTCAGTGACACATTTTTGTGTTGGTTTTGATGTTTGTTTTGGATCATTGTCCTGATGGAAGATCCAACCACGGCCCATTATAAGATTTCTAGCAGAAGCGGTCAGGCTTTGATCTGTTGGTATTTGATAGAATCCATGATACCATGTATCTGAACAAGATGTCCAGGACCTCCAGCAGAAAAATAGGCCCACAACATTAAAGATCCAGCAGTATATTTAACCGTGGGCATGGGGTACTTTTTATCCCTGTGTGCACCAAACCCATCTGGTGGGTTTGCTACCAAAAAGCTCTTTTTTTTTTAGTTTCATCTGACCATAGATCCAGGTCCCTTTTGAAGTTCCAGTCATGTCTGACGACTGAATATGCTGGAGTTTGTTTTTGGATGAGCGAGGAAGATTTTTCTTGAAACCCTCCCGAACAACTTGTGGGGATGTAGGTGCTGTTTGATCTTTTTTTTTTTTTTTAGGCTTTCTGAGACTCAAGACTCAACTAATCTCTGCAATTCTCCAGCTGTGATCCTTGGAGAGTCTTTGTCCACTCAAACTTTCCTCCTCACTTCACATTAGGACGATTCAGACACACGTCCTCTTCCAGGCAGATTTGTAACATCTTTAGTTGATTGGAACTTCTTAATTATTGCCCTGATAGTGGAAATGGGGATTTTCTATTTTCTTACAGCCACTTTCTATTTTGTGAAGCTCAACAATATTTTGCTGCACATCAGAACTACAGTTGAGCTCAAAAGTTTACATACCCCTTGCAGAATCTGCAAAAATGTTAATCATTTTAACAAAATAAGAAGGATCATGAAAATTGCGTGTTATTTTTTATTTAGTACTTTCCTTAATAAACTTTCACATAACAGATGTTTACATAAAGTCCACAAGACAAAAAAATTGCAGAATTTATAAAAATGACCCTATTCAAAAGTTTACATACCCTTGATTCTTAACACTGTGTGTGGTTACCTGATGATCCACGACTGTTTTTTTTGTTTTGTGATGGTTGTTCATGAGTCCCTTGTTTGTTCTGAGCAGTTAAACTGAGCTCTGTTCTTCAGAAAAATCCTCCAGGTCCTGCAGATTCTTTGGTTTTCCAGCATCTTTTGCATATTTGAACCCTTTCCAGCAGTGACTGTGTGATTCTGAGATCCATCTTGTCACACTGAGGACAACTGAGGGACTCAAACACAAGTATTAAACAAGGTTCAAACATTCACTGATGCTCCAGAAGGAAACACGACGCATTAAGAGTCGGGGATGTAAACTTTTTGAATTGGATGAACAGAATAAATTGTACTTTTTTTGTCTTCTGGGAAACATGTAAGTATCTTTTGTAGCTTCCAAAGGGCAGAACTAAATGAAAAAATATGTTCTTTAAACAAAATAAAAAAAAACTTGCACATCAACTTCTTGTTCAAAAGTTTTCACCCCTGACTCTTAACGCATCGTGTTTCCTTCTGGAGCATCAGTGAATGTTTGCAGCTTTTTTAATAGTTGTGTTTGAGTCCCTCAGTTGTCCTCAGTGTGAAAAGATGGATCTCAAAATCATATAGTCACTGCTGGAAAGGGTTCAAATATGCAGAAGATGCTGGAAAACTGAAGAATCTGCAGGACCTGGAGGATTTTTCTGAAGAACAGAGCTCAGTTTAACTGCTCAGAACAAACAAGGGACTCATGAACAACCATCACAAAACGTGGATCATCCAGGAAACCACACACAGTATTAAGAATCAAGGGTATGTAAACTTTTGAATGGGGTCATTTTTATAAATTCTGCTATTTTTTTGTCTTGTGGACTTTATGTAAACAACTGTTATGTGAAATAGTTTATTAAGGACAGTACTTAATTCCCTTAGTACCCTTTCAATTCTTTTCCTTCAATGAAAGGTTAGAATTTCCCCAAAGAATGAAATTCAAAGCAGAATATTTCAACAGAATACATTAAATGGTACTACAGGAGTGTCATGATGGTTTTTCTCATTAGAAGAGCTAAAGAGCGCACAATATATGAGCCATTCCCATCAGAAACAACAGGCTGAATTAATACTTCACTCTTTGTGAGTGATGAATAACCTGAACAAAGGACTGCACTTGTTGCTACCATCTTACCACAATTCCCAAGATCCAGAGTTACACGCTCTCCATTAAATCCTCACCATTGTATTACTTCACAGAGGCCATTGAGAAGAAGACAATTGGCATGCGTGTGATTCCAGTATTACGATGTTAAATGGAAAGTTGGCTGAGCGGATGATGGAAGGGACGTATTGGAAGCTCACTTCAAGGACTTGCTTATCAGTCTCAGCACAGGTAGTCTCGTTTCAGCCCTGTTTCTTTCTCTATGGGGAATAGGACATTTCAACAGGAAGTTCGGCACCTGTGCCGCATCCTCTTCACATACCACCACGGTGAGTGATTAAATGAGAAACGATAGCAATCTCTCTCTCTCTCTCATTCGCTCGAGCCCTTTTCTCTTCCCCTGACCCCAAAACGCATTAACAAATCATGAGATCTTTATCTGTCTCATTCTGTCTGTGACTGTCCTCCTGGGAGGGTGACCAGAGGCCAGAACGCATTTGTAGTTTCTGCGTTTGTGTCCAAAGTCTTCCAGATATTGCTCTAAATATTTCAAAAGCATTCACATTTTGCAGGCGGCAAATGCCAATTATACACAAAGAGTCTGGAACAGAGCCGCTGTTTATGCTCTCCAAGATAATTTGTGAAGCAAACAAGAATTGTGTCTGAATTCACAGGCTCGAGGAGCATTTTAGGCCGGCCACCTGCATCCATTGAGCCTTCTCACTCCGGAAACATCCTCATTTGGGATTCTCCGCACGCTTGGGCAAGGGAATCGCGTGAGACAAAGTTTCGCTTGTTTTATCTTCAGAGTTGAGGGTCTGACGGGGGGCCAGATGGTTCATTAGCCTGACAGAGCCTGAAATGTGAGCTGCCTGACACTGCTTATTAACTTCAGCACAACATATCCTGCGATTCAAGAGGATTTCATTTCCATATCCAGGCCTGCTTTGACCCTCATACTATTCAGACAAATCAAAATTCGCCATCTTTCTTCCCTGTACTCGCAGCGTTGGATGTAATGATCTGGACTACTGACATTCTCTAATGTTTGAGTATATATTTGCATAGAAATGATTGAAGACAAGCCAGTTGGATGCTTCAGAGTATATGACGTAAATCACAACCTTAGACAACTGCAAGACTCTTCAGCCTATCCAGGTTCTTAATAGAGCACAATATATAAATTTACTTCAAAAGCAGGCATCATTATGTTCCTCGGTTGTGCAATTGCTGCTTTGGGGTTTTATGTAGAAAAAAAATCTTAACCATTAAAGATATCTAAATATTATAAATAAATTGATTTGACATTCATCACTCAAAATACAATTTGTCAGCAGAACAATAAAGAATAACATAAAAATATACCATAATACAATGAAAGAATATATATAGGGTCTAAAAGTAACACTCATCAAGCACCAAATGTGAGTAAATCTTGTCATTCACCAGCAGGCTGGTAACATTGTTATGAATTTTAACAATACAGTGTTGTGAGAACATGAACGTGAGCGATACTCGGGACAGTTGACGGGCCAGCGCTGCATCGTCATGAAAGACGACGCGAAAGGAAACTCAATTCGTAACTCTAAGTGCTCGTCCAGAAAGCCGCGTCTCAGACAGCGTGCGAATACTGAATGGAGCTCTCACATCTTCTTGTGCTTAATTCACACAAAATTATGTCCAAGAAAGTGCCTGTCTCGGCGGGGATCCTAAACATAGTCGGTCATGTCTTAAGTGAACATAAACAGTCGAGAAAGACAACACATGTGTAACAGTATCAGTATATTGGATCTGTGCATTACAGTATGTCTTAAAGTGGACCTAATGCTCCTGTTACATGATGTAATATAAGTCTCTGGTGTCCCCAACATTTGTCTGTGAAGTTTCAGCTCAAAATACCCCACAGATCATTTATTATAGCTTGTCAAATTTGCCCCTATTTGGGTGTGAGCAAAAACACGCCGTTTTTGTGTGTGTCCCTTTAAATGCAAATGAGCTGCTGCTCCCGGCCCCCTTTCCAGAAGAGGGCGGAGCTTTAACAGCTCAACAACAACAAAGCTGGAGAATCTCACGCAGCCAAAATGAGGATTGTCAGTAACGGTGTTCAGCCTTACATTGTTCAAACCGGAGTCGACACTGATGGAGAGACTCAGGAAGAAGTTACAACTTTTAGACGTTTCTGAATGGTTCGTGGATAAATTTATGTAGTTGCTGTGGAGTTGATTCAACTCATCGACTAGCATGTGCCGTCATGTTAATCTTTTGTGCAAATCCAGCGTTGAATTGACCCTCGTTTGTGAAGCAGTCCGGCGTAAAATGACGGCATGACAACAACACTCTACTACAACAACTCTTCCTCTTCTCTAAAGCAGCCCAACATGGCCTCGCCCCCTTTGTTGCGTGTTCTCGGGGGCGGGGTTTATGTAAATTTTAGGGTTAGTGATGTCATTAACCCGGGAAGAAGCTCGTTGTAGTCCCTACCAGCCGTTTGTTGTAGTTCTTAAAACACAAAGACGGCAGGAATATTAGGCTGCTGTCACTTTAAAGGGGTCCTTGATTATGATTTCACTTTTTTAACTTTAGTTAGTGTGTAATGTTGCTGTTTGAGCACAAACAACATCTGCAAACTTATGACGCTCAAAGTTCAATGCAAAGGGAGATATTTTCTTTTACAGAAATCACTTTTTAATGGTAATAAAACAACAATAGACAAAGAAAAAAAATCACTCTCTGCTCTTGACTGAATAACTTTTGTAACTTTAATGAGGATTAATCTATGTTTAACTTATGACCATCCTGTGTTATTTTACATTTAATTGCTTTATTAAATTTATGTACCTAAAAACTACTATTAAACCTACCTGAAAAAACCGACTCGAGAAGCACTGTTTATTTCATTTGTATGTTTGTTTTATTGTATTTATTTGTACTATTTTGCTCGCAATTTGATAATTTGTTCTCATTTCATTACTGACTGTTAACTTGTCTTTAATAATATTTTAAATTTAATTAGTTATTTTAATGCATCAAGTTAAACTAAATTAAAATGAGAAATGTTGACATATTTCTCAAACCAGATGATTTAGAATAGATATCTTTATTGGTTAAGAATTTTGCTTCTTTTAAGCATAAATAACTTTTTTCATGAGGTTTATGCTTAAAACAAGAAATAAAAAATCTGCTTAATTTTATACAATAAGCAAAACCTTATCTTAGAGACTTGCTTTTCAAGTACTTTTAGATACTTTTAACAGGAAGACAACATATTATTTGCTGCAGTGCTGAATCTGCTCACACACAAAACCTAAAGCGAAATTCTTCACGTTTAATTTAAACCGCATTCTGCGCTCAGATTGGAGAGCGCCGCAGCTGTCCTGACCGTGGGAGTGACCATTACCCAGTGTGAAAGCATGCCACAATTTGTTGTTTGTCCTATTATATGTGTTCACACCATGCTCTACAGCGGTTGACAGCCTTTCTTATGAGCCCGTGGGGAGAGTATTATCTCTATCTATTCTCTTTCAGCTCTTGCCTTTCTCAGCTCTGAAATCTGTGGCGAACACCGCCATCCGCTCTCAACAATTATAGAACCAGGTTCTCTGAGGTTGACTGAGACAAAACCCTCTCCATTTAGAAAGGCAAACTGACAATAATGAGATTATGGCATCTGAGACTGGGGATAAGAGTGCCATTTCCCCAGCAGCGACCTAAATCATGCACACTGAAATCATATTTGCTTAAGATCTTTGACAAAGCACTGCAAAAGGAATTGCGCTGAGAGCAGAAACAAAATGCCTCCTTTCTCGGGGTTCTGCAGTGTTTTGTCAGAGCAGGGAGTGGGTGTTTAACAGATGAGTTTCCCCCAGTCAAACTGGAGGCTAAATTTAAGTGTGTTAATGAATCTGGATCTCTGCAGCAATCAGCACCTCACATCACTGCCAACATCACCACGGCCTCGTCTGCCTGCGGGAAACCTTGCTACCGAATGCCCCTCTCTTCTTTGCACTTTCTATAGTTCTCGCTCTCCCTGTAAATGTGTTCAAATATTTATCAAATGAATGCCAGTGACATTAGTAAACGTGTAAACAGCTGACTGAAAGTGATAAAGTTGCTCTAAGGAACTAAAGCGCACTCCTTTTCGCTTCAATATGTATCCTCAGGTTTTCCTGAATTCATAGGGAGTCCTGGAATAAAATTATAAGGGTAAAAAAAAATGCATTCATTGGGCGCGTTTACCTTCAGATAGCTCTTATAATAGGTCTTATATCTGTTAATAATTCTTAATGAGAAACAAAAGCCATGATTTTCAGATGAATTTAAAGGATTTGTATATCAATCAGACTGAAGTGTATCTGTATGAAGAATTAAAAAGAGTCTGACCCACATTCATAGTTAATCTCCTTTCCAAAGATTATATTTGATTTTGAGAAAACCTTTAAATTATTTGAATCCCTCTCGAATGAGTGCTTCTACCGCTCTCGGTTTAACGTTTGAAGTCTTTCAGCTGTCTTTTGAAGATTTTTATTTGATGTCCCCAGTGTTATAGTTTTACAGTACCACTTTCTGTTCAATCATCAGTTCTTTAAAATCCTTGAAATCGTTAATTGGTCACAAGAATCTTAAAGGGATCGTTCATTCTGTGATCATTTACTCATGTCATTCCAAACCTGTACGACTTCATTCCTCTCCGTGGAACACAAAAGGATTTAAAATATTTTAAATAATGCACTATAGTGGTCACTCTTTTTAATGGAAATACAATAGTGAGGCATTTAAGGTTCAAAAAGGACACCATAAATGTAGTCCATACGATGCTTAAAGGATTAGTTCACTTCAGAATTCAAATTTCCTGATAATTTACTCACCCTCATGTCATCCAAGATGTTTATGTCTTCCTTTCTTCAGTCGAAAAGAAATGAAGGTTTTTGAGGAAAACATTCCAGGATTTTTCTCCATATAGTGGACTTCACTGGGGTTCAACGGGTTGAAGGTCCAAATGTCAGTTTCAGTGCAGCTTCAAAGAGCTCTACACGATCCCAGACGAGGAATAAGGGTCTAAATTAGAGAAACCATCGATCATTTTCTAAAAAAAATAAAAATTATATACTTTTTAACCACAAATGCTCATCTTGCACTGCTCTGTGATGCGCCACGCATTACGTAATCACGTTGGAAAGGTCACGCGTGACGTAGGTGGAAGTACCGATCCAGTGTTTACAAAGCGAACGTGCAAAGACTAAGTCAAACGGCCTTTACAAAAAAGGTAAAACAATGATGGCGGACGATTTTGAAGTTGGAGGAAAAAATGAGATGGAGTTTTTTTGCCCTACCGCGGTACTTCCGCCTACGTCACGCGTGACCTTTCCAATGTCATTACGTAATGCGTGGCGCATCGCAGAGCAGTGCAAGATGAGCATTTGTGGTTAAAAAGTATATAAATATTTTATTTTTAACTGTTAATCTCTGCAATCAGATATTTCAGACTTATTTTGTGAAAAAATGATTCATTCACAAATTTGATGGTGTTTTTTTTTTTACTGTGTTACTGTGATAACATAAAACTAACTATGAACTACGAAAACATAAAACTAATAATCTGAGACTGAGGAAGACTCACCCAATGAGTGCAGTAACCAACTCACTAGACACCTTTGTGTTTTTATTGGCTTGTGCTTGAAGTTCTATTGTGTTTTTGTAAAACGGACGAGGTGTAGGTGTAGAATAAAGCATTCCCTTTGTTTTTTCTCTCATTTCCTCTGTTGGTTTTAGTGATATCAGCCAAATAAATACATGTAGGATCCAGTCCAAAGCTCAGTGTCTGGAGAGTCAGCAGTTTACTTGAAATACAACCGCCATTTCCAAAGAGATTGAAAGGTGTTGCTTAAAAGGAGCTGTTAAAAAACACTATTGTCCATTTACCATTACAATACGTATTAGAAAAAAAAACAGGTATATATATATATATGCAGTATGGAAGGCCAAGAGGTTCAAAAACGTGAATTTTAACATGTTAACAACACGTAAAATACGTGTATTTAACTCTAGCCAAATTATGATGAAAAAAAATGAATTCTATGTTAATTGCAATATATATATATATATATATATATATATATATATATATTTTTTTTTTTTTTTTTTCATATAATTTTCTATGAATCCAAGAATCCTAAAACAATGTATCATTTCCACAAAACTATTAAGCAGCAAAATCTGTTTTCAACATTGAAAATAATGAGAACCATTATTAATAACTGAGTACCAATAATAACTGAGCATCAAATCATCATATTAGAATGATTTCTGAAGGATCATGTGACACTGAAGACTGGAGTAATGATGCTGAAAATTCAGCTTTGATCACAGGAATAAATTACATTTTACAATATATTCACATAGAAAACAGCTATTTTAAATGTTAATAATATTTCACAATTTTTACTGTATTTTTGATCAAATAAATGCAGCCTTGGTGAGCAGAAGAGCTTTTAAAAGCATTGAAAAATTCCAAACGTTTGACCTATACACTATATAGATCTATGTTATTCTATAGTTAAATGATTTAAATGAAATAAAATTAACATGCCATCCCATTTTAAAGACAAATATTTTGGGGGAAGACACGGGTCTATACTCTTGAAGGTTTTTATTCATTCAGTCTCTTGCAATTCAGAGTGACAAGATAAAAGAAACGGAACATTAACACCATCGATGCCACTGGACTGAAAAAAAACAAAAAAAAACATATCTGCTCTTTCCAGTTTCATTCTCAGATGTGCCCTCACACACGCTTGCAAAACCAGCGTTAAAAGCATCAGCAGGCTGAAGACAGAGCGTTCCTTATCTTCAGAGGCTGTGGGGGGCATCAGACTGACACTTAACAGCAAATCAGTTCTCCCTTCTTTTTAAAAACAGCACGAGGTTGAGAGTTAGATAAGTATTGCTTTCTGTAGCTTACAGGAAAGCCCCTATAAACCACTTTAAAAGCTGGCAGGATAGATGAAGCGTAAAGGAGCTGAGCATGGAAGAAACTTTTAAAGATTCCATAAACTTTTATAAACCAAAACGAGTAACTTTGAACAGTGAGTCTTAGCCTGACCTCTTGTTAGAAAGCACACAAAAAATAATTTAAAAAAATGTGGATGGTCCTCAAAGCCAGAGCAGCCCTCAAAGGTGATAAACCGGACCAGAGTCTGACCTCAGGGACACACTTTAAACGCTCTCTGAGATTGTGCTTGGATCTGCAGTGGAACAGCATGAACTTCAGCAGTAAATTCACCTGGAGTCAGAGCAACAGCAGGACGGGATAATCCCATGAATGAAAAGAGAGAAGATTTCGAATATAAGTCTATTTCAGTCCGGAGAATCACATTACTGAATCACTTTCGTAGAAGCAGTTGAAAATGTACCCAGCAGATGAACTCAAACGCAACTGCTCTCAAATCCATTTCTCCGAAATATATCCTGCTTTGGTTTGATGTAAAACGCCTTTTAGTTCCAACCCTTCTTGCAAGTGACGCTTTACTGTGTGTTTGGAACATGAGATGAATGAAAAAAGACACTATTGGTCTTGAGAGATGAAGGGTTAAGGCCCATTCACACCAAGGACAACACAAATTCTCCACACCACACCACAACTAACAATAACGACACAGAGGAACGATATCGTCGGAATCACTTTCTTTTCCAGCTGATGAACGATACATCCAGGCCTTAAAACTAAATTTTTGCCACACCTGCCAATGGCCGGTGACTTAAATAAAATGTACCGGTCGTAAATATTTTTTTTTTTTTACCAGCAACGAAAGATACCAGTGAACTTTAGTGTAAACGCCCACTGCTGTGATTGGCTGACATCTTTCCATTTGAAATAGCTAAGTATTACTCTCTCGAAAACTTTTAGCACATTTTTACTATTGCAGCTCTCAAGGTTTACTAATCGTGAAAAGTGTTGCATTACATGTTGTTGAGATCATGAAAGCAGTGATCTTGTCATTTTAACTCAATTTCTGCACACTAACGAATGCTTTCTTCATAACTAACAGTGCAAACGCGATATAACTAAGAGATTCATTGAATAAAACGGGTCACTGATAAACTCGTGCTGTTTGATTGACAGCTCCAGCGATTGTAAAGGGAGCGTTCTTTGATTGCTTTCTATTTATAATTTAATCTGTTTAAATAACAGATTATTTTCATCCCACTAAGAGAAACAACATGAAGTTGAACGTTTAGTCACTGGTTTGATTTACTGAAACATAAACAAAGAACATCTGACTGTACATGAATCATTAATATCAGATCAGGCATTAGAATTAACACAGTTATTTACATGTTGTCGTATTGTACATGTTCACCTATCTATGACTGGACCAGTCTTTCAATGGGTCTGGTGTTAATAAAAGCTTTTATTGGACTAACAAGGAAGTTTTCAGTTCGGAAACTTACAGGATATTCTTATAGTACGATGACCTCTGATATATCAAAAGCTCAAGGAAAAGTTGATTTCTCAATTCATGACCCCTTTAAGGACATAGACGGCTGCAGGGATATTAGGCTGCTGTCACTTTATGAGCTGCACGGATCCAATATACTGTATGACAGTATTCACACACTGTCTGAGAAATGGATTTCCAGGTGTGCGCTTGTATGAATATTTAAATTGCCAAGGCTTAAACTTAAACTTGTGATAATGCAACACTGCCCTGTCAACTGTCCAGGGCGTCGTTCACGTTTGTTCACATTCATGTTCTCACAACATTGCATTGCTAGAATTCATAAAAATATTACTGGCCATCTGGCGATTAAAAATGTTTCATATATCCGTCAATGCTGATTTTTACTCGCATTTGGCACTTCAGGCCCTGGATGCATCATTGACAGCCAATCAAAATCCATCCTGCTTTAAAGAGCTCGAGCATTTAAAGCGGCAGACGACAAAACTGCAGCACACGCTTTTAATAAAGAGACTGATATCGTCCGCTGGTGTTGACGCTAATATAGTTATCTAGATATCAGCCTTGGTGTGAATGGGCCTTTAGTGTTTAGTGAAATGCAAGGATTAAATGGCTTCGAGTGGCACTGTTACCCTTCCATCAAGTGATCTGAAGATGAAAATCAAACAGGAAATATTCATGAACAGAAAGGCATAAAAGTTCAAGATGAAGGGTGGGGCAGGGATCAGAGAAGTGGGACACTACCCAGAAGGCCAATAGTTTGATCCCTAGGTAAGCGATAGCATCCAGTGCCATCTGCCTGCGCTCTGCATTGCACCACAAACTCCCCTACTGAGGTCACAGTGAATCTTTTTTCTTCCCCTAAATAAATACGATTATTTTGTTCTTTGGATATGATGTGTGTCGTGAGGCAGGTGACTGCTGGGAGGCAGGAAGTCATCTTATAGTCATTTCGACATTTGGAAAAATGGATTATCTCCTGTTTGGTACGAAGGCATTTGGAGAGAAGCCTAAACATGTTCTCAAGTTGAATTTGGCTACCAGTGAAAATGTGCACATCTGCCAGGACACTGAGAGGATGCCGTATTCTGACTGTGTGTTAATTTACTCATCTTCTCAGATGAGATTAAATGCTAGTCTGGTTTTGTATGTGAGTGTGTTCACACATGCACGTTTCCAGTCATCTGACAGCAACAAATTGAAAAAGAAGGTAATACATAAGACTTTCACATGGATGATCTATGTGAGGAAAACCAGCTCAGCCACTGACAGATGAAAGATTTCCAATTAATACTTTTCATGTTCATACTTACTTTGCATTTCATTCATGTAACACTGGGTGAATCCAATTACCAGCTATTGTAATGCATGTAGCTCGTACATTCACCGGCTTTTTTTTCCCAACAACATTAGCAACACAGGTCTGAAATGAGAGAAGGATAATAGTATTTTAGTCAGGAGACCACAGTTGCTTCACAGCCAAGTTGACCATTCATATTTCAATCTGCACATGCACTGTACAAACGATTTTTAGATCAAGTAAACAAATCTTTACAAATAAAAGCAAACAAAATCACCTGCAAAAAACAAGTCATACTATTATAAATTATAAAAAGCATATGTGATCCGTGCTGGCAAACAGGCACAGGCTAATTTCGAGCTACACAGCAAAACAAGTGAAAAATATAAATTTTGGTCGAAATTGAGGTTTTCTCAAAAATTAGTTCATTAAGCCCTCGTCTAGCGATCCCAAAGCTCCAAATAGCAATTAAACATCTAAAAGTATCTTCATTTGCATGTTTTCTGAGAGGAGTACCATTCCTTTGTCCATGAAAAATGCTGTTTTTCTCTGTTCGCTTCTCGACGACTGGCGCTTCCCTCAGCACAAGTTTGGTTTTGTTTTAAAGCGCAGCATTCAAACTTTGTGAATATTCATAGTGAATTCCCGATGGTATGAGTCTGAACCAATGAAATGTGATCCGAAGCGCGCACACAAAGACGCCTCAGACAGCGCGCGATCCCAATATACTCATATACACAGAATTACAGTATTTCAAAATATCTGTCTTGGTGAGTTTTCACGCAAACATTATCGGTTATGTCTTAAGTCAACGTTTGGTTAACTGTTGGAGAAAAACATCTGATGTGAAACATTATATTAGGTACGTGTAGTACAGTAGGTCTTAAAGGGTTAGTTCACCTAAAAATGAAATTCACCCTTATGTCGTTCCACACCCGTAAGACCTTCATTCATCTTCGGAACACAAATTAAGATATTTTTGATGAAATCTGAGAGTCTCCCATAGAAAGCAACATAATTACCATTATTCAAGGTTCAGAAAAGTAGTAAAAACATCGTTAAAACAGTCGACGTGACTGCAGTGGTTCAACCTTAATGTTATGAAGCGACGAGAATACTTTTTGTGCGCAAAAACAAAACAAAAATAACAACTTTATTCAACAATATCTTCTCTCCCCTGTCTTTCCACTACGTCCAGCGCTTCCAGGTTCTACGTCAGAACGCCGGCTCAGTATTGGATGATGTTCATCTTCGTTCTGAAGATGAATGAAGGTCTTACAGGTGTGGAACGACATCAGGGTGAGTAATTAATGACAGAATTTTCATTTTTGGGCGAACTAACCCTTTAATATATAGGTTGTATGTTTTATTAATGTTAATTAAACAATTGTGGAATCTTGAAAAAAAAAAAAGTTGAATATATATATATATTCCCTATAAATATGGGTTTTAACTTGGTTTGTGCCAAATTTGGTGGTATTACCAGGGATTTTAAGGGCATTTTGTTTTGGAACCTTCAGAAAACTTTAACTTGATTTTTCCCAAAACTGACTTTGCTGACTCTATCGACTTCAAACAGGTTTAGCTCAGTCAATTTTTGTCAAATTCCAACAAATCATACATCATTTTGAAGGTTTTTAATAACAATAACTCATTTTTGAAAATTTGCCAGCATGGGTCACATATGTGTTATATACAAATTAACAATTTATTTTAATGGTCCACTTTAGACATTCTACTGACTATAAGTAATTTTGCAACTACATGTCAACTTATTCTACTAACCCGAACCCTAACCTAACAGACTACAATACACTAATGAGAGTTAGTTAACATATAGTTGCAAAGTTACTCATAGTTAGTAGAATGTCTAAAGTGGACTATCAAAATAAAGTGTAAGCATTAAAAATCAAATTAATGAATAAGCTTGAACTAAAAAAACAAAACAAGAATGGCTTTGTGGTTCAGCCCCATTGCCCCCTTTTCCCCAGCATGCACTGGGGCATGAATAATCAACAAACCTATAATAAAAAAATAAATAATTAATATGGTTATCGTTTGACCATTTGCCAGTTTTTAAAGTAATTATGTAAATGAATCCAACTGCCTTCATTTTTTTCTTCTAATCAGCTCATTTTTCACACTTGCCTATGGGGGCATAAAACTGAACGTAGAGTTGATTCTGTTCGCTGTTTCTCCTTTTAATCTGTGCAGTGGGACTGTAAAACCCTTCATCCAAGCCCTTATCATAATACACTGATGTTTCTGTCATTTATCCTGAAGGGCATGTGGCATCAGCTGCAATCAATCATGACATTATGACACTTGGAGTTCATTATAATCTTTGTTTTTGGCAGGGTACAAATGCACGTGTAATCACTAGTTCAGCGTGCAAACAAACTGCCTTATATTTCGATTAAAACGATGACTCGGTTTGATTACTGTTGTCATACAGATCGGTGTGCAGGCTTGAATAAAGGACCTCATCTTGCTGGCAATCTTCTGGTATTGTAGATCAGAGCTGCAGATGGTGGCGATGGCCATTCGCTTGATTCTGGAGTGCAAAACATGCTCTGAAGGAGGAGGAAACACCTGCTGGTTCTGGCTTGCCTGGTGGGGGTGGATTCAGATAGAGCGAGCGACAGAACAGGCTTTAATTAAACCGTTATCTCATGACTCAGAGAACTCCTCTCTATATCCGAGAGAAGCTCCAGTGGACGATGTGGAAAAATGTGTGTGTGTGTGTATGTATGTATGTATGTATGTATATATGGCCACTGGTCCAGTTGTATGAAGCCATTTCTAAATTTAATGGAAAAAAGGGTCAAACAATAATTGCAATAATGTTGGACAAAACACCAACAATGTTTCAGATATGGGTTGTCTTATTTAAGGTATGTTTTATTACTTTTTTTCATAGTTGTAGGTCAGACCTATAGCTATATTAATGCAGCTTCCTTTACACTTAAAATATATTAGGGATATTAAAATTGTACAAAATTATTTGCATGTTATAGTTAACCACACTCTAGAAAATGCTGGTTTGTTTCAACCCATGTTTGGGTCAAATATGGACAAACCCAACCGTTGGTTTAATTTTTTTTTTTTTTTTTTTTATATATATATATTTTTAAACCCAACAGATGGATTTGTCCACATTTGAAGCAAACATGGGTGGAAACCCAGTGCATAAATGACCATAAATGGCCAATATTAAAATTCTACACTAAATAGATTTTTTTTTTTTAATTAAATATACTTTATATCCTATGTACACTCTAAAAATGCTGAGTTAAAAACAACCCAATTTGGGTTGAAAATGGACAAAACCAGCAACTGGGTTGTTTTAACCCAGAGAATGGGTTGTTTTGACCCAGCGGTTGGGTTAAATGTTTGCCCAACCTGCTTGGTAGTTTTATTTAACTCAACTATTGTTTAAAAATTACTGTATTGCTTGCTTAAAATGAACCCAAAATATGTTTGAAATAAACATTTATTAATGTTTAATAAATGAATATTTATTAAAAAGTTTAATGAATAATAATTGAACAATAAACATTTGTTAAATTGCTTATTAATAAAAGTTCACCTTTTGATTATTATTGTTTCCTCTAGTAATTATGTGTCTGATTTTTAATTTCCAACCTATTTTGGGTTCATTTTAAGCCAGCCATTTTTTAAACAATAGTTGGGTTAAATAAAGCTACCAGCAGGTTGGTCAAACATTTAACCCAACCGCTGGGTTAAAACAACCCAAACGCTGGGTTTGTCCATTTTCAACCTAACTTGGGTTGTTTTTAACCCAGGATTTTTTAGAGTGTAACATTAAAATTATTATTTTTCTAAATAAATAAATAAAAACTGAAATCAATCATTTATGAATTTAGCAATCACAACATTATAATGTACAGTATATGAAACATGGATTCCTTTTGAGATATGCTGAAAATGACAGATAACATTGTTTTTTAAAGATTAACTTTAAAATGTAGCATACTGTACATGTAAAAATAGAGTAAATGAGAATATGAAAATTAAAAATGTCTAATATCAACTAATCAGCTGGCACTAACATGCATCGCTAAAAATATTGAAATGAACTACATAGTATAGTAAAGTCCACTGTCCATGCAGTAGTTTAAATCTGTTTTGTGAGCTTGCGAAGATGGAGAGTCCTGATCTCCAGACAGTGATATACACACTCAGCACAATATATTCACCCAGATTGCCTGCTCATCCTCTGGCAAAGTCACTGCCAGCTACAAAGCCACCCACGAGCCTGTATGTTCGTCTTCACCTGCTGCCGCACAGAAATGCTGATCTAACATCACGTTTATTTGCTTTACGACTACACGAGCGAATAGCGGTGCATGTGCAAGTGTAATATCTCAGCCGGCAACATACTAGTAGCCAGTCCTGCCATCCGTCAGGCCCAAATCAATCACCTCCGCCGTCTCCCACAGGAGTGAGAGTGAACCCCGTCCTAATGGAGGTCACTGGAGTGGAAGCCCAGCTCGGAGATAATCAGCGGCGGTCACGGACATGCTCAAAGGGCGGCGGTGGTGGTCGAACCATCACAAAGAGCACACTCCACTGAATAATCTTCAACAAAGAAGGCTAGCTGTTAACCGCACAACAATTAATCAAAACAATAGCCATGCACATGATGGCAGGCTATTATGCAGAGTGAATTTCAGCAAATTTCGTAGTAAAACAACTAAGCAGGGATCAGATTATCAAGCACATGCGATAATGTGCATCAGGTTTATGAACCACTCTCTCTCTCTGCTTATAATGGATTACTAATAATAAGATAGAGCCCTGAACAATACCAGGATGAATTCCCCAGATGGCATTGATGGGGTTTCATTTGAGCAGGCATCCACAATTGCATCTCTGCTTTTAATGCTGCTGAATCAAAACCTTTAAATCTGCCCGGCAGGCAGGATAAAGAATCGGAAAGGAAGAGACACAACCACAGTAAAACATTCTCATAATGTCATCTGCCAAAACTTATTCCCAAGCTGCATAATTACCTCTGTTATTTTGCTATTTTTTACTGCCTGGCCTGTATTTAAATGAGAAATGCCAGGAAAGCAGATCATTAGCACCCCCTAATTACCAACTGATACATACATTAAATAAACAAATATGACAACCAATGGTTTCACCTACCCTTCTGCTGCGCTGTGCTAAAGTGTGTGTATTTGCCTTGCTATGGGGTAAATCGTACATTATTTAGAGCAGAAAACTGGTCTGCATCCATTCTGTATGTGTTGTGCTTTGGCTTTATATTCGAGGAGAGTAAGGGTCTCTGTGTGAGGTCTATACAGTATACATAGACTGGATCAAATGCAGGTGCCTTTAATGTAGTTTCCTCCATAAATTTTTTAATTCATTTCTCACTTGAGATTCTTCCACTAATGCCACTTTCTGACATGTTTCTGGCATTTACAATGATGCTTTCCACTTAAATCCATTCCTAAATGTTTTAGTGCTGAGAATCAGTTTTCTGCCAGACTGGTAGACCTGAGTCTGCCGCATGTGCTGACAATGAAATCAAAACCATTAATCAAGGTGGCTTCTCGGTTTCTCAAGGTTGATCAAGCTTTGCATGAAGTCACGAAAGCTGTAACCTTGGTTTAGGTTCATTAGTCTTGGAATATTAAATATGATGTAGAAGGATATTCACTTTAAGCATTTTGGAACTGACTTTTAGGATGTATTGCATTTTAAACAGAGGGCATTTAAAGGGGTGGTTGATTATGATTTCACTTTTTTAACTTTAGTTAGTGTGTAATGTTGCTCTTTGAACATAAACAACATCTGCAAAGTTACGACACTCAAAGTTCAATGCAAAGGGAGATATTTTCTTTTACAGAATTCTCTGTTTAAGGACTACAACAAATGGCTGGTAGGGACTACAACGAGCTTCTTCCTGGGTTAGTGACATCACAAACCCAAAAATTTACATAAACCCCGCCCCCGAGAACACGCAACAAAGGGGGCGAGGCCATGTTGGGCTGCTTTAGAGAAGAGGAAGAGTTGTTGTAGTAGAGTGTTGTTGTCATGCCGTCATTTTACACCGGACTGCTTCACAAACGAGGGTCAATTCAACGAAAAAAGATTAACATGACGGCACATGCTAGTGGATGAGTTGAATCAACTCCACAGCAACTACATAAATTTATCCACTAACCATTCAGAAACGTCTAAAAGTTGTAACTTCTTCCTGAGTCTCTCCATCAGTGTCGACTCCGGTTTGAACAATGTAAGGCTGAACACCGTTACTGACAATCCTCATTTTGGCTGCGTGAGATTCTCCAGCTTTGTTGTTGTTGAGCAACCGAAGTACGAGCTGTTAAAGCTCCGCCCTCTTCTGGAAAGGGGGCCGGGAGCAGCAGCTCATTTGCATTTAAAGGGACACACACAAAAACGGCGTGTTTTTGCTCACACCCAAATAGGAGCAAATTTGACAAGCTATAATAAATGATCTGTGGGGTATTTTGAGCTGAAACTTCACAGACACATTCTGGGGACACCAGAGATTTATATTACATCTTGTAAAAGGGGCATTATTGGTCCCCTTTAAAAGGAAATGAGACTCTTTTGTGCAGTAACAAGGTTTTTAATATACTGTTTGAATGAACTTTTCTTAGGCTTTTACAGTATGTTGAGAGCAGGGCTGTAACCACCATAGACAATGAGCAGGACAAGTCCCCCAAATAATTAGAAATGACCAAATTGTCCTTCATTATGAGCCTTCAGAGCCTCAAATTGCACTTCATTACACATCTATCTGTATGTTATTAGGGTGACAAAAAGGTTTAAAAGTTACATTTTTAGTCTGGTGACTGGTCTGCCTCAGCGGTCTAACAGCACTCGTCAATGTCAAAATGATTGAGATGGCCAATAAAATCAAAGTTTAACTTTACTGTTAACAGAAGCAGAGCGTGAATTCCAGCGTGAAGCATCAGTTTAATGTTGAAAGAGAGTGAGGTTATATGTAAATAGCAAAACATTTAGTACATGGCAACTGTTTGCGATAGAAATGTTAAAAGACAGACAGTAACATCCAGTGATGCAAACTACTCAACTTTTTTTTTTCCTTAAATATGGCCGTTTTGAATTGAAAATATGCATTTAGGCTACGTGATTCATGTAATTCCTAACTGATTGTGACGAGACAAGAAATGTTTTATGTTTTCAAAATTTTAATGCAAATTAAAGCAAATATTATATGCAAATAGCTCAAAACGGTTATTTCCCAATTAGAATTAGACCTAGAATTTCCTTCACTGTTCTGTTTTTTTATGCTTTATAAAATAAATAATAAATAAAAATGGTCCCTCCACAATGTTCAAGACATGGTTTTGGTCTTGGTTGAGAGTTGCAAAGCTATTTTTTTTTCCTTCAGACGTGGCATTTCCCTATATGAGTCATGGTCCGACACATTCGACTGACAACCAGCAAAAGCGTGGTGTGAAGCGCATCACGCATGACTCAACATCTGCACAACTGAAGTTACAGCTCTTCCAGGAAACTTGAAGGCAGGATATAATAAACTTCAGTGGGATGAACTTCTTTTTACGTATGTTTAACGCTGTTATCAGTGTGTATTGAAACCAATGTTTCAGGCGTCGGTGTCATTAGCAAAGATTGATTCTGACAGTGTCGCTGTGTGTGAGTTGTCCCTGAGAAAAATCTATCCTTCTCTTAAGTATTTGATTTATGAGGTGAATCTTGCCAGTGACGTTTGGAATGAGTCTACGCCAGATCAAAGCTTTAAGGCATCACTGTTCAGGACGCAAGCATTGTTGAACACATTTGAATAATTTGGAATTTAAAGACCGTTCTATATTTTATCTTTTGTTTAAAATAATAACAATTGTGGTTCAGCAGTTCGTGGGAGGCAAAGTAGATTTTCATTGTTCTAAAAAAAATCTCAAAGTCAAATAAATTAAAATATAAAACATGTTTTTAATTAGAAATGTATTTATTTAATTACATTTTTAGTAATGCCCATGATTTTCCCCAGAAAACCTTGTTCACACTGACAGTGATTACTGGACCTTGTTTGTCGTCAATCGGCTGGATACCCTTTATTGGTAGTTATTGATTATTGGTGGGTTGGTAACTGGCTGTAACTTTTATAAATTTAATCACTGAGTCTTCTGCAGTTAAGTTAGTGGCAAAAAGTGATAAGTGAGTCTTTGGATTCATTCAGTGAATGAGACCGTTCAGTGGGGAATCCTGCATTTATGAATGAGTCATTGAATCATTTACTCAACCGATTCATTCAAAAAAACTGAATCATTCAGGATCGGAATGCCACTGCGACTTCGTTTGGAGCTATTTTTGCTGAAGGTGAGAATACAGACACAATAACTGGAAATGTTGAGTATAAAATGTAAATTTTAACCTTTAACTATTTTAGAAAAGCACACAATTGTGGTGCCTTATTGCTACTCCAATAACATTTCATTTTGAGAAAGAAATTGTTTCTTGTTGCTAAAAATTAACAAGGGGAAAATATTTTAATTATGCAGGGGAACATGTTTGTGTATGAATTGCAGTACATAATTCATCATACAATAAATAAATGTATTATTTCATCATCAAGATGAAAGATTATGAATGAATGCATGAATCAAACTCTCCCTGAATGCGTAATATTTGTTTAAATGGGTTAAAGCTTTGTTTAGTCATTTTGAGATGGTGTGGTTCAGTCCAAAGGGACAAGAAAGGTCACATATGAAGGAGGTTCATTACATGTAATGCCAGCTAACATCCAATCATCATTAGATAGAGCAGTCTGCTCATGGTCATTGGGCCATTAGCTCTGATCCATCAGAAGTTCACTGCAACAAATGCTTCCCTGCACCCCAAGGACAGTCTTTGTAACCTTTACACTTACATCTCACACCAAAGCTAATGCTCTATATGCATAGTGACAGGAGGTAACCAGCCACATCTCCCCAGAGGAGGAGAAGACAGAATAATTAAAGAGCTACAGATCAAGTTGCTAGAACTGTCTCGGCTACTCTAAGAGAATTGCATAGTGACTCGGCGAAAGTCACAACCCAGAGAGAACTGGAATGATTCACCACGTCTCGGCTTTATGCAGTTTAATGGGTCCTTGTGAGGTTATGACAGGTAGATCCATCATGTTGCTCTGCAGCATCTGTCAAAGATCAGACATTCCTCTCTCATGTTCAAATGAGACTTGAGAAAAAGAAAACTCAAAAGGATGGCTAGACCCTCGGTAGCTGATGACCAAAGAAGGTTAAGAGATTGAAGTAAAGCGAATAGCAAATGAGGTGGAAATGTTTCATTCTACTAAGTGTGCAAATTAAACAATGACTTTCAGGGGGGTCGATGTCTTATAGGAATTGCTATAAGACATTTGCTGAGGTTCATTTTGCACAGTCCAGTAAATTAGTATTATTGTTATTATTATTTGGCACCACTAACTTGGCCAAACATCAACTCAATCTTCAATGTCAACTATGTTCTACTTTCTTTAGTGTGTAATGTTGCTGTTTGAGCACTTTGCTCTGCAAAGTCTTTCCAGCGGGAGTTATTCTCTATATCAGTGTCAGTGTTTCTGAACTCCCTGAAACGCCTCCATTGTAGTCTTGAGTTTTCTTCTGGGAATGAACACGCCATAATATTCCTCATTTAAATAATTCATACGCAGAATAAAGGGGCGGGGCCTGGTTGAGTTAGTAGCGTGTTGAAACTGGCGGTTGTGGTAAGGGGCGGGACATTTCCCAAACACCAATCACAACACACTGCTCCAGCCGACCAATCAGAGCACATTGTGCTTTTCAGAAGGAGGGGCTTCATAGAGACAGGAACTAAACAGAGCGTTACTGACAGACTGGGAAGAGAGGAGCCGCAACAATGGAGAATATGAGGAAAATAATGAACATTCAAGCATGAAAACCTGTTCTAGTAAAACAATATCAAGACTTATAATAATTAAATGTGTTAGAGTGGTCTGCTATTTTCTGCCAGGTGAACATATGCAAGGCTTGATATATTATTCATATCAAAGAATAAGAAAATAAGAATGATAATCATTAACATTTCTGACCATCCCTTGCCTAATAATATAGTCTTTTTCAGGAGAGTTGGGTATTTAGTTAATGAGAGCCACCTTCTGTGGGTCCTTCCTGCCTGTGCTTTTAACTCCCATTAATATTCAATAAACCAGCTTTGTCTAGGATAGATGAATCGCACAGAATAATAAGTAGGTTTGTTAGAAACCTTATGCAATTTTTTGCACCTTACATGCTCTCGATATTCCTCCAGGTGCGTTACCGATTTAAAGATCATCATTAGCACACACGTGAACGCCCATGTTTGTTTGCAAGTGTTTAATTAGAAACGCTATCGTTTATTATTCAGTCTAATGCCGATCTGTGCATGCTTTGGTTTTTAATTCCATTGTTCACTGATATGCCTTTTGAAGTGTCTCTAATGTTATTATAAATTCAAAGAAGGAAAAATTAATGCTATACAAAATTAATCCCAACACAGCAGACTGCTAGCGGCGTTCCCCATCGAAGACCTCAGATCTTGGATTCCTAAATAGGTTTACGAAATGGAATATACAAACTTCATTAAGTGTGTATTCTAGTATGTAATAGTTATTGACACTCTATTTGCTGTTGGCATGCATTTGTAATGTACTACATAAAAGAATAACAAATTATTCCTTATTGATTGCAATGACAAACAGGAATCTTCCAAACAACATTTTTCGAATATACGTGCAAAATAAAATCCTACAGTCCAACTGTTAAAAAAAACCTCAAAAGAAATACAAACCAGTTTCATCATAAAAACACTAGAGGAAGAAGCAGAAATACAGAGTTTGGCGTTCTTCAGTGAAACTCAAAATTGATTCAACCGAATCAATTTCTATAAATGTCATCTGAGGATATCTTAAGAGCTCTTCTGATGTTAGCATTGCTTTATAACCACTTATTTATGTGAGCTGTAGGCAATAGACTGCTGTATATAATTCTGAGCACATCACAGATCAGTTGCCCAGTCCGGTTCCAATGACACTTTGCCTACATTGATGTATTTCAGTATATTGCGTAAGACACCAAATTTGCTGCATCTCATTACTTTATTGGCTCGGCCAACAAGAAAAGAAATTTCGGTGCAGCTATCCAGCCATCTGACGGTTGGGTTCAGGATCAGATAATGATCTAACATGAGTCACCAACACAACGAAAGCTTCTTTTATAACCTATTTCAAGCAAACCGAAGGTTTCGACACACTTTGAGACTGACACATTCTGTACCAGTTTGATTGCGTCTGCACAAATAATCATGAATAAAAACGGCTCTATGTAAAGCAACCCTCTCTGAAAACATACATGCTGTCCATTTCAGATCCCCAATTCGAATGCGGGAGCAGTTATTTATCGCTCTCTGTGGATTTACATGCTGACAACTTAATCCTACAAATATGCCGTAGTGCAACCTGCCCAGAGGCTCTGAGAGTCTGTCCCGACGCTTTGTATCTGTCAGCATTCAGGTCACCTTCATAAATCCTTCAATACTGTCTAAGATAATCAAGTCTCATGTGGGACTCTGAGAGGTGTGTTTTATTAAGTACCATAGTCTCCGTAATAGCCGAAGTGAATACGGATACGTCCAGATGGCTGAGCCGTGCATTTCCACTTCAGGCCAGCTGTATCACTGCGCTTGTAGACGCAATATCAAAAGCCAACAGATTATGTTTAACCCAGCGGGGAAATAAACACTACGTGGAATAAGAATCATGTAAATGATGTGTAACAGGTGCAGGGTTATTATTATAGTTAAACCAACAATTCAAACTTTTAATAAAAACTACACTCTAAAAAATGTTGTTGGGTTTGTCCATTTTCAACCCAACTTGGGTTGTTTTTAACCCAGCATTTTTTAGAGTGTATGTAGACATAATTGCGAACTTTTGTTTACTAGTTTGGAGGTTGTGATTATTAGTTGAAATTTGCTCCAGCTATCAGCCAATTTTCTCATTTCAGACTTCATTCATCAGTGTTTAATATTCTTAAGAGGCAGGAACATGACCACCAAATGTTAGACTCATAATGCAATTACTAAAATGTGAAGATGGAGAGGTTTTATTTCAAGGCCTTGTTATATTGTAGCACTCTGACAGGCCTAATTCATCACATGGACGGGAAAGCTGACATTATCTGGTTACTTCATTATCGAGGGCATCCAGACTCTGCACTGTTATGCATGATTAGCACATGAAGAACTAGCAGCATGTACTTGAACTTATGTTAATGCGCTTTGAGGTTTGATAGATCTTTCCATCTACATTTACATTATTTAGCAGGCACTTTTATCTGAGGTGACTTACAAATGAGGAATGCTACAACATAAAGTAAGAGATTCAACCTTAAGGCAGTAGCAATAAGTTTCCAAATAATAATGCTGAAAAAAAAAACATACAAAGATCATTGTACTCAAGGAACAGGCAAAGTTGAGGGATACCTGGGGTCTTTGTAGCACCTGTTAGCAGTTTGGCTAGTGGTTTCAAGGTAGGCAAACTTCTTAGTGTGTTTGATTAACTTTTTATGTCAATGATTAAGAAAGCTTTTCTCTTTGAGTGCCTATGTAGTGCTGTTAATGTTTAATATACTGTATGCATTAGCTGTGTTTTGCATTCTTATATTAATGAACCAAAAGTCTAGTGTGATTGCACACAAATTCCTCTTTTGAACGCCAGTCATTTTTTACAATATTAAGTACTAACAGTGATATTAAAAGATCAAGTTTAGTATACACCTTATTGATTATGCGTACTATGTACAGGCGAACAGGTGAACCCATAATATCAATGCAATGCACAGTTTCTCGTTAAGCGTTTTTCCATAGAACACCATTATAAAGAAAACGCTTAACCATTTAGCACATTGCATTCATATTCTGGGCTTATCTGCACTCCTGTATAGTATGCAATAAGGCGTATACTGATTAATCTTTTAAAATGGCTGTTTTAGTACATTACGGCACTTTAAGTGTTTTTCACATTAAGCGTTTTAAAAAGTCCTGCTGTTTTTAGAGATTGAAATACTGCAGCAGGTGCTGGATATGGATCACAAGTGCCCAAAACTTGCATTTTGTGAACATATCTTTGTTTTTCTTCTTTTGAGAGGTGATCTAAATATTCATGGCTTGAAACAGACGGAAAATTAACAGGCCTGTGCTGCAGTTCTGTGGATGGATGTTTTGCAATCCAGGTCACATGACTGAAAACTATGAATACTTGATGCTGATTGTTACCTCAATGTAACTGTAGTTTTATGCCGGTGCGATAAGATTTATACAGGTCTATTACACACCTGTTTCTTTTACACTAATCCAACCAAAAGCACTTCAGGTAATTTGCTCTGTAGTACTGGTTAATGTCTGGCTAATGTAGTTACAGTCCAACACAGAGTGCCACATGTCGCATATTTACATGGTTGTTGTTGTCATGATTTCTAACTTATTCTTTCATGATGCAATTCCTAACTTTTTAAAATAAGGATTAGTTCACTTCAGAATTAAAATTTCCTCACCCCCATGTCATCCAAGATGTTTATGTCTTTCTTTCTTCGGTTGAAAAGAAATGAAGGTTTTTGAGGAAAACATTCCAGGATTTTTCTCCATATAGTGGACTTCACTGGGGATCAACGGGTTGAAGGTCCAAATGTCAGTTTCAGTGCAGCTTCAAAGAGCTCTACACGATCCCAGACGAGGAATAAGGGTCTTATCTAGAGAAACCATCGGCCATTTTCTAAAAAAAATAAACATTTATATACCGTTTAACCACAAATGCTCATCCTTCACTGCTCTGAGATGCGCCACGCATTACTAAATCACAGTAGAAAGGTCACGCGCACAAAAAAAATGCCTTTTTACAATTTAATTTATTTATTTATTTATTTATTTTATTTTTTTTTTTGAAGTGATAATGAAAGACGTGCCTTTAGACATTTCTACAAGCTAGGGACTTGCATCTTCAGACAATGGATTTGTGATTTCAGTACATTTTTACCAATTCATATAAGAGAGATGGATTGAGAGTTTAAAACATAAACAGTAGATTATATGGTTGTGTATGATGTACATAAATAAGATCTGTTTCACAATCGTTCAGCAACACTTTACTTGAAGCCTTTATATATAATGCATTTTAAAAGCATCTTTAATGTGCCTTGTAATGCACCTTATAATGCATTGTATGATATCATGAATAATTGTAACCATATGTATAATACATTATGATACTTTGTTACACCTTTACAAAGTATAATGCATTAAAACACACTACAGACAACCAGGAAGGAATCTGCAAATATTATAATGAAATTTAACTTTGGTTACAATTATTTATAAAAAGCCTTTATACATAAAGGCTTCAAGTAAAGTGTTAACCAACATTCCTATCAAACATCGCAGATGTGGGGTTTGGATCTCGACTGTTATTGGTTGACTGCAATGTTGTTTTGGAAACAACTCTGGATTATGCATACATTCACAGCTACGTATATATCTGGATTGCTTTCTGAATTTCCTGCACTGAAGTGTTTGTCTTCAGCAGGCCCTTTCAAATCTGCATACTAAGCCACGACATAATGCTCTAAATTAATTTCAAAAGCAATGAATTTAAATAGAATTTAGAGAGGTTTAATTTATGAACGGCGGTCACTGAACTGCTTAGCCAAGGTACTGAATGAATCTATTGCATTTGTTCTGGGAAAAAGCCAGGGCGGGCTCCTCTAAGACAGAGTATAAGCAGTGTGGGCTCAGGCATGATGTAAGTAGGGGGTTTTAGGAAATAAAATACAGCAATTTCTTCCCAGCTGTGAAGATTAGCTTCAGACACAGATTTCTAGGCAGGCTAGCCTTAGGAATGCAAATCAGAATGAATTTTAGAAGAACATCATGTTGTGACCATGTATACAAATCCTCTAAAATGGTTTTCTCTGACCGTTCAAGTATGAGATCTGGATAAATGTTAGGAATTAACTGTTGTTCATTTACAGAACTGTGATATTGCTTAAATACTCTCCTTCACAAGTAAACAACTTTAAAGAAATCCCGCAGCAGGGATGTAAATTGTCGAGATGCTGTTTTCATTTCATTAGCTATGATTTCACAGTTGGAAGTTTTTAATGTTTTGCTGCAAGTTTGCTGGATCTGAATCTGTGATTTACAATGATTTAACCCTAAGCCTGCACATATGAAATGATAGTCAGAAAAATCTAATGGAACATGTTTTTAAACCTTTAGACAAAATATAAAAGAAAATCTAGAATGAGCATCATATTTGATAGATCAGTCTTTTATGGCTCATATAATTTGATATAGTGAGAATATGGATCTCATACTTCAAAAGGAAAAAAAAAAAAACAGCTCAATTTTATTCAGAGGCCCAAACTGAGCAAAAATATGCAATTTGGTGCAGATGCTGATATTTATATGGACAAAAGTAAGATGAAATTCTGATGCTTGTAATGTAAATCAATGAGATCTTTATAACAGTATAGCAGATACGTAAAATGCATATAAATATCAGTCATCACTCTATATCTGCCAATAATATGTCTTAGTAAGATTTTTAAATGCTTAGTTTTATGATCATATAATGCAATGCAATACAATGATGATTGAGAGATGAACAAATGAACCTTCCTTTAAAAGCCTGATGATCATATTTGATACTCACATTTCGACATGATTTTGTGATGCATGTGATGATTTTTTCCAAAACTTGATATGGATAATCAAGTAAACCCAAGCGTTGTTGCAGACCATGTACACCCTTTCATGGAAACGGTATTCCCTGGTGGCTGTGGCCTCTTTCAGCAGGATAATGCGCCCTGTCACAAAGCAAAAATGGTTCAGGAATGGTTTGAGGAGCACAAGTTTGAGGTGTTGACTTGGCCTCCAAATTCCCCAGATCTCAATCCAATCGAGCATCTGTGGGATGTGCCGAACAAACAAGTCCGATCCATGGAGGCTCCACCTCGCAACTTACAGGACTTAAAGGATCTGCTGCTAACATCTTGGTCCAGATACCACAGCACACCTTCAGGGGTCTAGAGGAGTCCATGCCTCGACGGGTCAGGGCTGTTTTGGCACCAACACAATATTAGGAAGGTGGTCATAATGTTATGCCTGATCGGTGTACATAAATATGCTGTATGTATATCTTTGCACTGTAATTAAAATGTGCTTTGTTGTCATTGTCATACGCTCATGTCATTTCTAATGTAGGTCAGGTATATGGAGGTTTGTGAAAGCACTATGAGTCTTTTTCTGACTGTACAGTGGAGCTGACCGGATATTCTGCAACCGTTTTCAGGCATCATTCATCATACAGCACTGCCTCGAGTGCAAGTTTCACAGTGAAAAATATACATGTCACAGTCACTACAAAGAGTCCTATGAAACTCTCAGCCTAGACACTCAACTACTCTTTTTCTGTCTGTCGTTTTTCTCCCGCACTGTCATCTGTCCTTTCTTTCTCTTGTGTTGGTCACAATCCCTTAGTGCTGCACAAATTCTGTCCACCGACGCTTGGTGAATGAAATAAATAAATGAAAACTACTTAATTTGCACCCTAAAGATGTGCTGCATTCGTGAAATTATGATAGGAATGAATATTAATGCTGTCGCAGAGCCAAATTATTTTTTTCTTCATAAATAAATAATTTTACCTCATTCAAACCCAATCACTTTATAGTCTATTAATTAATTATCAGTCAAATCTAAGTTATGAGCAGTTTTACTCCTTACTGGGAAGTGAAAATTCTTCTGAATGCATTAACAAAAATTCAGTCAAACTTGACCAGGTCCAAAAGCCAACAGCAACTCCAAGCTCCATTAGTGAATCCAGAACTACATCAACCATGTGTCCTGAAGGCATTTCTGTGCTGCAACAGTACAAAACCACAAATTCCTGCAAAAAATGATAAATTGACTTGTATTTTGTGTTTACATAGATATATCTACTTGACTGGTTACTCTTAAAGGAATAGTTCACCCAAGACGAAAACACTCACCCCTAATGTTCCCTATTTAGTGGGCTGGATCATTGAATCAGTGAGTTGAACTGGATACATGGATCTGTCTAATTCAAGAATGAATCATTCAAACTGGTTTCGTTAAAAGTGTACCATTATGCTATTTTAAATGTTCCTAATTTTGTTTTGATGTCTCCTACAAAAGGTTTACATGCATCCAAGGTCTTAATTTTCTCATAATATCCACTGCAGCATCAGCTCTTTTCTCACAGTGTCTGAAACGGTTCAATCAAGGATTCAGTCTTCTAAGCCCCTCCTTTCCGAGATCCTCCTCTGCTCTGATTGGTCAGATGGTCCTTTTGTGATTGGTCGGAAACCAAATGCTCATTATCATATCTGAATCTCAACTCTTAATTCACGGTGATACGAACAGTAACAATGGCGTCGGTTTTACCGTATCAACCTCATCAAAGTTTATTTGCTTTGGCAGCAGAAAACATTGTCTTCTCGACATGAACAACACGAACCAAACTCTTCCAGTCTCAGATACAACTACAGTGTTTGAGGGCGGGGCAAAGAGACGCTGTTAGCCAATGAAGACCATAGACTGACATTATGCAAATTAGTTCCAAACCTACATAGGTTCAGGAGGAAGTAAGACTGGAATTACTGATGACTCGTTTGAGTTCAGAATCGCTTCTTTCTTTCAGGAGACAAAAACTCTTTGATCTTTGAAATGTTGCAGACCTTTTACAATCACAAACAGCTATATAACACACTACATGAAAGGAAATATCCCAAGTATAATAGGGGCACTTTAACTGAATCAAGTAATGTCCATATTTTAAGTGAATAATGACTTAAATATTGGTCTTTTTCTCTCTCTGAAGAGTCACATGATACTTTTTTGTTTTATGCTGATACTTGTATATCCTTTTGAAGCTTGAAAGCCTTCATTCATTAAAATGGCATGGAAAAGAGTGACTTTAGCACAGTCCTTTTCTAGGAAAAAACGTCATACGGGTTCGGATAATTTCCGTTATGCCTTATCTCCAAAGAAATGTTGTGTTAAGTCACTTTTGTTTTTGTATCTTTTTGTATAGATTAAATTAAGTTGTTGAAGTGATGCTTATGAAAAAATTGTAGGTAAAATTAGCTAATATGTAAAATTATGTATGAGGACAAAAAAAAAAAAAAAAAAAAAAAATCGTGATGATAAACGACATAAGGGTGAATAAATGCTGTATTTATTTATTTATTAGTTTATTTATTTGGAGAACTATTCCTTTAACTACACACTAAAGAATGAATGAATACATCACGGCCATGCTGCAGTTGTGCAGATCGTAAAGCTAAGTTTGTCTTGTATATAATTTCTTCCGTGGACTTTTTACCTTGAGTCAATATGTGAGGCAGCAGTTGAAGGTGTAAAAGCAGCTGTTGGAGCCATGGGCCTGCAGGCTCACCTTTACCCCTCCAGCAGGCAAACGCACCTGATTCAGTCTCTCCAAACCCCACAGGAGCAGAGGAGAGGTCAGAAGTAAAGAGGCTCATGCATAATATTGAAGTTTAAGTATTCTGCATTACCCATTCTGCTCAGGAACAGGGATGCCAGCACTTTATATATGTATTTGGACTGGATTTACTCATTAAGGTGATTCCTGTGCATAGCCCTATACGCATGGTAATTGTTCCTCATGGGGATGTAAGGTATTTTCAACATTTACAGAGGCTAGTCTGTGATTTTATTGCCATCTGAATCCATAATGTCTATTTTTCTCCCAACACCCGCGTAAAAATTCCTGGCTGAATTACCTACTTTTTTTTTTGTTTTGTTTTGTTTTTTTGGGACAAACACCAAGGTTTTGCGCTAACTAATTGCGTTACATAGTTACTTTTTATCTTACTTTTGTGTTACTTTTTCTCACCTGGGCTAGGCTTGCTTGTTTTTTAATAACAAAAAACAACAGAATGTCAATTTTTGGCAAATGTAAATGCACTTTCACACCAAAAGTGAAATGAATAAGCCTCAGGCTGAAGGAAATGCAAATTCACACCTGTACAGCAGAGGGCGCAGCTCAAACAAACCTTTTAAACAAATGCAGGAGAAGAAAGTTCAACACTCTTAACTCAGCAATAAAAAAGAAACAAATGTGATGGTCAGCAGCAAAGACACTGGTTAATAAAGTGAGATTAAATACAGTTTTGTGCAAGTGAGATGAATAAATGCATGTTCACATTAAGTCTAGAACTACAATAACCATCATGTTCGCACACAACGCCTCGACACTTACGATTTCTCTCTGGAGAGCTGTCAGTCAACACATGGGAAACAAAGTAACTCATATATTAAAGTAATGCATTACTTTAGTTACTTGAAAAAAGTAATCTGATTACGTAACTCACGTTACTAATGCGTTTCCACCAACACTGATTATGAATATAGATAATATGGCTACACTAATCCAGATAAAATGGCACTTTCGATTCAAAATGCTTCCCATTCACACTAGCGTTTTAAAGCATTTTCCAAAAGTTGCTCATCCACACTGAAACATCTGAAAAATCACTTTACTGCGCATGCATAAAACATCATAAAAGCTCACAAGAAGATGATACTGAGAAGAAACCAGACTAGTAAAGTTCTCATGCTGTTCTTCTAGCATGATTGTTTTATTAGCAAAATATCCTATTCACTGTTGCGTCCAAAATCATATGCGAAAATCATTTATCATGTTTTGTCGCAGGACAGCAATTGCGAGTAAACATCTTTGCAGGAATGCAATATGAAGACTTTACAAAGGAACATTTCTCTTTAGCAACACTATGAAAGTAAATAGCAGGCACACCAATGCTGGTATAACCATAGATATCTATGGGTACAATATGCGTCACATGACTAAACTTGTGTCATCATTTCCCAATACCTCCGTTTTCACAGTCCACACTACAACGTGAAAATGGCATTATTTATCCACTTGGGAGAGCATTTTTAAAAAGCTAAGTCTTCGTTGACAAAAATGCATTCTTAATGTCAACGGAAGGCCAAAACGAAGATAAAAAGATGCGTTTTCAAACGAAAACGTATTAGCGTGGACAAGTGCCTTTGCTTGTTTGGGGTGAATTGAAAAATATGAATTAAACAAATGAAAATAAACAAATGTCAGGAATTCATTGCTATACTCTACTGTGTACATGTAAAAGAACCTTTGTGACAATTCATTTAATGTATAATTTATATCTGGAGTCAAAACATAGAGGATGAAATGTTGAAATGTGTTATTAAATTGAAATGTATAAGTAGCTTATAACTCATAAGATTAGAAAAAGTCATAAAAATGGCCTTGAGATCTCTATGACTCCAAACAGAACACTGAACCAGGCCTGGTTAAAAATGTCTCTGCGTCTGTGAAACTTTTTTGCTTAGCTAAGCTGATTGTTGTGCTAAGCCTCGGTTTTCAAGAGAACCTTTTTAATGACACACTTTGAGGGAAGCTTAACTTCTGAACCGCATTAGTGTGCAGTGGTTTTAAAACTTTTTTTTTATGTCCATTTGTGCAAAGCCAATGTGAAATAAAGGCCACCTTAACTTTCTATCATTAGATGTGTTTGGATCATCATATTTAATGTCTCTCTGTCTTTCCACATCATGGATATGTTATATTATGTTTTCTACTTTCCTGTCCACAATAGAGTTTTGTTCATATTCCTGTGCTTGTCTTGGCACGTACACACCTAACAATATTAGTTACCGTTTACTGTTGAGTGCATGGGAAAGTTTAATCTTCCTTAATTTGGTGACAGCAGTCGAAATGAAATTGCAGTTGCTAAATTCTGATGAGTAATGGAGCAAGTAATGAAATGACTCTGGAAAACAATTCACACTCACTTAATATGCAGTTTCCTCTGGTTAAGATCATTAATATGTTGCTCTCCTGTGGGTGACGTGTGAGGCACACTTGAATGGGTGTCGTAATGGGGCATAGTTCAAGTACTGAGCACCGTATTGAAATAAAGCCCCGGAGAAATGCACACACATTCAAGGCTCGGTATCTGTGTGAGCGCTCAATAGTTTGTGAATCGATACAAAACAGATGGCTTGGAGGACAAAGATATGAGTGAAGATTCTGATTGACAGCCCACGGCTTTAGTGATTTTACTGCTGTAAGAGTGTTGCAATATCAAATACAATGACTGATGGGTAGAAACAGTAAAAATACAATAATACTGGCTAATTCATTTAAAAACAGCAGCTGTGGTTGCCAGAACTTTACCGTTAAAAAAAAAAAAAAAAAAATTATGGTAGCAACATTTAAAGTTTTACAGGACCTATATTGCCTCTTTCACAAGATGTAATATAAGTCTCTGGTGTCCCCAGAATGTGTCTGTGAAGTTTCAGCTCAAAATCCCCCACAGATCATTTATTATAGCTTGTCAAATTTGCTCCTATTTGGGTGTGAGCAAAAACATGCCATTTTTGTGTGTGTCCCTTTAAATGCAAATGAGCTGCTGCTCCCGGCCCCCTTTCCAGAAGAGGGCGGAGCTTTAACAGCTCGCGCTTCGGTTGCTCAACAACAACAAAGCTGGAGAATCTCACGCAGCCAAAATGAGGATTGTCAGTAACGGTGTTCAGCCTTACATTGTTCAAACCGGAGTCGACACTGATGGAGAGACTCAGGAAGAAGTTACAACTTTTAGATGTTTCTGAATGGTTAGTGGATAAATTTATGTAGTTGCTGTGGAGTTGATTCAACTCATCCACTAGCATGTGCCGTCATGTTAATCTTTTTTCGTTGAATTGACCCTTGTTTGTGAAGCAGTCCGGCATAAAATGACGGCATGTCAACAACACTCTACTACAACAACTCTTCCTCTTCTCTAAAGCAGCCCAACATGGCCTCGCCCCCTTTGTTGCGTGTTCTCGGGGGCGGGGTTTATGTAAATTTTTGGGTTTGTGATGTCACTAACCCAGGAAGAAGCTCGTTGTAGTCCCTACCAGCCGTTTGTTGTAGTCCTTAAACAGAGAATTCTTTAAAAGAAAATATCTCCCTTTGCATTGAACTTTGAGCGTCGTAACTTTGCAGATGTTGTTTATGCTCAAAGAGCAACATTACACACTAACTAAAGTTAAAAAAGTTAAATCATAATCACCCTCTTCTCTGATGACGAGGGCGGGGCAACCTGTCACTCACATGAGATCCACCAATAGCAAACCACAACCATCCAATCCAGTGTTCTTGTTCCAGAAGTGTCTCACTTGGTTATATTGCACAGTAGGGAAGAAAAAACGAGTGCAACTTCCCTTTAATGCCGACTTTAACAACACAGGTGGTAAAGAGAAAGCCACATGAACAATCAAAGTTCATCACAAGTAGCTTTTCCACAAAGACAAGATGTAACATAGAACCCTAATGTAAATAACTTATTAATAAAACTAAGAAGAAACACTTATTTCAATTAAAAAAACATCAAATGTGACCATCAGAATTGTCACATATTAACTAATTAGGGGTTCAAGCAAGTAGAGACCTGTGAAAAGTTTGAAAGAAATCAGCCACTGGGGGGCCCCTTCGCATTTTTCATGTGCATAAAGTATTGTGTATCACGCGATTTTTCGCACACGTCCATGATATTTGTAACTCCTTATTCTGAGCAACTTTGCCTCTAGGACCACCGCTGTCCATCGAATCGTTCATTAAATATTGGATATTATTTTAAAAAAAACAACTTTGGTGAATTAGTCCTAGGTTTTTTGGTTCAACTTTGATAACTGTTAAAAAGCTTAAAAAATTTCTATGGTAAATTGCCTGTATTTGCTGTAAATGGTCTTTCCCATCTGATCTGATCAAGATGGTTACAGGATTGCTAATTAAAACAATACCTTTTTACGCATGTGTGTAAAGGCCTTAAAGAGCTTGAACCCTGATAATTGCTGCTCGCAGCAATATTTAAATAGCAATTTTTTTTTTTTTTTTTAATCATTAAAATTCATTTTTTTACAGTGAACATTAACCTATTACTAAACCACTGTTGTCCAGATCCCAGAGTAAAGTTTTTATTTCCAAATTGAGGTTATAGCTCTACTGCGCATTCAATACAAACTGAACCTACTGTTCAAACGCATGTCAAATTGCACAGGTCTAGCGTTTCAAACAATGGCTGAGGACAAGAGACGTCCGAGCGCCCACGCGAATGTCAAAGGGAAATTTAGATGGACAGGATATGGAAGAGGGGAAGATGAGCCACCTGTGATGAGGCCAATGTTTATATCCACTGTGCTGGAAAAGACCATTACCCAGACCTTCCTCGGCAGCTTCTGCAGGAAAAATGTGCACGCTTTATTTAACAGTTCAATCAGGGCCCATCTTAGAGCCTAATGGAGCAGAAATACCAAAAGCCAACAGTTGTTATGGAGTTGCATTACCTGTCTGACCTTTTGGCTATATATCATAATAGAGCACTGGTCTGTCTCCTCAGCGCTTTTAAAGTGTGAAGTGTAGCTGCACCTCACAAACAATGTCTATCATTAACATTATCATCATTAGAGTTATTGTTATGATGAATTTGACTTATAATGAAGGAGGAAATGGAGCCATTTCTAGGAAGCTACATTGGGTTTTCTTTAAAAACTGTTGTTTGATATGCTTTGCGTTTTGATAGAGCAGAGGCTCTTGTGTTTATCGGAGTTCATTATTTGTTTCATGTAAGCTAAAATTAAATGACAAGGACATTATGTAGTTGTTATGTACTAGTATGAGTGCTGAGCTTGTTTTGTAGTCTGTTCTTTAACAGGAAAGCGAAAAAAAATAGGACATTCGGCTGAATTTTTGCATCATCAGCATTTGATGGTAACAGAAAGTAATATTCATCTTAAATAAATAAATATATACACGCATCCCAAACATGCATAAATAATAACTACATAAATAAATTAAAATCAGTGTTCTAAAATAGCTGCACAAGCCAGACTAGTGTTATCATAGCAACACCTCAAAAAAAAAAGATTTTTTTTTTTTTTTTTCTAACTTTAGTAAAGATGAACTGAACTGAACAACTAATTTAAAAAACAAAATTGAATATATTGGGTTCATAACAAAGCAGCACACTGTTACGGGAAGCTGATTCTCTAATTTTATTAATGAGACAGATGGTCGACCTCAATGGATCATTCAGTTCAGAGATGTTTATTAAAGGTGACGGATGCCAAAAAGAGCAAAACAAACCAGAAATATATTGCTGTGAAAATAAATGATTAAAAAAAATAATGCAAAATGTCAGTCACATTCTGATAATATTTATCATTCCATAAAACCCCAGGAGGGACGACTCAAAAATACATATGCCTATAAAAAATCATTAAATTGTAGTGTATACCCAGATAACAGGGAACATCCTCAGAACTTTGGATAATGTTCTGGCAAGGTTCTCTTAAAGTTATGAACAAATGTTCTTCCAGTAACATTAATAAAATGCTCATTGAGAGTTATCTGCTCTTTAAAGGATTAGTTCACTTCAGAATTAAAATGTCCTGATAATTTACTCACCCCCATGTCATCCAAGATGTTCATGTCTTTCTTTCTTCAGTCGAGAAGAAATGAAGGTTTTTGAGGAAAACATTCCAGGATTTTTCTCCATATAGGACTTCACTGGGGTTCAACGGGATGAAGGTCCAAATGTCAGTTTCAGTGCAGCTTCAAAGAGCTCTACACGATCCCAGACGAGGAATAAGGGTCTTATCTAGAGAAACCATCGGTCATTTTCTGAAAAAAAAAAAAAAATGAAAAATTATATACCTTTTAACCACAAATGCTCGTCTTGCACTGCTCTGCAACGCATTACGTAATCACGTTGGAAAGGTCACGCGTGACGTAGGCAGAAGTACCGCGGTAGGGCGAAAAACTTAATCTCATTTTCTCCTCCAACTTCAAAATCGTCTGACGTTGTTGTTTTTACCTTTTTTTGGAAAGGGTGTTTAACTTAGTCTTTGCACATTCGATTTGTAAACACTGGATCGGTACTTCCACCTGCATCACGCGTGACCTTTCCAACGTGATTACATAATGCGTGACGCATCGCAGAGCAGTGCAAGACGAGCATTTGTGATTAAAAAGTATATACATTTTTATTCGACTGAGTTTTTTTTTTCGACATGAAGAAAGAAAGACATAAACATCTTGGATAACATGGAGGTGAGTAAGTTATCAGGAAATTTTAATTCTGAAGTGAACTAATCCTTTAATAATGTTTTCAAAACACCAGCACAAAAGCATGATTTATGCGTTGTTCATAGAATGTTTTCTTCTTCTTAAACGTTTTATTTGGATGATCGTCTAACATTTTTTAAATGTTACTACTTGTTTCGAAATGTTCAGAGAACATTCAAAAGTAACATTCCCATAGTGTTTGTAAAGCGATAAAATGGAACGATTCCTTTAATATTCTTAAAACATTTAAAAAACTGGACGTTTTGAATGTTCATAAACCAGGTTAGCTCGTCATGCAAATCTTTGAAGAACAAGAACACTCTTCCTTACGTCTGTAGTCTGATACGATTGTTGTGTTCTGCATGTTTGCTTTGTGAGGCTGAGCATTGTTTTCTCTGGGAAATGGTGATTGCACGGTCACGTATTGGTGGAATAATGACGACACGTGTCAATAACGAAGGCTAATCAGGAAGGAGGACAAAAGAAACGACCGGATCACCCGGGCCTGTTTTCTTCTGATATATAAGGTGAATAAAATGGGACAATCTTTGAATGCTGCTGCTGCTGCACACATATAATATGCATGCAGAGGGGATGAGCACAACAATGCTGATGAATAAGGGTCATTTTGCAGTTTTTATGAGGTCAAGCTCGCCGGGAACATTAAACTTCACAGCTTCTCTATATATAATACAGCTATTGTAAAGTAAAATCCAATAGAGGCTTAAATTAACTTATGGGTTTCTACTGAAACAACCTTTCATTTCCCAGAGCTTCTATAAGTATCTGAGAGTTTGACATTTCCTTCACAGCGCTCCACTTTGTGTGTGCGCAATATATTGAATTACTATTTAAATTATTGATATTGCTTTAGAATTTGAATTTTACCAAATGCATTCACATGATTTGGCCCTTAAAAACTTCCTTGAATAAAATCCTTGAACTTTCCTTTTGTCTTAATTTAACATGCATGGTGTTTCACTGTGGACTAATGTGTTTGTTTTCAGCTTGATTGCTATGCCTATTCTTGAAGGTTTGTTCCTGTTTTTATTTTTCCCTGGCTTTTCCAAACAAGCTATTATGGATTTTTAAACAGTCTCTTATAAAAGTTAGGCATTGCATTTAAGAGATGCGCACTGGAACCTCTTAAATGTCAATATGCAAATTCCAATTCTAATCCATATTATATTCTTTTGGGTTAAACTTTATTTTTAAGGTTCACTTTAGACATTCTACTGTACGTCAACTAACTCTCAGTAGAATGTCTAAAGTGGACAAAAGAAATTCTTTTGCACCTTTCATGAAATTTGGTTAAAGAGAGAGTTCAGCCAACAATGAAAATTGTTATTGCCTTCTTCTGCAGAAGACAAAAGAAAGTATTTTGAAGATTGTTGGTTACCAAACCGTTTTAGTGACCTTTGACTTCCATTGCACTGTATGTTCCACCAAAGAAAGAAAGTCATACAGGTTTGGAATGACATCAGAGTATTTGATTAATTTTGGTTTAAGTTCATATTTTCTACATCAAGGTTAAAGCCAGGTGTTGTGTCCATATGCTTGTTTATTCCCACATTCCCTATAGGCTTCATGTTTTGTCAGACACCAAGGCTTTTATGGTTGCATTTCTGGGTTAACATGGATAACTGTGATTCTGAACTTGGAAATCATGTTAAAGGGGACCTATAATGCCCCTTTCACAAGATGTAATATAAATCTCTGGTGTCCCCAGAATTTGTCTGTGAAGTTTCAGCTCCACAGATCATTTATTATAGCTTGTCAAATTTGCCCCTATTTGGGTGTGAGAAAAAACACAGAATTTTAGTGTGTGTCCCTTTAAATGCAAATGAGCTGCTGCTCCTGGCCCCCTTTCCAGAAGAACAACAAAGCTGGAGAATCTCACGCAGCCAAAATGAGGATTGTCAGTAACGGTGTTCAGCCTTACATTGTGTTTTTTACATTGTTCAAACCGGAGTCGACACTGATGGAGAGACTCAGGAAGAAGTTACAACTTTTACAATGAAACTGGATGTTTCTGAATGGTTAGTGGATAAATTTATGTAGTTGCTGTGGAGTTGATTCAGCTCGTTAATCTCGTGCAAATTCATTGTTGAATTGACGCTTGTTTGTGAAGCAGTCTGGCGTAAAATGACATCACATCAACGTTAGTAGCCTAAGCTGTTTCTGTCAAACACAACTTCTGTTTGTGCTAGCATAAAATAATAGAGCGTATGGAGGCTAAGGGAAAGTACACGGAAAGTGGAGCTGCCTGAACCAAAGAAACACAATGCATTACTTAAAGATACTTACATTTTCTTCATCTGCAGCTTTGCCTAATTTGCAAAAACAAAATGGCGGCACAGTGCGTGGAAACATGCAGATTAAGGGGTGGTAATATTATAATAAGATCCCCTTCTTACGTCACTAGGAGAGCAAAATCTGAGCGGCTCATTTTTTCATATGCTTGCAGAGATAGGCTTACCAAAACAAAGTCCTGGGTTGTCCATTTTCATGTTTTCTATGTCGGTAGATGCACCGGGGACCCGATTATAGCACTTAAACATGGAAAAGGTCAGATTTTCATAATATGTCCCCTTTAAATTATATATGCGTGAGATGTCCTTTATGAATCTTAGCTGGCATTTAAACAATTAATAACAATAACACTAAACAATTAATAACAATCACTCCGACATGCATCTTTAATGAGACATACAGTGAATTTTAAACTCTACAGTTCCATTAGATGGTGCTGCGATGACAGACACGAATATTATTCAACAATCCCCAGCTGGTTTTCACCTCCTTCGGCCCAGAGAGATGTCCGCTGTATTTCTAAATTCATGTTTTTTGACCTGAGAGAAGAAAGGTGCATGGAGACATGTACACAATTACTTTTACAGCTAATGTTCTCAATCAAACATCCACTAAAGCCCATTTGGGATGCATCGTCCTTGGCCTTTATTGTGCCACAAATGGGGGTCAGAATGGGGGTCAGAAAAAGAAATTTGCTGAATGTCTTGGCATGGTGCCCGAGATCAAATGGTGAATTTTGTTTCGGGGGATATTCTATAAAGATGATATTAAACTGTACAGCTACGGCCACTGAATTATAATACCAAATAATGTAATTTGCTAAAATTATGCTTCATAAATCTGAAAGGTGCCACTAGGGAAGTTTTCAAATTGCTTTCCAAAAACAACAGGAAGATTCATTGGCAGACATTTGAAACTGTAGTGCCTGGGAGTGTTTGTAGAGCAACACTTCATAAGTACTGCATAAATGCAGCATGTTGATTATTTCTACACGTACCTTCCTGATACAGTGTGCGTCTTCTTAGAAAACAACACATTAGAAAAGCCTTCAGACTAGAGCTGTACTTTTGAAAGCAGGGGAACTATTAGCACGCCATGTCACTTTCTTTTTGTTTAAAGGCATTTTTATCTCATTACCGCTAACTGCTTTTCATTTACTGACTGTGAATTGTATCTTTCACTAAACAAAAGCAATTGCCACTTCTAAATTCTAATGAACAGGAATGTCTGCGTAAATCAGTCATAATATTGCTGGAATATGTCTCTGTGCATTGGAAGCTTTGATTTTATTTATTATTTATTTACACAAAGAGCATTGAACAATCGTTGATTACCAGCCTAAGATCATTTGCTGGTGTAGATTTTTTGCTGTTTGTTTGTTTGGGCATTTATCAGTGACTTTGTTTACTTGCTCAGATGCTGATCTGAATTGAATTATCTGATAGCAGTGTATAAATGTGTTTGTTGTAGAGCAACTTTTGAGACACTGCGTTTGACACGCTATGGGGAACGCCTCCTCGTGAACCGGTGTCTGAAAACAATTATCAAATCACGACAATCCTATTGGCCGGCGACAGCCTATGACGTCATCATTGCGCGACCCGGAAGTATATAAAGAGCGCCTAGAGAAGCAGTCAGTACCTTATCGTCTGTAGGGACTGTTCAGCAGGCAGCCCCGATGCATGGCAGGTAACGCAGTGTCTCGTTCCCTGTTCTCAGGGAACCATGGTTACATACGTAACCTGAGACGTTCCCTTTCGAAAGGGAACTCAACACTGCGTTTGACACGCTATGGGGAACGATATACCCACGCCGCCATGCTTGAGGGGAGTGCATTCCAAAAAATGACTAGACAAACGTCAGAACTAGCAGTTTCAACTGAAATGCCAGAAGCACTCCCCCTACGGGTCATACATAGGCTGTCAGTGACAGCATTCCCTATGGCCAACAGCCCAAGCTATAAGCCTCAAAGAGGCCTTCCACAGAAGGCCTACCAAGGCCGCTCAAAGGCTTCTGGAACCAAGCTTCTTTTCAAAGAAAAGAGGGTACCTTTAAGGGAATGTAGCCAGGGGGCCCGAGGGAACCCTAGCCAGTCACTTGTCAGGGGAACGTACTCGACCCTGATTGCCACCAGGGAGGCCAACCTGGTCTCACAGAAACCTAGTCTTGGCCAACAACCTGTCTTATCACAGAGTCTCAATTCAGAGAAGATATCGAGTAAGAGGTACTGCAAAGAGGCAGTAACCAAGACCAGATCGTAGAGACGGGCATCCTGGAGAGCAGGATTAGCGCTTAGCGCTTTTTACCCTTACCAGTGAGGGGAGTAACACTCTGCTCAATCCTAGGATCTACTCAGCACTTGATTATTTGCACTGAGGAGGCTGTGCACTCTAAAAGGACCCAAACAAGGGGAGTACAACCAGCCTAGGGGCCGGTCTTCAACAGGGAGGCCTCAGAGAGGCCTTCAACCACTGACCAGACTTAGGGAGCTAAGTACTATGCAGAACAACCCTCTAGACAAGGGGAGTACTGGGCTCAACCTAACAGGTAGACCATACTGTAGGCACAAAATCACGGAGGCTCCCAGATAGCCTGCAACATGAACTAATTCTTCACAATGTAGAATATATCACAGCAGCCTTGCAAAGGCCAGCCATGTGAAAACTACATGCTTAATCTGCTAAAAGACACCCAGATATGGGGGATTCGCTTACAGGGCGGCCTATGAAGGCCACACACCTAAAAGCAACTCAATTGCTGATAATGCAAGATCCCACAAAACATTGGAACTCGTTCTGATTGAAACCAAGTTTAACTAGGAGATAAGACTGTAGAGTGCCCCACATAACAGTCTACCTCAACACATTCCAACAAGCAGTGTACTCAGTAAAAACACTTTTTACTCTTTAAGCAAGAGGAGTACAAACTTACGCCATCATGCTCTGAGGGAGGTCCAAACAGGACCTGCGACTTCAGAATGACACGGGCGTCAGCTAGTGGCAGTGTCTAAGCTCTAAGGGAGCCAAATCTGAGAACCAAACTATCCAGTGAGGTTAACTAGTTTAACTCAACCTGAGCTTAATTTTATCCACACATTCCAACAGGCAATGTACTCAGTAAAAACACCATTAACCCTTAAAGTAAGGGGAGTACAAAGAATATTACGCTACCATGTTCTGAGGGAGGCCAAAAAAACAGGCCTACTACTTCAAACGATCACGGGCACAAACCTGTGGCACTGCTAGTTTCCAAGTGAGCAAACTAACTAAAACACCTACCAACAAGCTATTGTGCTCTGAAGGAGGCCCAAACGGAGCCTTCTACTTCAAACAACACGAGTGTCAGCTTGTGGCAGTGTTCAAGCTCTAAGGGAGCCATATATGAAAACCAAACTATGTAGTGAGGTTAACTTTATTAAACTCAACCTGAGCTTATACATTCCAACAGGCAATATACTCAGTAAAAACACTTTTTACCCTTTCAGCAAGGGGAGTACAAACTACGTCACCATAATCTTAAGGAGGCCAAAGTCAGGCCTACTACTGCAGAACACACGGGTGCTAGCCTGTGGCAGTATTAGAGTTTACTGAGCTCACATAGTGTAGGGCAGGAATCAGAACTAAAGTAATAAAGTACAACAACCTTGAATAACAAGGGAGTACTATAAATCCAACCCTGAAAAATACAGGGTGGGTATTTCACAACAGAAATTCTCACCAAAAACAGATACAATCTGGACTAAACCCTAGGGAACAGGAGCTTTCATAAAAAGCTACAACCATGCCACTCAAGCTTGAATATAGTTCAAGGGGTTCAGGGGAAAAACTGAAGTCAAAGTACCACTAGATAGTTCTGGGGGAGCGGGGCCACAGCAACAAAGTTTCTATTCACATAGTGAAAAAGGGGCCTACACCGCCTGAGACAACGGCACCAGGGAGACTTAGCAATAGTCTGCTACCTTAGCTGCTATCTATTTTGCACATACACCAAAGGGACAATGGGCCTTGGCCTGGCAACTCTGATAAGAGGAGGCCAGAACTAGGAAAAACTACACTCACATAACAGGGGTAGTATAAAAAGGGCTTTCTAGCAGACCGCCTAAACCCTAGTTCTAGCCTAGGCCAGCTATAGATGTGGTCCTATAAGGCCAACACATAAGCATAGATCTGCCTGGGGCTAAGAAAACAACAGCCTCTACCAACGACTCTCAATTGAGAGGAGGCAAACTCTGAGAAAACTATATTTCTACAATAAAGCTCAGAGGAGCAGAGCTCAACCCAAGCACACAATGTCAGGCGGCCTGTAAGGCCGATGCTGAACATAGATCTATCTGAAGTTAGTGAAAGCTAATCTCAAAACTCTAGCATTTACCAGAGGAGAAAGCTAATTTTACCATAAGGTGGCTAACAGTGCGGCTGAATTCTGCAAAGAATGAAGCCAACACATCCATAAAGGGGACTAACAAAGTACTACCCTTAATAATATATTGTTCCAGCCAACCTAATGGAACTTCAGGGCCCTTAAACCGCATCCTATACAGGAAACCAAGGTTTTTATAAATATAACAATATGCTTACAAACAGACATTGTGTGTAAAGCAACACCAGCCTGACCTGCTGCTGCATATGGAGCCTGCCTATATCACGAGATAGTTGCACCCATCTCGTCAGTTGGAGGCATCGACGCGTACCCATACTCACTCCATCAACACCAGCGAATTAACCTGATGATGTTGATGAACGCGAGCTGAATACAGGTTCTTCCATGCCTTCTCGATCTCAGTATTAAGCTCCAGCTGAGAAGCCCATGATCTAGTCTCTACTCTGAAAAAATTATAACCATGCAACCGTCTACTACAGTATCGCGTCAGATAGTGCATTGTAGTGTCCCTGAGGAAAAATTCAATTCATTTACTGCTTTAGGAGAGGAAGAATTGTCTAAACTTGTTAAATCATCAAAATCAACAACATGTATGTTAGAGCCTATACCGACTAAGCTATTGAAAGAAATGCTTCCAGAGGTTATAGATCCTCTTCTTAATATCGTCAATTCATCTTTATCACTAGGACACGTACCAAAAACTTTTAAGCTGGCTATTATTAAACCTCTTATTAAAAAACCACAACTTGATCCTAGAGAATTAGTCAATTACAGGCCGATCTCAAATCTCACTTTTCTGTCAAAAATACTAGAAAAGGCAGTATCATCACAACTATGTTCCTTTTTAGAAAGAAATAGTATCTGTGAGGATTTCCAGTCAGGATTTAGACCGTACCATAGTACTGAGACTGCCCTCATTAGAGTTACTAATGATTTGCTCTTATCATCAGATCGTGGTTGTATCTCTCTATTAGTGTTACTGGATCTTAGTGCTGCATTTGACACTATTGATCACAATATTCTTTTAAATAGACTCGAAAATTATGTTGGCATTAGTGGAATTGCATTGTCATGGTTCAAATCATACTTATCTGACCGTTATCAGTTTGTAGTAGTAAACGAAGAGATGTCATATCGATCACAAGTTCAATATGGAGTACCGCAAGGCTCAGTACTAGGACCGTTGCTTTTCACTCTGTACATGCTACCCTTGGGAGATATCATTAGGAAGCATGGCGTTAGTTTTCACTGTTACGCTGATGATACTCAGCTCTATATTTCTTCGCGCCCTGACGAAACTTGCCAATTCACAAAATTAACGGAATGCATAGCTGATATAAAAAATTGGATGACCAGTAATTTCCTACTACTAAATTCAGAAAAAACAGAGATTCTAATTTTTGGGCCAAAAACTTCATGTAATAACCTAGAATACTGTCTAACACTTGATGGCTGCTCTGTTAAGTCTTCGTCGTCAGTTAGGAACCTGGGTGTGCTCTTTGATACCAATCTTTCATTTGAAGGCCATGTTACTAGCATCTGTAAAACCGCATTCTTCCATCTTAAAAATATATCTAAACTACGACATATGCTCTCAATGAAAAATGCAGAACAGTTAGTTCATGCGTTCATGACCTCAAGGCTAGATTACTGTAACGCTTTACTGGGTGGTTGTTCTGCTCGCCTGATCAATAAACTACAGCTCGTACAAAATGCAGCAGCTAGAGTTCTTACTAGAACTAGGAAGTATGATCATATTAGCCCGGTTCTGTCAACACTGCATTGGCTTCCTGTTAAACATCGTATAGATTTTAAAATCTTGCTAATTACTTTCAAAGCACTAAATGGTTTAGCTCCCCAGTACCTGAGCGAGCTCTTAATTCATTATAGTCCTTCACGTCTATTGCGATCTCAGAATTCAGGCCAGCTGATAATACCTAGAATATCAAAATCAACCGCAGGCGGTAGATCCTTCTCCTATTTGGCACCTAAACTCTGGAACAATCTTCCTAGCATTGTTCGGGAAGCAGACACACTCTGTCAGTTTAAATCTAGACTAAAAACGCATTTCTTTAACCTGGCATACACATAACACATTACCAATTTATATTTTCAAATCCGTTAAAGGATTATTAGGCTGCATAAATTAGGTCAGCCGGAACCGGGAACACTTCCTATAACACATGATGTACTCGTTACATCAGAAGAAGAATGGCATCTACGCTAACATTAGTCTTTCTGGTTATCCCGAGGTTCACCGTAGTCAACCGGATCCGGGCCGTATCCAGGTGAGACCGAGGACCTGCGCCTTGACACGACCACAACGCAGCCCTGAAGTATCAGCAGAGATTGAGTCAACTAGATCATCCACTGTGAGGGCCTCATCGACACGACAGCCACGACACAGTTCCTCAACAACCGTCCATACCGGCGTGATGAATACGATCCTCAATTGGATGGAACTGGAATAAATACTTTGAATGCTGCGATCCTATTGGACTTACGATGGCAACCTGAATCGTAACAAAGCACTGTTGGCCAGAGGAGAACTGGCCCCCCGACTAAGCCTGGTTTCTCCCAAGGTTTTTTCTCCATTTAAACACCTATTTGCCACTTGTCTGCCACCTGATGTCACCTGATGGAGTTTGGGTTCCTTGCCGCTGTCGCCTTTTGGCTTGCTTAGTTGGGGACACTTGACATTTGACTTGACATTTGATATTCAACAGTGCTTTGATCTACCTGCATTGACACTATTCTTTAAGAGCTGCTGTGCAGCCAAATAATGTACCAGTTATCAATGTAAAGCTGCTTTGACACAATCTACATTGTAAAAAGCGCTATATAAATAAAGGTGACTTGACTTGACTTGACTCTGCCTCAGCAAGAGTAAGACCTGAACCATTAGGCGCAGCTGCCGGTCCTTCTCCTCTCGAGGAAAAGACCAAAAGAGAGTGGAGCATTTTTACAAGTAAAACACACTCACAATAAAAACAGACAGATCCCACAAGAACTGCCTGTACATGCTCTTTTGTTCTCATAAAAGACAACGTTATAAGTTATGTGTGTGATCAGATGTCAACACTATGGGACACAGATGCACACACTTCCTGAAACATTTGTCAGACATAATTTGTCTTACCTTAAAACCGGTTTGATATCGCTTGCTTTCAAACAAAACAGTCCCTGAAGACGAAAAGATACTGACTGCTTCTCTAGGCGCTCCTTATATACTTCCGGGTCACGCAATGATGACGTCATAGGCTGTCGCCGGCCAATAGGATTGTCGTGATTTGATAATTGTTTTCCGACACCGGTTCACGAGGAGGCGTTCCCCATAGCGTGTCAAACGCAGTGTTGAGTTCCCTTTCGAAAGGGAACTAGACATCTCTGGATGAGAATATGTTGCAAAGTATGGCATAAGAGAAATGTTTTGCATTGCAGTGAACATATATGCAAGGTAGATTGAAACTAATTGTGAAACTATTTGAATTCACAGACTTACATGGCCATTATTTTTCTGTTTGGTATTATTTTTTTAACATAAACTCATTGGAAAAATGTGCCTGTGGAGCCATTTCTGCAAAATGATGTTACGATGTTCTTGCATGTTTTACGACACTTTCAAAGTGAAATGTCCAGTGAGTGGTGCACCGTCTCCTAACTACAAGCGATAAAAGGTATCTTTTCCACGTTAATCAGAGTTTTTGTCCTAACCATCTGCGACGGCGACATGCGATGATTCTATTTTAACCCCCTTAAAGGGAACCCCTGGTATTAAGACTTGGCTTAATATAAAATAAATGATGTCTCTTACTGAAATATGTAGTAGAAAACCCATGAAAGATTTACGTTATTTAAAAAAATCCATGACATATTTGGACAATGGGCGGCGCCATTTTGTTTAGGTGCAAAGTGTGTTCTACGTTGATGATGTCAAATGGTTGCACTCGGTGAGCTACTGACACTACCCTGTTGCTATTTTTACCGCAACACGACTTGGAATATATTATATGATGCCACATTGTGCAGCTTTTGGTTGTAATTTTCAGTCGATGAGCCACAAGAGAACCGATGCAAGTCTTCACTGCTTTACTAGCGGTAAGAGGAGAAAATAATGGGAAGTTGTGAAGAATGTGGATGAATAAAACTTCCTAAAGATCCACGTCTTTGTTCTCTCCACTTTAGCCCTGATGACTTTGAGGCTTTTAGTAGACCACAGCTGAAAGAGCTTACAGTTGCCCATGGATATAAGTGTATGCTTTGAGAAGGGCAGCCTATAACACATCTCGATTGAGACAGATTGCCTCAAAGCTCGTGTGTGCTGTGAAGCACGGGATATCTGTGATAGCATAACAGCAGCAGCATCTTCTCAGCATGTTTAACTGTGTGTAATGCATTCAGGTGACATATCAGACGATTTTTACACATCAATCATACATCAGTTGTTCGAATAGCCACAGAGACATTACACGGCTTCGATGTTTTCATTCTCACTAATTTTGCGCTCTGGCTCAAATTGATTGGGTTTTAAAAGGAAAAGGTTGTTCCTGGTGAAACCTCCAAACATTTGGTATCTCTGAAAAGCCCTGAATGTGCTCTTTACAGGACATCCAGTCTTAAAACTGTGACATGTATGGTGTCAGAGAAATTCACTAAAATATAATGTCCTCGTACAAGGACAGAGGGATGCAGGAGGTTAGAAATGGTTTCTATTTTTCTGCGACGTCGTAGCTACAACAACACAAAGTCTGTCAATGATAATCATAAGTACTGTTTATGTGCTTTATTTATTGTAAAAGCGTCTAATGTCCGTTTGAATATCATTTTGTGTTCTCAGCTTTGCAGCCATACCATGGATAATTCACCTCAGATCGTAAAAATAAATAAATGGGCACAAGGACGTCAACTCTGTCAAACTGTCAACTTATTGTGAACAAACAAGTGTATTATATGACAAAGATTATTATGTACTCATTGTGACTGCCGTGAGAGACGCTCACGCTAATTGGCTGTGGTTTTTGATTGATTTTGTCATGTCTCGTAGTCGCGTCGCCTTTGGTGTGGACAGACAAACTGCTTCTCGCTAGAATCTTATCACATCGCGTTTGGTTAGGACACGGTGTAAAGGTTAATGCTCTGTTGCGTTTGAAAATAACGCACCACCTACGCTAAACTCTAAACATTCCTGATAGTGTTAACAAAAACAAACGTGAGATAAAAATGCACAACCATGTCATTTTAGCTGCTTCTACAAGTCTTTGAGCTCTTTTATTGTGATTCATACCCAAGCGCTTCACATCACAAGTGCAATGCTGTACCAGGTGAGCTGCCGAGCAAGTTTACTACATCCGAAAAGCCAAATATATGGAGCTGGTTATGCGATGCAAACGTCAAAATGTATTTGTTTACAAATCATGTACTATGGTAAAAGTATTTTGAGCTCATAACACAGCATTGTGCAAGGAACTGCAAGAAAAAAAATCTTTATTAATTGATAATTTTTGTGAAAAGAAATTAAAGTTGATGGTGTTTTACTGCCACTAGTGTTCATTTCAGCTGGAAACGGCAGTGAATAGGTTCATTTTTCCAGTTTTATTATAATCTATGTATCTAGAGGCACATTTTACAATGAGCCTATGTTGATTCTTTTTCCAACTGTTGTGTTTATACAAGTTTTTCTTTCAGATCGAACTGTTAGTTGGATTTTAACTGAATTTTAGGGTGCATCTAAACATAACTATTGATTTTGGAGACAAATGTGCATTTTCCCATAAAGCTGCTATGGAGATGCTTTTTTTTCCTTTTCCTTTTTACCTGCTGTTATTGGCCTAAATGAGGGGGATGATGGTTATTTGTATATAGCCTCTGATAAGGAGTTTGATGAAACAAACAGCGTTCCGACGCAGCACTGCGACCTACAGTGAAAGAACTGAATCGAGCCTGAGAGCCTCGCAGCTGGGAAGCACACAATTACTCCTTCCTCTGCAATCAAACGCAATTATCTTTTCAATTTTGTGTTTTGTGTTGTCAGTGTGCTCGATTTATTTATTTTTTTCTTCAAGGCCCTCTGAATTGTCCTCATAGTCCTTTATTCGCCGTATAGAGGCTGACCGGGAAGCTGTGTAATAAAGTTGTTCTTCTGCCTTGTAGGGAACTGCTCTTATGAATACTTGAATTGAAGGCTTTTAACTCACACCTCTATATTTGGGCTTGATCGCGAGCTGTCGGCACTATAACACTCTTGTGAATCTGACTCACAGGAATGTTGTGAAATGACGCCATCTTGTTGGTTTTATTTAGAAATCATGCCATTTTAAGTATTCTATAAAGATCTCTGAGCAGCTGGAGGAAATACCAGGTTACAATAATGGATGTTCCTATGAAATAAAGAAATCCCTGACAAGCCTGCAAACAAAGGCACATTTGACCTTTTCTTATATTCCCTAATGAAATTAACAGTATTTGTCTTAACAGACCTAGTGCATTCTTAAATTGCCACGGATTACGTTTGTGATTTTGTGTTGGCCAAGTGTGAAGAAAAGCCACATCAAATGACATAGTCTACAGTGGATTTCCATGGAGAGCTCGTGTGTAAAGAAATGTGTAATGCTTGTTTATGCTTGGGTCAAATTCAAACACTCTATCATGAGTAATGATACTTGGAAATTGAGCCAAAACGAAAGGTGGTGTTTTCATGCTTGTCATAACTGAGTAATTTCAGGAAGGAAGTGTTAACAGGGTTCAAGAAGGCACGGCTTCTTTATACGCCAGGTGTAAATGAATATAGGTTTTCTTATTGTTTTTCAAATGCTGAAAATTAGAGATTGTACATCACTTTAGTACACAACAACAAAAATACACTTTTTATTAAGTAGTCATGCCAGTCATTACACACCTGTTCTCGAAATGAAATCACAATGACTGGTAGAAAACAGCAGAGCAGTCTTTATTCTGTTATAAATGTAGCTTTAATGCAACTTTTGGGCAATAGTTTGATCTTTTCTTGGATTCACATTTCAGACAATTTGATGTGTTATGAGTCAATCGACAGTTAACATTTAATGTCAAATGAATGTGTGAAGGTGACACTGATTCCTCTTGGCTTTTGTTTTCTTTCTTTGATGCAGCTTTGGTTCTTTGTAAATGAAATGTCTTAAACTTAACCGTCATCATGACAGTCGACAATCACCTTGTCTTTGGCTCTGTCAACTGAATCAACAAGCAGAATTAACACTGAGCGGATATGCTGTTTCCTGTGATTGTGATTTTTTTTTTTAAGTACACATTTACATATATTAATTTAGAGATGCTTCTAAAGCAACTACATGACTAGCTTAAAGAAAACTGAAATGTAAAGTAAATGAGAAAATGTTATTCAATATGCAACAAAATGTAAAACTTACAGATAACGCAGTGTTTATTAAACACCACACAATAGGCAGAAACACAGTAATTTCCAGTCTTTTGCATGGTTCTAATCATAAAATCTTTTAAACCAAATTACAGCTGTTCCAGCCAATTACTTTATTGTTCAGGCTGTTTTTAAAGCTCCATATTGCTGAATGAACTAATAACACAAGCAGGAAGAAATTTCTATTCTTCAAGTAATGAGCCCGAGTCAAATTATCAGCAGATGGTTGATTTAACCTTATAATATACAGCATTGTGTGGTTTTCATGAAAAGGCTTTGCTTTACGTTTTCAAACAGTGCCCTAAAGCAATGCAAGCTCATTATCATTTCTTATCTCCTTGAATACACTTTCAGTTGATGTTTATTGTTTCATAAAAACTTTGTTGACCTGCCATGAGCCTCAATTAACAATCTTTGTTCTTTGTTATTTGCCTTTGAAATGCAAAAGGAGTAGGCCAAAAGTTAAAAATAGTTGACTTTCGCTAGGTGAATTAGAATAACTGGCAGTTATGTGACCCATCTAGATGATGACACACTTGATTCATTTAAAAGTCCTGCTTATAATTTGCATGAACGACATAAGCAAAACAAAAGATCCATGCATACACCGATCAGGCGTAACATTATGAGCTCTGACAGGTGAAGTGAATAACACTGATCATCTCTTCATCACGGCACCTGTTAATGGGTGGATATATTAGGCAGCAAGTGAACATTTTGTCCTCAAAGTTGATGTGTTAGAAGCAGGAAAAATGGGCAAGTGTAAGGATTTGAGCGAGTTTGACAAGGGCCAAATTGTGATGGCTAGATGACTGGGTCAGAGCATCTCCAAAACTGCAGCTCTTGTGGGGTGTTCCCGGTCTGCAGTGGTCAGTATCTATCAAAAGTGGTCCGTGAACCGGTGACAGGGTCATGGGCGGCCAAGGCACATTGATGCACGTGGGGAGCGAAGGCTGGCCCGTGTGGTCCGATCCAACAGACGAGCTACTGTAGCTCAAATTGCTCAAGAAGTTAATGCTGGTTCTGATAGAAAGGTGTCAGAATACACAGTGCATCACAGTTTGTTGCGTATGGGGCTGCATAGCCGCAAACCAGTCAGGGTGCCCATGCTGACCCCTGTCCACCGCCGAAAGCGCCAACAGTGGGCACGTGAGCATCAGAACTGGACCACGGAGCAATGGAAGAAGGTGGCCTGGTCTGATGAATCACATTTTCTTTAACATCACATGGATGGCCGGGTGCGTGTGTGTCGCTTACCTGGGGAACACATGGCACCAGGATGCACTATGGGAAGAAGGCAAGCCGGCGGAGGCAGTGTGATGCTTTGGGCAATGTTCTGCTGAGAAACCTTGGGTCCTGCCATCCATGTGGATGTTACTTTGACACGTACCACCTACCTAAGCATTGTTGCAGACCATGTACACCCTTTCATGGAAACGGTATTCCCTGGTGGCTGTGGCCTCTTTCAGCAGGATAATGCTCCTGCCACAAAGCAAAAATGGTTCAGGAATGGTTTGAGGAGCACAACAACGAGTTTGAGGTGTTGACTTGGCCTCCAAATTCCCCAGATCTCAATCCAATCGAGCATCTGTGGGATTTGCTGAACAAACAAGTCCGATCCATGGAGGCTCCACCTCGCAGCTTACAGGACTTAAAGGATCTGCTGCTAACATCTTGGTCCAGATACCACAGCACACCTTCAGGGGTCTAGAGGAGTCCATGCCTCAACGGGTCAGGGCTGTTTTGGCAAAAAAGGGGGACCAACACAATATTAGGAAGGTGCTCATAATGTTATGCCTGATCAGTGTATATAATCACTTTAAAATGGCTTTGTTTTCAGTTCTGTGTGATATTAATGTAAATGTAAATGTGTTTAGTTTTTATACAACTTACAAATGAGAACCGACAATATTTTCAGTGCACAGAGCCAAGTTTCGAGTTAGCTAGTACACAATTATGTCAATGCATTAAAATTAAAATTCTTTGAACAGCTTTAAAGTGTTTATATTTCCGAAACTTTTTGCATGTGCTTGAACTCCTAAATGAGGACTGTGATACAATACACAAAAGACTTACAATAGTAGAATTATTATGAAGAGTCATAGGCTACTTGACCAGCTGAGGAGTTCCAGACCCTGCTTATTTCTATGTTTGAGTTTTAATGCTATAATCCAAAATGTTAGAGCGATTTAGCATCATTGATTAGTGACAATGCTGCCCGATTTCACAGAAGGGAAGTCTGACTTTCATCGGGAGAACAGTGCTGTTATTTAGGAGGACTTACTCAGGGAACATGAAGCGTGTGCCCACAGTGAGTCTTCATAAGCCATCTTCTAGGTGTTCCTTTGTTGTTTTGAAATAATTAGCACCGTTAGCTGTAAATCCCCAGTATAGTGAAGCTGAGACCAGCGTAATTGCCCTGCTCTGATCTCACTCGGCACGCGATCTCTAGGGGACGTGCAGCACGCCGCAGTGCACTTGACTTTATAAAGGAGACTGTTGATGTTTTAAATGTTATGTGTGGATTTTCTTTAGGATCTTTGCATTTGAGAGACTATGCATGTCAAACGCTTCAATGGAGGCGGACAGAAGGAGAAGTTCCTCACATCTGCTCTGCTCTGTGAGAGAAATAGTGATCTGATGGAATCAATCTAGCTGAATTTTTTTATAGTTTCCTCCTTCAATCTGCTTTGTGATTGTGATTCAAGTGCAAATACAATTTTGCTGCACTAATAAGTCTGCACCACAGAAACGGCTTTCTCTTGCATTGGAAAGATGGCTTTAAATCCTACCAGAGTTTCATCGCCCTTATAACCCGTTCATGCCCACTCCATAACCTGTTTATGGAGTCAAGTGATAAATAATAATGTGAAGCATTTCAGCAAAAGGGCAGCGTGATACAGAGTGATGACTTTGAGCGAGAAATTTAGATGCTAAATGTAACTTTGCAATGGCAAAAGGTTGAAACTCTCACTGTGTATATTGTATGTGCTCTTAAAACTTCATCTCAGAAATTTCAGTAGACCATTTGGAAGCAGACATGTGGCGACAGAAAATGGCAACAAGTGGAGGAAAATGGGCGAGATCCATGGAATAAGAGGAAAAAATGTCTTGTCGTGCCTTTGGATGTCAGAATCAAGAATCAAGGTGAAAAAAGAAAAAGAGATGGTTTGATTTTTACAGAATACCCTAGTCGAAAACGCCATTTACAGCTAAACGCAAACGTTTATGGTTGCAAGCCATTAAATGGACAGGCTGGACTGATGAAACCTGCAATGATTACCCTACTATTAAAACATGAATTTGATGCAAACAATAGGTATATGTAATATTCACATATGCAGTTCATAGGGGGCATAATGTTTTACTGCTGAGACATACACTCTTATGCAAGATTTGAATATAATCAATTCTTTGTATAAATACACACTTTTCTAATGAATGAGTACATTTTATAAAGTTTATTATGAACGATTGGGGTCAATGTAGTGATATCATCATGAGGTTTTAATATTGCCAAAACCAGGCCAAACGGATGTTTTATGGATAAATCCAGTGCTTCAGTCAGCATCCCATCACCAGTGACATGTCTTGCCACCATCTTTGACCTTGCAACACTGAGTCAAGTCACAAGCATTTGAAATGACTTCTCTTCAAGTACATCAAAATAATTGCCTTTCGGGGGGAGTAAAAGGGAATGAACGAGCACGACTTGAGAATGACAAAGCAAAGAGCTTCCTAGAAGACAAATGTATAGTCATGTTGTTTATATATACAAGCATTGCTAGTAGATAGATTGACTTGCTTGACAAATGCTTCTAAGGGGTAGTTAGTCCAAAAACAAACAAAAAAAAATTTCTATCATCATTCAAAACGCTATTTTTAATCTCAAAAATCTGCTTTTTTCCATAAACAGGTCTTGCTGTCAATCTCCGAAAAGGGGGAAAAAAGACTTCTGAAGCCATACAATCATTTTGTGTGAAGTGGAGACATAAATGTAAGCTGTTATTCAGTGATTATCCATCCCTCCACAAATTCATTGGCAAATACGCATTTCACCAGGTTTGACGTCAATGATGGCACTGGTTATTGTTTGTCACATGATCAGTCATGGCCTGGCAAGTTTGATTTTTACGCAGAACGTGAGATTTGTGAAATTATTTTCTGTTACTCAAAAAAATTAAATAATAATAATAATAAAATATACTGGACCAATGTTACTTTTATGGTGTTTTTTGTTCCTTTTTGTAGTTTGATGGCCCTGCAGGTTATTGTCTGCTTTTGCTGAAGGGAAAAAGAGCAGCGTGAACATTATTCAAAATATGTATTTTTTTGTTCCATGAGAAAAAAAGTAAAAAAAAAAGAAAGAAGTAAAACATGAGTTTTCCTTTCAACTTTCAAAATTTACCAGGCATAATTTTATGAAAGTTTAAGTAAAAGTGTCTGTTCTCTCAGCAGAAATCCCTCAGTCTAAAACATCTTTGTCTAAAAAATTAGATGGTGCAACATTTGAGCGTAATTTTCAGACGTTTCTGTGTCAAGATGTGGAATAGAGAATTAAAGGACTACATGGCATGCTGTTCCTGTCGTCTCCAGCTGCGAGCGACATACTCGAAGATGAAAGTGAAGGCTTCTGTCAGAATAATTTTGTGCTGACTTTGACTAGGTGCAAGACATGGATGTCTTCTCTAACTTTAACAGGAGTTTGATGACGTATTGAAAGCAATAATGTAGAACATTTGTGAGGATGTGCATCAGAGATTTTACAGTCTTCAAGCTTGCAAATGCTTTCATTCCTGCACTGAGTGTGTGGGATCAAAGTTTTGTGTGAGGCGTTTGTTTATTCCAGCACACAGCTGGATTGATAACCTTGGGGTGAACGCTCGGAGTCAGATTTAGTCAGCAGAACACGCAAGACCGCTGAACTGCAGAAAATCTTCAAGACAAGGATGATTCAAGGTATCAGAAGATAATAATTGGTTACACCGCAAATATTGTTTCCCACACACTTTGAACATGTATTTACCCACCTGATCTGTCAAGTACTTGTGATTAATTTAACAAAGAAAAAGCACCATTAGTTAAAAGCTATTGTTTTTGTCAAGTACAACACGTGCTCTTGTTTTCTTTGGAGGTGAAATATTTTAAAAGGATAGTCCAGTATAAATTCATGTTACAGTGCTGTTTCCCATTTGAAGGCATGTGAAACAGATTTAGCTTTACCAGCAGAAAAATAACACTCCTGTTTTATTAGTATTTATATATTATGCTTATTTTAATCCTATTAACGTGTCATTAAGTTTGTGCATGTTTTAAAAAAATAACTAGAAAAAGGTATGAAGAATATTTATATATTTTGCATAAAAAAAATTCAATTACATGGCCTTAGCTGAGAAAATAATAGTGCTGCAGATCTGTGAGCACCTGAGCTGATTCAGTGAATCTTAAGAGGCATGTGATTATTGTTGCTGTTCTTCAGACTCATGTGTCCTTGCTTCACGGTAATCATCAGGTCTTGAATGCATATTGATGGCTCAGGCATTGAAAATACTTTTTAGCAGTACACACATATTACTATACCCCATTTCCAGACCTGAAAGCCTGCATGTGACTCAGCCATGAATAGGGTCTGCAACTTTTTTCCCCCTCAATTTTATCTCAAAATTGTACATATTATTCCCACATTATCAGCTACACATTTAAGTAATTTAGAAATCTACATGTGCTACTTATCCCTACACTCTGTACATTAATGTGAAGAACAAAGAGTGCTGTTGTTATGCTAATAAGAAACATAAACATCAGTATTTATGTATTTATTTATGCATAAATGTATGCATTTATATATGCATTTATTTATGCATATATTTTTATTAATGCATTCATTTTTATTTATGCATTTATCTATGCATGCATGCCAAATTTACTGAATTGTTATGTACATTTGGAAACAAATATATAATGTTGTGCATTCATTTATGCATCCATTTATGCATATATTTATGTGTTTTTATATGCATTTATTTTCATTTATGCATTTATGCCCAATTTACTGAATTGTTATGCACATTTGGAAACAAATATAGACTGTTATGCATTCATCTGTGCATTAATTTATGCATATATGTATGCATTTATTTGTGCATTTATCTATGCATGCATGCCCAATTTACAGAATTATGCACATTTGGAAAAAAATATATACTTTTGCATGTCCATTAAAAATACATTGTAAAGTGAAGAGCTTTATATTTTCACACAGAGACTAACTTTCGTTGCCACCTTTCCTTGTTAAACTTACAGTGTTACAACTTAATCCATGTTTCAAGTCTGCCCTACTAATATATGTGTTATATATTCATGTAGTGATGTTGTTGTTTTATTATTATGTTTCATTATTCTAGGCACTCTTGAGTAAAACATAAACATTCTTTAAGATAATTCGCTCCTGTCTCTAGTGGCATTCATTGGGATGTAATTAGATGCTTAGTTGCTCCAGATTAATTTTGTACTTCCCAGAACAAACAGCGTTCAATCTGGCAACACAAATGTCAGGTGTTGATCTTTTTAGTGTTCCACTCCTGAATCCTGTCCAAAGATTTAACATTTACTTGAATTCACTATCAGAAGCCATCAACATGTGTTCATACTCCTGAATCAGCCGTGATTTGGAAGCACCTGGGGAAATCACTGAACAGCCCACAGTTTACAGCCTCTTCCTGAGACTTCAGGTGGTGTAAACACAGCTTATCCCGTTGAGTTAGAGCCTCCTTGTCCTCGGAGAGCAGCCCTCTCTCCTTTCTGTATTTTAATGACTGCAGTGGTCTTATCACATCCCTGTTTGCAATAATTACTGTATACCAAGCATAAAACCCACAATAATAGGCAGTATTCAATGCGCCGCTCAGTCGCTTACTTTAAAATTTCCACCAAGACTCTTCCATTCATTCTGGTTTAAAACTTATTCAGCATCATCTTCTGCTCCCCGCAGAGAGAGAGAGATCTCCACAAATCAGTCCTCTTCTCCTGTCAGAGACGCCTGTGAAGAGAGAGAAAGAGCACTTTCTTGACAGCTGTGCAAATCTGAAAGCTTTCTCCTATCCTAAGGGCCCATATTTTATACATCGTAAAAGCGAGTCATGATGTTGATTTACTGATGACCGAAAATCAAATCACATCGGTTTGTGTCTGCGACCAACAGTGGCAATATATGTGTTTATTTTAATCATTTTGCTGCCTTAAAGGGGCCATGATCTGTATGCTTATAGTTTGTAGCATTTCATTTTCTTTCTTAAGTCAAAAATAACCCTTGTGTAAAAGTACGGTATATTTAAAAAAAAAAAACTGTACTTGCAGATAATATGATATTAATGAAATAAAAGGCCACTTAAAGATGCAATGTGTACATTTTAAGAGGATCTATTGACAGAAATGCAATATAATATACATAACTATGTTTTCAGTGGTGTATAAAGACCTTACATAATGAACTTGTGTTTTTATTACCTTAGAATGAGCCATTTCTATCTACATACACCGCGGGTCCCCTTACATGTTAAGTCGCCATTTTGCGCCAGCATGTTTCTACAGCAGCCCTAAATGGACAAACTGCTCTACAGAGCGTGTTTGCTTGACTGACTACTCTCTGCTGTCTCAGACGACGACATCTTTGTCCTGTGTTGGACACCGTAGCTTCTCTGTATTGCAATTTGCAACCTCGCCGCTAGATGCCGCTAAATTTACACACTGCACCTTTAAGTGCACTTAAAGAAAAAAAAAAAGTGAACCAAAATGTAGTGTTATCAATAATAATACCGAGGTATTTGTACTCCGACACTGATGTAATTTGACTAGCCCAAAGAGCAAAAGAAATTTTAGAGTTTGACAATAACATGCATTTAGTCTTGTCCACATTTAAACCAGCAAAACACAAAACCTATTCTGGGTGATATCAAAAGCAGATTGTAAAAAACCACAGATTGCTGCTTAGAGGAAGCTGAACAATAAATAATAGTATCATCTGCATTAAAATGATTTTTTGCATTATCAATATTATAATCAAGACTATATATATTCTGAATAATAGCGGCCCCAACACAGATCCTTGAGGGACTCCCTTAAAAACCTCTAAAGGATCTGACTGAATACCTTCCACGCGAATACCTTTTAACTGTAGTGTGTTATTTATTTAAAGTTAATATATTTTAAATGTACTAAATTGCAACTTTATCATTATGAATGAGTAATTAGGAATATTTGAATACATGACATAGTTTCAAGAGAAACTACCTTAAAGTATAATGCTTGTCTGTTCATTCAGCAGTGCACTTTAACTATATTTCAGTGAAAATCAAATTATGAAATTACATATAAAGAAGTCCTTAAGTGGGTCAAAGAAGCAATCTAAAGTTTAGCTAATTACATTTAATATAAATCTAAACTGTAATACATTTTTATTTAATTATAATTAATAATGCAATTAAGAGTCCGAAAGCATTCAGTTCAAGTATATTCTTTTAAAGTATATTATGTCTGTAATAAGTACTCTTTTTAAAAGTATGCTAAAGTGTGCTTCTTTTTCACAAGGGAGCCCACATCAGTCAGACTAATTGTACTGCGCAGTCACGTTAAAACACAAAAACAGTCACGCGCAGATCTAGAATTTATTAAATGTCACTCATCCCTCTCAAAATGCCCACATGCTGTCCTCGAATAACATTTATAATCTCGCTGGCGCATAAGGTTGTCCTTGGTTTACATCACCGTCAAACAGTTCAGTCTGTTCCTCATCCAATTTTAATTAGTGCCAACTTCGAAAACAATCTCTCTCTCTCTGGTGTTCTCAGAAACAGTGAAGATTAATTAATTTTTAAGAAAGATAGAGCCGTTTTAGATTGGAAATGCAACTAAACCAAAATATGATTATGAAATTACACGTTTCATTTGAGCTCCTGCACCGGGGCCCCCTAGTGGCCAGGACTCTGAGGCCCCACATATATATGAAAACTACTGTCATTGACCAGGGCAGACAAAGTTCCTGAATCTGTGTTGATTTATAATGTGATTCTCTGGTATTGACGTCAATACATGAGACATTCTGAATGACCCATTTTAGCTGCTTAGTTTCCATAAATAGTCTGGATGAAGAGGGAAGGGAGCGTTGTGAATGTTTGTGAACATTAGAGCATGCAAGCCGCAATCAGATTATAAATATGTTTAGTAAAAATGGGGATTACTAGCAGGATTACAATCTTTTTATGTATAGCGGAAGACAAATGGTATACAATCACCAGTGGAAGATTCCAATGACATTGGAATGGAGCAATGCTGTTTTCTAGCTAGAGATTATTTTATTTTATTTTATTTTATTTTATTTTATTTTATTTTATTTTATTTTATTTCATTTAATTTTTATTTTTTTTAATTTATTTTAATTTTAATTTATTGTATTTAATTGTATTATTTTTAATTTATTTTAATTTCATTTTATATTATTTTATTTTACATTTTTATATGTACATTTGCATTACCCTGTAAATAGCAAATACTGTAGCATATAAAAAGTGATTGCATTTGCCAGAAGTTAAAGCTGCTGATATGAAAATGATATGCACTTCTTGCTCTGTTGTGCTACTTAAAGAGAATCTCTTTAAACATTCACACTAACGGGGAGGAAAGGTGAATAATCATGACAATTTGACCTCTTTCTCATTTCATATGTAGTTTGTAAGCTTTCCTCATATTTATTTTTGCTCGGAGCACATTATTTACTGATCCAGACAGCTTGCAGCTAATATTTTCTTTGTGCTCATCTTCAAGTTCAGTTAATCATCGAGTTGCTGCAGATGTCGCTGCCTTCTGAATTCATGAGCCAGTCAACCTGCATGAAAGAGATTTCATAAGAAATCAGTTTTAATGATGCATCGGGTAGAAATAGACTAATTATTTCCCCCTGCTTGTGCATTAGTACAGTAAATCTACAGTGCAGAATCCAAGAAAATTAAACCTTTACACAAAGACCACCAACTGTTTTCATGTCAAATGATCACTGCAAACAGCAGGAGTGTCTTTTGGGGCCCTTAATAATTAGAATGTTATAATAAAGTGTATACATGTGTGAAAGAACAGATGAGAAAGAGTTTTGTAAGAAGAATTCACATTAACTCTTTCCCCGCCATTGACAGAATTTTCCAGCAATCCCTGTTTTCACTGTTATACGGTAGGGGCCGCTATAACGCATCTTCTGAAAGAGTACAAAATCTCCAGATGCAAAAACAAGCGAAGAAGCAGAAACAAGTGATAGAAGCATTGCTTCCGCACATGTAAACTAACACCGTGTCCTAACTACACGCGACGCGACACCACGACACGTGATAAAAGGTATTTTTTCCATGTTCCAGCCGCGAAGGCGACACGTGACGATTCTATTTTAAAAAACGTTTCTATTTCTCTGCAACGTCGCGGCTGGAACAACAACACAAAGTATGGCAATGATAATATCAGAAACTTTTTATGTGCTTTATTTAATGTTAAAAGCGTCTAATGTGAGTTTGAATATCATTCTGTGTTCCCAGCTTTTTAGCTGTAATGAAAACAACACTGGCTAATTCACCTCAGATCTTGAAAATATATGAAATAAATGAACGTTCAAACTGTCAACTCAATGCGAACAAACAAGTGTATTCTATGACAAAGATTGTTTTAGTCACTCCGTATGTACTTTAAGTAATGTTTAAATGGTGTAATATTTATGAATTTTACTATGTACTTTTTTACTATGTACCATTTCATTGTGTCTGCTGTGCGCTTCCCAAGAGAGCCCACCCTCACGCTCTTCTGATTGGCTGTGGTTTTTGATTGATTTTGTTGTCGCGTCTCATAGTTGTGTCGGGTCTGATGTGGACAGACAAACTGCTTGTCGCATCACGTGTAGTTAGGACACGGTGTAACACGATCATCAAACATTCAACAGCATATAAATCAAAACTGCGTAACGTTACCGAATGAAATGTTGACCCAGGAAGAGGTACACTCTAAAAAACACTGGGTTAAAAACAACCCAATTTGGGCTGGGTAAATATGTTGGGTAACACATGTTTGGTAGCACATGTTGGGTTATTTAACCCAGCATAACGGGTTGATTCATTTTTACTATAAAGGTAGGTTTTCTTATTTATTTATTTATTTATTTATACTTCATATATGAATTAATGTTTACAGATTTTAACTTAAAATCTCTAAACTTTTTTAAAATACTCCACATAACCACTGGTTTGCATGAAAATTCCTTTATTTTCTGTCATATTTTATAATATAGCATATTTTATATAGTTTTTAATACATATTGCCTACATTTAAACTCGTTTAACAAACATTAGAAGTAAAAATTTAATATTTAGAAGTAATTCAAGTGTAATCCACCAGTCTCTGCTGTCCTGTTTCCACCGTAACGGCTCTGGATCTCGTACCGGAGATGACTCGCATTCGGCGGGGGAACTGATATCTTCAGACCGCCGCCTGTGTTTCACTCGTAGTCGAAAAATGCTGTGGCTGACTCCATAACCTGTCCATAAATAATCAGTGTACAATTCTGAGAACACATTTTAACATTTCTTATTTTCTTTTTTTTTATAAAATCATACAATTTTAAGCAAGCATCAGGTCTTTCCATCACACAAAAAGACCGATGCGACACTCATTATGGTGACTAACATTGCGCCCCTGTATGTTGCTTTGCATAAAATTAAACGATATACAGAACAATAACGAATTTTTAGATAAAATAAAACGTACACAAACCTGTATTTTACCGAAGACATGCACCAATTTGACAGAGCTGCACTGCTCTCTCCTGAAGAGGGCGCAAAAAAGCCTGCAATAAATAACTCAACCCCTGGGTTATTACGTCTGACCCAGGATCAGGGTAACACAAAAACTACCCAAACACTGGGTTGTTACATCTGACCCTGGATCTGGGTAACACAAAAACTACCCCAACACTGGGTTGTTACGTCTGACCCAGGATCTGGGTAACACAAAATCTACCCAAACACTGGATTGTTACGCCTGACCCAGGATCTGGGTAACACAAAAACAAACACTGGATTGTTACGCCTGACCCAGGATCTGGGTAACACAAAAACAAACACTGGGTTGTTACGTCTGACCCAGGAGCTGGGTAACACAAGAACTACCCAAACACTGGGTTGTTACGTCTGACCCAGGATCTGGGTAACACAAAAACTACCCAAACACTGGTTTATTATGTCTGACCCAGGATCAGGGTAACACAAAAACTACCCAAACACTGGGTTATTACATCTGACCCTGGATCTGGGTAACACAAAAACTACCCCAACACTGGGTTGTTACGTCTGACCCAGGATCTGGGTAACACAAAATCTACCCAAACACTGGGTTGTTACGTCTGACCCAGGATCAGGGTAACACAAAAACTACCCAAACACTGGGTTGTTACGTCTGACCCAGGATCTGGGTAACACAAAAACTACCCAAACACTGGGTTGTTACGTCTGACCCAGGATCAGGGTAACACAAAAACTACCCAAACACTGGGTTGTTACGTCTGACCCTGGATCTGGGTAACACAAAAACTACCCCAACACTGGGTTGTTACGTCTGACCCAGGATCTGGGTAACACAAAATCTACCCAAACACTGGATTGTTACGCCTGACCCAGGATCTGGGTAACACAAAAACAAACACTGGGTTGTTACGTCTGACCCAGGATCTGGGTAACACAAAAACTACCCAAACACTGGGTTGTTACGTCTGACCCAGGATCTGGGTAACACAAAAACTACCCAAACACTGGGTTGTTACATCTGACCCAGGATCTGGGTAACACAAAAACTACCCAAACACTGGGTTGTTACGTCTGACCCAGGATCTGGGTAACACAAAAACTACCCAAACACTGGGTTGTTACGTCTGACCCAGGATCTGGGTAACACAAAATCTACCCAAACACTGGATTGTTACGCCTGACCCAGGATCTGGGTAACACAAAAACAAACACTGGGTTGTTACGTCTGACCCAGGATCTGGGTAACACAAGAACTACCCAAACACTGGGTTGTTACGTCTGACCCAGGATCTGGGTAACACAAGAACTACCCAAACACTGGGTTGTTACGTCTGACCCAGGATCTGGGTAACACAAGAACTACCCAAACACTGGGTTGTTACGTCTGACCCAGGATCTGGGTAACACAAGAACTACCCAAACACTGGGTTGTTACGTCTGACCCAGGATCTGGGTAACACAAAAACTACCCAAACACTGGTTTATTATGTCTGACCCAGGATCAGGGTAACACAAAAACTACCCAAACACTGGGTTATTACGTCTGACCCAGGATCTGAGCAACACAAAAACTACCCAAACACTGGGTTGTTACGTCTGACCCAGGATCTGAGCAACACAAAAACTACCCAAACACTGGGTTGTTACGTCTGACCCAGGATCTGGGTAACACAAAAACTACCCAAACACTGGTTTATTACGTCTGACCCAGGATCTGAGCAACACAAAAACTACCCAAACACTGGGTTGTTACGTCTGACCCAGGATCTGGGTAACACAAAAAGTACCCAAACACTGGGTTGTTACGTCTGACCCAGGATCTGGGTAACACAAAAACCCTCAAAAAAAAACAAAAAAAAAAACAAAAAAAAAAAACCCAGAAGACTCAATCCAAGACTTGGGTATAGAAAAAGTAACCCAAAATGTTTTAGAGTGTATAGGACTGTTGATGGACTCAAGCTACTCCATCTATATTGATCATTGTTCTGAATCTGATCCAGATGAAGTCTTTGACAAAATGCAATATTCTCAGCTTTTTGCTCAAAATGTTGCTCTTTTTTTTAAAAAAAAAAAAAAACTTAGCATCATTCAAGTGTTGATTTAAAAGAATGCAAGAAGCTAGAATAAAATAGTTTTGTTCTTTTGATGTATTGTATGTTCAGATATTCATCTAACAAAATATTCTGGGGGGCATGAATTTTTTTGTGTGAAAATGATCAAAATAGCAATTTTAAAAAAAATGCTGGTTAATATCAACATGCTTGAATTATTTGTGTCATCCACAGCAGACCGACAGCCTGACAGTCTCCAAGTAGGAACTCTTGTCCTTTGAGATTCAGTGATAACAGTGGATTGAGAGTTGTGGAGTTGTAGATCCCTGACATGAGTTTTAATTAGGATCTGTCCAGTCCCAGCTCTCTTCCTGGTTAGCAGAGCATCTCTCAGGAGAGTAATTAGAGCTTCAGCAGCACCACACACACACACACACACGGCTTCATTCCAGCATCTTATCTCTCTCCAACACACTTGTGAAACACAAACAAGTCTATCCCAACCTTAGGTCAGGAGTCGCCCTCACCCACACTGCCTTCACCCCGTTTTGGGCCTGGAATCAGTTCATTAGCTCTCCAGTTGCTTCCTGCTCAAAAAAGGATTTGACCAGTGTTCAACAATAATTGTTTGCACAGGCTGTTTTTGCTCGGGTCATAACCTGCACCTTGCATTTCTTTTACTATAGAAAGCTGGCCCTTATCAAACATTTATTCTTTTGGCTACTGACAGCCTGGCATTTTTAAAGGGAAGCTTTACTTTCTGTGTCTCTTTCTGACTAATTCTTATTATTTTCTCTTTTTAAATGGCATCTAAATGGTTGCATTGTATTAAAGTGCACCTATTATGTTTTTTTTTTTTTTTTTTTTTTTTGGGGGGGGGGGGTATTATTCCCTTTCATATAGTAATAAAGCTGCTTGTGAATGTAAAAGGTCTGCAATATTTCAAAGATTAAAGTGCAGATAAATGGAGTTTTTGTCTCCTAAAAGAAAGAATTGTTTCTGAACTGCCTGAAACGAGTCGTAATTCAGTCTCACTTCCTGCTGAATCTATGTAGGTTTGGAACTAATTTGCATAATGCCAGTCTATGGTCTTCATTGGCTGAACAGCGTCTCTTTGCCCCGCCCTCAAACACTGTAGTTGTATCTGAGACTGGAAGAGTTTGGTTCGTGTTGTTCATGTCGAGAAGACGATGTTTTCTGCTGCCAAAGCAAATCCACTTTGATGAGATTGATACGGTAAAACTGACGCCATCTTTACTATTCGTATCACTGCATCAAGAGCTGAGGAAGAGCTGAGATTGTAAACCTGTTGTAGGAGACTCCAAAACAAAATTAGGAACCTTTAAAATAGCATAATACAGGCACTTTTGCATTGAAAGTGCATTCTTGATACGTGCAACCGAGCAGTCTGTGATCAGACTCCTCTCATTGATTTATTTTTCTTTTTACATCAGGTGGGAGCTGGCGCTGACAAAAAAGTAATATACCGTACTCATCAGATGTTCTTTTCTGGACAGGATTAGATTTCACAGAGGACGCCTGAGTTAGCTGAGAAATATTAAGTTATTGGTTCCCTAATTTTTACCAAGGATGTGTGAGGAAAACACAGACAGGTTTGATTCAGATAAGATTAAAATCACAAATTGGATCTGTGGAGCTCTGAATAGGGTTTAAGAAATAATAATAATTAAAAATAAAACAGTCAGATCAGTGTTTCACAGACAAAAATGTGTTAAATCTGCATGCATCTATCTAACACACCAAATTAAACCTTCATTTGAACTTTCATTTCTTTCAGTCCATCGAAACAGTTGAGACCAACCCCCCAAGTGCCACTTACATAACATGTCCAAAAACATAACTAAAATTATCATGCCGATTGCTCCAGTGGGTTGTGGACACTGTGATCCACTTAGGTTGAAAAGTTTGCCAGCTGCACTTGTGAACTCTCTCTTTGTCAGAAGTGTTTTTCAGAGATTCATGAGAAGTATTTTGTCTGTCCATGACTAAACAAAGTCAGAATGTATTCACGCAATCTGGCGTCTCTTGGGAAGCACTTCAAGCTCTTAAAATGTTCATGAAATGTGCATCAGATTAGGTTCAGATTAGAGGAGGTCCCACAGGAATCAAGTTACCATGGAATAAATGGATTCTGGGAAGTGCAATGACCATAATCTATGTACTCATGTGACCAGCAAACCCTGTGGAAGGTGCAAAAGTGTACATGTATGTTTGGATAGACATATTACATTTATATTTTTTTTTATTCTTTGTTTTTTTAATATATAAACATTTTTATTTGACTAATTCAAGTCATTTGCACTCTGCATGATTTGTTATTCATTCCTTTGTCAAATCAACTTAAATAATTAATGTGGTTCAGATAACATAATATTTTGAGTTTCTGTTGATTAAACCAATCGCCTTCATTGTATTAACTCAAATTTTTAATTTCAAATTTAAGGCAACCAGGTAACTTACTTTAAGTTAAACTAACTATTCTTTTTTACAGTGTATGCTTTTTCAGGTATTACCTTTCATGTAGTGTGTAATAAAGCTGTTTGTGAATGTAAAAGTTCTGCTAAAATTAAAGTGAAGAGTTATTGTCTTCCAAAAGAAAGAAGTGATTCTGAACTGCCAAAACGAGTCTTCAGTAATTCAGTCTCACTTCCTGCTGAACCTACGTACGTTTGGAACTAATTTGCATAATGTCAGTCTATGGTCTTCATTGGCTGAACAGCGTCTCTTTGCCCCGCCCTCAAATACTGTAGTTGTATCTGAGACTGGTTTGGTTCGTGTTGTTCATGTCGAGAAGACGCTGTTTTCTGCTGCCAAAGCAAATCCATTTGGATGAGATTGATACGGTAAAATCGACGCCATCGTTACTGTTCGTATCACTGTGCATCAAGAGCTGAAATTCAGATATGATAATGAGCGCTTGGTTTCCAACTAATCACAAAAGACTGGGCCATCTGACCAATCAGAGCAGAGGAGGATCTCAGAAAGGCGGGGTTTAGAGAGACCGAATCCTTGATCGAACCATTTCAGACACTGTGAGAAAAGAGCTGATGCTGCAGTGGATATTATGAGAAAATTAGTGAGAAAAAAAGTGTTTTTTGACCTTGAATACAGGTTAAACTTGTAGCAGGAGACTCCAAAAGAGCAAAAAAAAAGGTTTGCAATTATTTGCACATTAACAAGGTTTGCAGTTTAGATGTTGGTGTTCTGCATTTCAGTCTCTATCCAAACATATGAAAATGCATGTGCACTAGAACCAGCTTTACATATGAATGCGTACGAATACTAATGAGGTCATGCTGGAATAGTTCAAAATTAAAATAAGAAATATAAAATGAAAAACATTTAAAAACAAACTCTCTGTGGTATTGGCCTGATTTCTGCAAAAATCAAAGAGGTCAGACATCAGTGCTCTTTTCCAAAAACAAACGGAAGGCATTCATCCAATAAACATGGAAATACATGCGCTGGTTGCCAGACTTCACTTCAAAATATTATCAGGGTTTCCTAGTTATACCTCTTTTTTGTCTGATTGCATTATGTCTCTTAATCAGTATATGCCAGTTGTTCCCTCAAGCAAAGCATCGCAGCTTGTGTGAGTATATTTAGAGAGAGAGAAAGAGGCAGACACTGCTCAGAAACGGCCTTCTAATGCTTACAGAAAGCCACACACTCTCTGAAAACAGTATTCTCCGTTCTGTCTGCTCCTATAGCTTCATAACAGCATTCTTGATGTATATGTACCGTATACGGTATGATGTAGTGCACAGTCATTGGGAGGGCATCGCATTCATTCCCTGCAGCTTACCTATAGTCAACTGTCTATATTTATGGAGATGATTTTCTCCTGGTGAGTGCAATAATATTCATGGGTCATTTGATTTACTTCTCCATCTAAGGTCACACGGGGAGAAATCTCATAAGTTTGAGTTCAGGGCTGCTGTGTTTTAAATATACTGAATATAAAGTAATGCAGCACTTTTAAGGCAAATAATATTTATGGAATGTAAAGCCACAATCTAAACATGTTACTTCTCATGCCATCTTAAGCATTTCTCTACCTATAAAGAAATCAGATTATTAGAAACTGCCTCTGCTTGATAACAGAGAGAATAATCCTTTCATCCATCTCATATATTATCATAATCTGATGCTTTCAAGAAAGTATGATTGAATTAAATCTCATGACCTTTGACCTTGCTTGCATTTCTAATTTCAGATTCTTTTCAATACTTGTTCAATGCATACCGGAAAATTTCAGTTCTCAATCAGTTCTGGTCTCAACTAATGCAACAAGATGTTCATACATGACGTATATTAGCTCTGACCTCTTCCAGTTTCTACGTTGACTTCTGTATATTCATTAATGATTCAATTCACATATTGTTTCATTCACTCAGAAGAACAGAACAGTAAGTGTGATTTTATTTTGACCATATTAAAAGTGTCTATTGCATTTATCTCAAATATTATCAAACTTATCTGTATACGTCTCATCTTTCACAGCAACGCTAGCGTGGCAGTGCCAAACACAAACACACCAAGCTTGTTCGAGATGCATCGGCTTCTCACAGACCGATCGCCGCATGACATCAAAGCACCGCGAGAGCGATCCAAAAGCACAAGGAGTTGTGTGGTCTACAAACGCACCCCGGGGACTCCAATGTCACACGCCAATTGGTCTGCGCAGCTCCGATGCATCTCGAACAAGCCTTCCATCAACAATGGCGTACGTTGCATTACCATTGATGCTCATGGCTTTGTGAACCTACATCGGCATCCAAACACGGCAAAGCCAACGCGTTCATGCAGGTCGCCATAATTTGTATAGACGGAGATTACAATCAAGCTGCTATGAGCTCGATTAGCTGCTATTTCAAAAATGGCGGTCACAAGTTTCTTGTTGTTCACAGTAACCCAGCCCCTGACGCAAGCGGTTCTTTCTTCTAGACCAGCAATGTTTTGTTGATACTTACGAACCACTTTTCCTGGTTCAGAGCTGGTGCTTTGGGTGTCGAAAGACAAAGAACTGATTTGAAACTAGGATCTGGCTCTGATCCAGCACTCAAACTGCCTTGGTGGAAAAGGGGTATAAGATTTTAAGTGGCCTACCACTTTGTGGCTGAGTTGCTGTTGTTCCCAATTGCTTCCACTTTATGAACAGTTGACCGTGGAATATTTAGTACTGAGAAAATTTCACGAATGGACTTATTACACAGGTGGCAACCTATCACGGTACCACGCTTGAATTCACTGAGCTCCTGAGAGCGACCCATTCTTTCACAAATGTTTGTAGAAGCAGTCTGCATGCCTAGGTGCTTGATTTTATACACCTGTGGCCATGGAAGTGATTGGAACACCTGAATTCAATGATTTGGAGGGGTGTCCCATATATACAAAACCAACTGTGAAATAAAAAGTCACAATTACCTTTTGTATTTTCTTATTTTGTGGCAGAAACAAGCTTTAATAACATTTACCATATGAGTGTTTATACATGAAATGGCTAATAGAAAGGAAAGGTCAAATTTTGTGGGTCTGTGCATCAAAAAGTTTGAAAATCTCTGGTGTACACAATGTTCTGGAAGAAGTGCCATGAAGTTCACATCTCAAGTGATTTATCTGCTGCGACTGACCGTTTGGAGTGAGTGGAGCAGTAATCAGCGGTAGATACATGGAGTTCACATTTTCACTGTTTTTTGTTGATTTGTATTCCAAAGAAAACCACCAAGCACTTAAAAATGCAATCCCTTCCTCCTCGAGGACTGGTTTTAAGAGGCCACACAATCAGAGCCTTTGAAGCAGACAAAATCAAAGATTCACTGAATCCTTGTTTAAATGGGTCACTCAAAAAAAACTTTGACCATCAACCAGCATAGTTTACTTATGCATTTAATTAGAGCTTTCCTTCTCTATAGCATCATTTCTGCAAATTGAAATGATTCGTCAATCAATCTGTCCAGGTCTTACATCTGGTAAGAACCTTCCCCAGTTTTGCATAACTTTTTCAAAAATCATTTTCCAATGTAAAACATGTTCTGCTTTTCCTCCTCCATCAAACGAAGAATCAAAGAAAAAACAAAAAGTGATATCTAAACTAACAACACACTTTTGGGCTCCAATTAGAAACACTGAGAGCAACCAAATTATTGCGAACATTAAGGTCTCAACATTAGACTGCAGAGAATAAGCACATTTGAGCATTAGACATTGCATTTAAAAAGGAACATTAAAGGCATTATGGTATAATAACACCGCCCATATAACTAGCAAATTTAATAACACAATGGTCTCCATAGTAATGGTTTGGAAATGTGTTCGTAAGTACCAGTGCACTGCTACGCCACATTAACTACATTACTGCTCTTGAAGCATCTTATAAAAAGTGTAATCAAATTGTATCGAATTTCACCATTGACAAGTCTCAGGGTTTTGTGTCATTTCATTAAACATTGATAATTACTTTCATTCTGGCATGTGGTTTTATATGTTTAAAGGTGATGTGTGACATTTTTTTCTTTTATGTTAAAAAAAAAAAAAAAAAATCAGTAATTGTATTTCGATGGTCCACTTCAGACATTCTACTAACTATAAGTAACTTTGCACTTACATGTCAACTAGCAGTCATTAGAGTATTAGTAGACTGTCTGTTTAATATCTGCTAACACTTTATTTTGATGCTCCTCAACAGACATTCTACTGACTATAAGTAACTTTACTAGTACGTCAACTTATTCTACTAACCCAAACCCTAACCTAACAGTATACTAATACTCTAGCGCAGGTTAGTTGATAATGTAGTTGCAAAGTTACTTATAGTTAGTAAAATTTCTAAAGTGGACTATCGAAAAATAAAGTGTAACCAAACTTTCTCCTCTCCCAGATCTATATGCAGACACAGCTACAAGACATTCATATGATAATCCACATTGGAATGTGTAAAAACTGTGTTTGTGGTGCTTTCAATAAATAATTATTTATTATTGCTCTTTGTTTTTAGCAGCCTGTAAAACCAATGCCATGAGTTTGGCTGGCATCCATCCATCCATCCATCCATCCATCCATCCATCCAATCGTTCATTCCATCCAATCGTTCATTCCATCTATCATTCCATCCATCATTCCATCCATCCATCCATCCATCCATCTTTTTACTTATTTATGCATTTATTTATACATTTATTTATTTATGCATTTATTATTTTTATGCATTTATTTATGCATTTATTTTTTTATGCATTTATATATTTATTTATTTTTTATGCATTTATGCATTTATTTATTCATGCATTTATTTATTTTTTATGCATTTATTTTTTTATGTATTTATGCATTCATCAATCAATCAATCAATCAATAATTATTATTGCGCATTTGTTTGGTGACAATAGTGGTGCAAAAATGACACTTCACCCTTAAAGATGCAACAATTCCCCAAAAGGTTTGTCGACTAGTAATCCCAGAGATACATTTCAAAAAGATCAGTTAAAAAAGAGATCAGTTCAATCCAGAGATCAATTCAAAATTGATTAGAAAAGTGAGAAAAAATAAAGTCAACCTCTGAGAATTCAGACAGCCAGATTGATTACTAAACTGAAGAATTTGGCAATAAATGCTGTCAGCCGAGAAAAAACGGTTGAGAATACCGAGGTCTCCATTTAATAAATAGAGTGGCCATTTTGTCATTTTTGACATTGTAAAACACACATACTCTTGTCCTTTGTCAAAAGGCCTGTGCACTTGTCCTGATCCGAAGCGCATTTCTCATACAGCCGAAGCATTCGATTTGAAAACAGGCGAGGATTTAAACTAATAGCTTTTGACAGACTCAGTCAATATGGTGTTGAAACGAGGCAGAGCAAAGGTGCGGCAGTCAATGGCAGGTCAGCCCACTTCCTCTCAGAAGACACAAGCCATCATTATGATAATTTGTCAACGCCGGACGTTTTCTGGAGTAAAACCCAAATGTGCAATTAATGACCATTCTTTCTCCATTTTATTCAAGCAAGGTAAAACGCTTTCCGTGAAATTGCGAAGGAAATTCCAGGGATTATTTCCTATTGAGACTGCCATGATCTCATCCAACTCCGCATCAATCTCTCTCGCGCATGTTGCATCACACCTACGGGTTTCATCGAGAATAAGGCATGTCAAGTCGATATAGTGCTGTTATTCTCGCTCTAAACGACTGCTCTTTTGTGTTGCACAAGGATGATACGTTGCATTTAATTATTTCATTCCTTATATAATTAGGTTTTTGTTGAGACAGCCGGAATTGCACCTCGTCCCTGTGATCTCGATGTGTGGCATGCATGGCCAAAATAAACATCCTCCCACTACGACACTGGTGACAGATTGCATGGCATACACCGTCATCTGCAGTGCGCAGCAGTGAAGAGGGACAAAGGCGAACAGAAGCCTACGCCACGAACACAAAGGAACGCCTACGCAATCTCCTCCATCTTGTGTGACAGACAGATATAATGGAGAAATGTGTTGGAGGGCTACGGCCAGGCGGATGCCTGCGCTCCCGATTCTTCTGATACGTCAAGACAGCTGCCTGACAGCGAGGAAAGAAACAAGATAACACAGAGAAAAACAGCAGGGAAGGAGGGAGAAAGAGCAGTTCTGTTAACACACACTCCTCTTATTGACCTAAGACTGAAGATCTTCATATTAAACATCTGATGTTTTCCTGTGGGCGACATAAGGGTTGTTTACATCCAAACGTGGCTCATGTTTTGACTGGCACTATAAAATAAATAAATAAATAAATCAGTGAAATTTAATGGGGGGGGGGGTGGTTGTGGATCTCCCTCGATAGAAATCGCGTTCCGGGGGAGGAGAAATGGGAACGCGGGGGCACCGAGATGTGACCGCAAAGGACACTTTCACTTTTGCAATCAAAGGGACAGGAGCTCAAGCCCCCCCAGCTCCCCCAGACTATAAAAGTAAACCAATGGCATGGTAAATCGTCTATATCAGTAGTTAATTAAGTTGCTTATAATGAGAGGTGTGCTGAGAAAGGTCACCCATCAGGTCCTAAATGAGATGTACATTAAAACTTCTTTGATTTATTTAATCGGCTAAGAGATGCTCATAGCTAATATGGTGTAGTGATGGACTTTGGAGAAATTATTCATCCACAAAAATGCAAATGGATGACACAAGTCAGCACTAGTCACTGTCTTACACTACAGTCTCCAGGCTCACGGCATCTCAAACACCAGTATTTGAAGGATTCATAAAAGATGAATCACTGTCTGGCCATCTGAGATTTTGGAATGGAGATAAAGGTTATGATCATGACTTTTCTGTAGTTTTACAGCAGGTCATGAGTGTATATTAGCACTGTTTGTCGTTTGCTTTTTGCGACTGATAGAACATTTGGACCCAGAAACAGTGACTTAACAAGCGGATGGGAACATATACTGGACACTGTGGGCAAATTGCTGTTTTGTACAGTGGCCGAGAGAGCTCAATGCGCTGCAACTGAAGAAAACACATGCCAATAGAAAAAACACCAGCAAATTAAGTAAACATCTTAATCAGTTTGACAAAACATGTGCTACAAATAATCACAACGCAACCAAATACAGAAACGCGCTGCAGATACTCACAATGCAACCAAATACAGAAACACGCTGCAAATAGCACAGACCACAATGGAAATGTTTCAAGGGGGCCCCAAGAAGTGATGAACCTGGCTGGGACATGCTTATTGTTCAATGTCTACTTGTCAGTGCTGTTGTTGATGACCTGAAAGGTGAGTTTTTTATTTTAACATCCTGATCATATGTGCGCTGTGAGTATTTGCAGCACGTTTCTGTATTTGGTTGCATTGTGAGTATTTGCAGCGCGTTTCTGTATTTGGTTGCATTGTGAGTATTTGCAGCGCGTTTCTGTATTTGGCTGCGTTGTAAGTATTTGCAGCGCGTTTCTGTATTTGGTTGCATTGTGAGTATTTGCAGTGCATTTCTGTATTTGGTTGCGTTGTGAGTATTTGCAGCGCGTTTCTATATTTAGTTGCGTTGTGAGTATTTGTACTGCATTTCTGTATTTGGTTGCATCACGTTTCTGTATTTGGTTGCATTGTGAGTATTTGCAGTGCGTTTCTGTATTTGGTTACATTGTGAGTATTTGCAACATGTTTCTGTATTTGGTTGCATTGCATTTCTGTATTTGGTTGCATTGTGAGTATTTGCAGTGTGCTTCTGTATTTGGTTGCATTGTGAGTATTTGCAACATGTTTCTGTATTTGGTTGCGTTGTGAGTATTTGCAGTGCGCTTCTGTATTTGATTGTGCTGTGAGTATTTGCAGTGCGTTTCTGTATTTGGTTGCATTGTGAGTATTTGCAGCGCGTTTCTGTATGTGGTTGCATTGCGTTTCTGTATTTGGTTGCATTGTGAGTATTTGCAGTGCGCTTCTGTATTTGGTTGCATTGTGAGTATTTGCAGCGCGTTTCTATATTTAGTTGCGTTGTCAGTATTTGCAGTGCATTTCTGTATTTCGTTGCGTTGTGAGTATTTGCAGCGCGTTTCTATATTTAGTTGTGTTGTGAGTATTTGCAGTGCATTTCTGTATTTGGTTGCATCATGTTTCTGTATTTGGTTGCATTGTGAGTATTTGCAGCGCGTTTCTGTATTTGGTTGCATTGTGAGTATTTGCAGTGCGCTTCTGTATTTGGTTGTGCTGTGAGTATTTGCAGTGCGTTTCTGTATTTGGTTGCATTGTGAGTATTTGCAGCACGTTTCTGTATTTGGTTGCATTGTGAGTATTTGCAGTGCACTTCTGTATTTGGTTGCGCTGTGAGTATTTGCAGCACGTTTCTGTATTTGGTTGCATTGCGTTTCTGTATTTGGTTGCATTGTGAGTATTTGCAGTGCACTTCTGTATTTGGTTGTGCTGTGAGTATTTGCAGTGCGTTTCTGTATTTGGTTGCATTGTAAGTATTTGCAGCACATTTCTGTATTTGCCTGCTTCGTTATTGCAGCATTAATTGAAGTTTCACTATAGCACAGGGGTGTCCAATACTGTCAAAAAAATTGCAAAATTAGAGGTCACTGGGGCAGTACCCTTAAAAGGACAACATTGTACCTTATTTACCCCTAAAGGTTGATAGTATTACTCTAAGGTAGTAATATGCACCTTTTAGGGATAGATAAGGTACAAAATTGGCCTTTTAAAGGAACTGCCCCAGTGACAAGCTGTACCTCTAAAGGTACAATTTTTGCACATTATTTTCTGACAGTGTGACAGGGTAAATTTTGGCTCCAACCCCTTTTAAACACACATGAACCAGCTAATCAACGTCTTCAGGATAACTAGAAACTAGTTGGGTTGGGGCAAGTTGGATCTAAACCCTTCACGAGCTGGATTGGAAACCCCTGCTATATGAGCCTAACCTGTTCAACAGTAGAAAGTTAAGACATTGCAGTAAATGAGCATAGCACTAGGCCTAGTTTTATAGGGTTGCACATAGCATAATCTCCATTTTACAAATCGGTAAAAAAATACTGATGACCCAACACTATTAGAATTAGACTTCAGTGAAGCATTTGGGAAATGCAGTGCTTTGATGTACGTTGTAACTCACTACTTAAATAGTTTTCCCAGGATGGCTTGAGGATGTTACTAAAACTCTTAATGCATTTAAGAGTTTTAATAGTTTGGCAAGCCCTGCAGTGGAAACATGGAGGAAAGTTGTGGGTCTGTTTTGGAGAAAGTGAAAATGGAGATTAAACACTGTTTTTCCAGTCTCTTAGTGGATCCGTATGTTAATAAAGAATAAGAATTGTGTTGGCTGTGAATGACTCAATGATTCATTTAGGTGAACGATACAATTGCTGAATACACTCTAAAGTCAAGTGTTTCTTTTGTAAATGTCAGTTGTGAATCTGCCTCAGACATTCACTATTCAGCACCAACTGGTATAATGCTGTGGCCTACAGGAAGGGTCACTGAATCTGGAATCAACAGAGGAATCAAAGTCCCCACTACTGAGTCATGGACAGTTGTACTGACGCTGGTCGTCTCAGCATCACAAATGTCACATTCATGTACATATTTTTAAAGCAGCATGCAAATTCAACTGCCTTGGCATTTATTTATGAATTAGATTAGATACGAAATGACTGTGTATTGGTGTGTTGTAGTGGAGGTATATATTTATGCAGTTTTTAAATTGCTGATTTGAGCTCGTTAAATCTAGAGCTTGTTACCATAAATTGACCTTTGCCAAAAATGCATGATTATGCATGATTAGTATGTATTACACATTCTATATTATACTTCTGCAATGTAATGATCATTTCATTAGCATTTGCCAGGGAAATCCAATAAAGAAGCTCATTGATATGAGCTAATATCAATAATGGTAATTAGCAAATTAGCATTGCATTTATTTTATTCCGCCTTGCTGTATAGTAAAGGAAAATGGTGATGCTTCAGCACTGAAACACTCATCATTCTGATTCACTTAAACCACTGCACATCACAGAGTCAGTCGTAGATCACCAGGCTTTGTCTTGGGAAGCACAATAGAAAGTTTATGCAAGGTCATAGAGGTGCAGTGTGGGTATACATCATGACCCTTTGCTCAAAAGATATATAAGTATAAATATAAGTATCATGGTGAAGTACACCTACTTAGGGATAGATGATGGTAATTTGGGTGAGATACTGTCCGTTAACTATATAGTACAAATAGTTCTCTATTGTGACTGGACAAGTACTGTAACATTTCAAAATTTCTGAGATTTTGTATATAGCTGGAATTTTGTGTATATTAAGAATATAGCATAAACTGTCTTATTTTTATGGTCAGTTTTCTCTTTCCATCCATCCATCCATCCATCCATCCATCCATCCATCCATCCATCCATCCATCATTCTATTGTTTAATCCATCTGTCTGTCAATCAATCAATCAATCAATCCATCCATCCATCCATCCATCCATCCATCCATCCATCCATCCATCCATCCATCCATCCATCCATCCATCCATCCAATCCTTGAATCCATTTGTCCATCCATCCATCCATCATTCTATCATTTAATCCATCCATCCATCCATCCATCCATCCTTGAATCCATCCATCCATCCATCCATCATTCTATCGTTTAATCCATCCATCATTTTATCCTTGAATCCATTTGTCCATCCATCCATCCATCCATCCATCCATCCATCCATCCATCCATCCATCCATCCATCCATCCATCCATCCATCCATCATTCTATCATTTAATCCATCCATCCATCCATCCATCCATCCATCCATCTATTGTTTAATGCATCCATCCATCCATCATGCTATTGTTTAATCCATCCGTCAGTCAATCAATCAATTAATCAATCAATCATTTAATCCATCCATCCATCCATCCATCCATCATTTAATCCATCCATCATCCATCCATCATTCTATTGTTTAATGCATCCATCCATCCATCCATCCATCATTCTATTGTTTAATCCATTTGTCTGTCCGTCAATCAATCAATCAATCAATCAATCGTTTAATCAATGCATCCATCCATCCATCCATCCATCCATCCATCATTCTATCATTTAATCCATCCATCATCCATCCATCATTCTATTGTTTAATCCATCCGTCCATCAGTCAGTCAGTCAATCAGTCAATCAATCAATCAGTCAATCAATCAATATTGTATATTGTATTTGCAATGTACACTTTCCAATCATTCATATCTGCTGTTGTGTTTTTGCGTAAAGTTTTTTTTCTGGCTCACTAATCTAGTACTTCCAGCTCATTTTAACAAATTTCACACATAGCTTCTGTCCTACTGTAGTGTACTCTTGGCAAGTAATGCTATGAATATTGTTGTCTTTTGTATGATAAAATGTTTGTGATGCTGCTTGTTTGTTTGTTGCTTTGAATAAATGTAAAATGCAAATCCATTCCACTGAATTCTGCAGATTTTGCCCTATAATAAGGGCAGAACAGCACAGATTCTGTCTTTGGCCCAACAATTAACTTATATAGTCAATGTTAAGATGAATGGGAGCTTTCTCCAGGTATTATAGACCTGAGTTGTTCACATCCGATTAGTACATTACCATAAACCATCCTTAGCTTGATATGCTATTATCTGCATTAGTAATTACACAGCGCTGTCAACTTTTCCCCTCAGCAAGGTAAAGAAATTCATTCCAGCAGAGAAACGGCAGCTTATTAAGGAGTTCAAGGTTTCCAGTGAGCTCCAAATATATTATGCAGCGTATTGTTTGAGTTGTTTTGATCAGAATCACACTCCTCCCGCTCTCTTTGCTACTGGCTAATGGTCATTCATGCCTGTTCGTCTGTCTTTGTCTCTGGTCTGTGGGAGAAAGGCTGAAGACTTCCAGCAAAGGCTGCAGGGCGCAGGTAGATCAAAGCGCATGTCTGCGGGGAGCGAACTGTGAAATTCACAATGTGACAGCAGAGCCTGGGTCTTGTCCTCCTGTTCCTTAACACTCATTTTAAATCCCTTGTCCTCGTGATCAAAGTGTGGACCTGTGGACCCAGAGAAAACCCCCTACAGCCCAAGGAAAATGTTATCGCAGGCCAGAATTGAGAGGGAGAATTGTAAGAGGATTGGCAGCAAAACGGCTTACCGAGATTCATCAAGAAATAATCGAGTGCAGTTAAGAACATTGTTCACTTCTCCTTTCTGCTGACAGAAATCAGGATGTGACCAATGTTTTAAAAAGAAACAAGTAATATATTGAATTAAGCATGACATTTTAAAGTAGAAAGACTGAAATAGTGTTTTCTTGTAAAACATACTCCAATAATATTTTTATTTACAACTTCATATACATAATGGGATAATACTGTTAATAGAGTTGTTTTTCATTGTCTGGAAACTTCTGGACCTTATTTACTTTAAATTAATTTTCTCCCACCTAGAATAATAGGTTTGTGAAACATAATTGCACTGTTACATTATAAAAAAAAAGCTGAGCATTATGATATTATTTTATGTCTGATGATAATTTACAATTGGGCAATATTGTATGTTACAGAAGAGAAATAATATAATCTTTTATAAGCAATTAAGTGGGCAGGGCTGTTTGCATTGTTGTGAGTGAGTTGCTGTCTCTGGTGAGCTTTAATTATGAGTTGTCCACTGTTTGCACTGATATCAACAACACACAGCATACTAAACTCAACAAAGAGCAATTACAAAAGTAGCTAGAGGTGAAAACTAACTTATTTAAAGTGCCCCTATTATGCTTTCGAATATTACCTTTCATGCAGCGTAACATCTGTTTGTGAATGTAAAAGTTTCAAAGATCAAAGTGCAGATAAATAAAGATATTGCCTCATAAAAGAAAGAAGCAATTCTGAACTGAAATGAGTTGTCAGTCTCCAGTCTCACTTCCTGCTGAACCTGTGGACTAATTTGCATAATGTCAGTCTATGGTCTTCATTGGCTGAACAGCGTCTCTTTGCCCCGCCCTCAAACACAGTAATTGTATCTGAGACTGGAAGAGTTTGGTTCGTGTTGTTCATGTCGAGAAGACGCTGTTTTCTGCTGCCAAAGCAAATCCACTTTGATGAGGTTGATACGGTAAAACTGATGACATCATTACTTTGTATGACTGTGAATCAACTGAGTAAGAGCTGAAATTCAGATATGCTAATGGTCATTTGGTTTCCGACCAATCACAACAGACTGGGCCATCTGACCAATCAGAGCAGAGCAGGCTCTTAGAAGTCCTTGATCAAACCGTTTCAGACACTGTGAGAAAAGAGCTGATGCTGCAGTGGATATTATGAGAAAATTAAATTGTCTTTGACCTTGGATGCATGTAAACCTGTTGTAGACTCTAAAAAAATAAAAATAAAAATAGTAACATTTAAAATAGCATAATGGGGACACTTTAGCTGTATGCTGGGAAGCTACTGTAAATGCCAGCATACACTCTAAAAATGTTGGGTTAAAAACAACCCAAGCTGGGTTGAAAATGGACAAACCCAGCGATTGGGTTAAATGTTTGCCCAACCTGCTGGGTAGTTTTATTTAACCCAACTGTTGTTTAAAAATTACTGTATGTCTGCCTTAAAATGAACCCAAATAGGTGGGAAATTAAAAATCAGACACATAATTACTAGAGGCAACAATAATAATCAAAAGGTGAACATTTATTAATAAGCAGTTTAATACATGTTTAATCGTTATTCATTAAACTTATTAATAAATGTTCATTTCCAACCTATTTTGGGTTCATTTTAAGACAGCAATATAGTAAATTTTTTTTAAAAAATAGTTGAGTTAAATAAAACTACCCAGCAGGTTGGGCAAACATTTAACCCAATTGCTGGGTTTGTCCATTTTTAACCCAACTTGGGTTGTTTTTAACCCAGCATTTTTTAGAGTGTAGTTATGTGGATGTCAGATTGTATTAAACTGTACAACTATGACTGTAAAAACACCAATGTGAAATTACAGTAATTAAGCTTATACTGTGAAGTCATCTTATATATATATATGTTTTTACATGATGCCATATAGCAGCTGTGTTGATTTGTTTGCTAGTTTTGCTTAGCTAAATTAAAGCGGAAATACTTGAGTGAACTCTGTGAAAAGCGTCCTTTGCTTTATTCTTCAAAGCACATTTACATTTTCTATTTCCAGTCTGTCCTCTCAATAGGCTTCTATCAGTCCAATCAATCAATGTCAAAGTTCACAGGTTTTTACGTGCTCTGAAAATGATTGCACAGCTGCCCCATCTGTTCCTCAAATACTGACTGTCTGATTTCCGAGCCTCTGCTGCTCTGTCCCTCAATGGCGTGATCTTTGGGAATAAATCTGATGGAGATCTGGTGTGATTGTGAATGCATCAAAGAGATCCTGTTAGGTGCGTTTCTGACAGAGTCTCGGCCAGATCGCCGTTCAGCACGGCTGGAGATTGTACAGTTTGGCAGACGTTTTCTTAGATCATTTACTTTACTTTTACAAGAACATGTCTTGAATTTTTTGTTAAGGGCTTTTCTATCAAAACATTTCTGTTATGTTTGAAGAGAAGAACGAGGGGATATAATTTATTCACAAATCGTCTTTTTGTAGTCATAATTGCCTGTTGTGTGGTCCAAAATATGTCTGTCCCGTTCCCTCACTTATCAGCTTCCTCCTTTACACTTTCTACATGATTTGTCTGTGTTGAATTTCAAACAACTAAATTACGTTTTTAATGTAGATAAATGTGTGACAGTTTGTTATGTTAAAAGAATACATAATGACAAGAATGAAGAAACAAAAGGATGAAAGTATCCTAAAAATATGGAAATGGAAAGTATTGACATAACACTACAGTCAGTGACAACGATATATCCACATGAATTAAAGACGACCTATTATATGGCCTTCCTCAAAGTCTTGATGTTGTTTTTGGGCTGTTTTTTTTGAATGTTGATTATTTTCCTCATATTCTCCATTGTTCAGCTCCTCTCTTCCCAGTCTGTCAGTAACGCTCTGTTTAGTTCCTGTCTCTATGAAGCCCCTCCTTCTGAAAAGCACAATGTGCTCTGATTGGTCGGCTGGAGCAGTGTGTTGTGATTGGTGTTTGGGAAATGTCCCGCCCCTTACCATAACCGCCAGGAGCTGCAACTCAACCAAGCCCTGCCCTTTTATTCTGCGTATGAATTATTTAAATGAGGAATATTGTGAAGAAAAGTCAAGACTACAATGGAGGCGTTTCAGGGAGTTCAGAAACACTGACACTGATATAGAGAAGAACTCCCGCTGGAGGGACTTTGCAGAGATTTTTCTTGCTCAAACAACAACAACAACATTACACACTAAAGAAAGATGAACATGGAAAAAAGCACAATAGGACCCCTTTAATTAATTTTACGTTTATGCATTCTTTGTATCAGATAACTTAGTAGGAATTGGGTTGGCAGGTGCCTAAAATGTTTATCTGCTTAATTAGCTTGGCCTTCTGACCTCAGGAAACAGGATATGCATGTGCATTATAGTGCTGGGTTTATTTGTGCATTGAGCGGAAATCCCTGTCTGTTTGTCTGTGTACCACCTGCCTGCCTCCATACTGTCTCTGCTCTTCTCATCCTGTCCTCTGCAGTGAGTCCAGGATGTAGACTTTCAAGAGAGCTGTGCAAGTGGAAGACACTCATCCAAAATTGCATTCATTATTACATATTCAAGAAGATACAGCAGTGAACCATTCCAGATTTCTCGGTGAAGGTAAACAAGGGCTTTCGGGAAGGAGGAAGGAACATAGATTTGTGATAGTGCAAGATTAAGAAATGCTTTAGAGGTATTTTTTCATTGTTAGTCCATGTTAACTAATGGAACCTTATTATAAAGTGTTAATGTACAGTCGTTATCACATATATTATTTATGGAGTGTGACAGTAAATCACACTGAAAGGTTTATGTTGTGATGACTAGGGCTGGGTATTGATTCTGCTTATCGATTCCTAGAAGAAGAAGAAGAAGAAGAAGAAAAAAAAAAAACTTAGATATTATTTAAACATTAATTAATTAAACATTTTGTTGCAGCTAAATACCATTAACAAAAATCAACAGGCTAAAGGACACTTACACAACAAACTTTGCCTGTAGTTTTAACAAAAATACCTAGCCTAACTAATATAAATTTCAAGCATTATTAAAGACAAGTGAACACTCACTAATTAAATAAGAACAAATAAATTAGCAATAGCACAAATATACATTAAAAATATACATATATAAATATACATTACAAATATAGTTACAAAAGTTATTCAGTCAAGATCAGTGAGTGAATTTTCTGCATTACTTTTTAATGTTAATTACACAGACGGCAGTAGGATTATTAGGCTGCTGTCACTTTAAGAACGAATGCACGGATCCAATATACTGTTACACATGCATTTTGTTTCTCAACTGTTTATGTTTACTTAAGACAAAACCGAATGTGTTTACAAGGATATTTCGACATAATTTTGTGTGTATTTGTCTGTTCAAGTGCAAGAAGACACGAAAGCGTACTCAATTCAGTATTTTGTGATGGCTTTGCATGCACGCTTTGGATGTATGGAGCACAGAAAACAGCGCACAAGTCTTCTTGTGCTTGAATGGTTTAAAATCACATTAAAATGCACACAAAGCAATCGATAAGAGGAATAGCAATTTTTTATAACAAGTATCTGATTCCAAGTATCCGATTTCGATTCCCAAACCTAGTGATGACGACTGGCTGACCAATGCTTTCTCACGATCAATTCGTACATATTTTACAAAAAAAAACTACAAATTCGTTCGAATTAGCCACCTTGTAAAATACATATGAATTGCAGTGAGATCGTGTTGGGCTGACTGTATATTTAGTTATTAGGTACTAACCAAATTAAAGAATACATGGACATGACTTTTATCTTTTTAGTTAAAAATGTTATGTAAAAAGAATTTGCGATTGTGGTACAAGAAAAAAACAATGTAGGAAAATTTTTGTATGCTACAGTGTGGTAAACTTGGCTGTGATAAACTCACGATGATGGAGAATTAAGCAGAAATGACCTTTAAATAAACTCAGAAACTCAGGAGAACACAGGAAATATATCCAACAACCACATAAACTAATAACGACAACACCAAACCATGAACAGAAGGAACGAAGGTCTTAAATACACACAGGGACTAAACAACATAATGTGGAACAGGTGTATAACTCAAATCAGAAACCACAGCAACTAACAAGGAATGATAACACAGGCAAAACTTCAGTAACCCGGATGATCCTGTGTTATCTGTTTTCAGTGGTTGTTATCTGGGAATAACATACCGCTGGATGGCACAATTGACCAATCAGAATCAAGTATGCCACAGAGCCATGTAATAATATCAAATAACACACTATTTTTTTTTTTAATGATACATAATCAAGACAAGCACTTTACATGTACTTTACACACATACAATTGAGCTCTTCTTTTTCACAAAGATTGACTCCATTATCAGATTGCAATGGCCAAACCATAAACACTATGGGCAAACTAAATAGCATCTGATGTGTGTCCAGTGTTCTCTGCTGAACACTTTTCATGCTGGCAGAGTGAAGTCTCAGAGACAGTACAGTACTGATGTAAAATTGCTGGCAAATCTTTGTGTGGGTTTGATAAGCCGCACTAATCCATCTCTGCCTGTTTGGACCATGTGCTGCTCTCGGTGTGTAAGCAGAGACCAGATTAGGATCAAAAAACATGATAACATCCGGCACATTTTATATTACTGACCCCCACTTCATGTTAGATTAATTTCGAGGGCATTTCAAGCTGTCTGTGTGATGGAATTGCTGTGCTGAATTTCCTAGATCGCACTTTTCAGAAGCCCAGAGTGGAGCTCCTACAGAGCCTTTATAGGGTTAAAAAGAGAAGGCTGTATCTTATGCTTGTGCTCATTCAGAATTGATTTTTTAAATTCCAATTCAGTTCCTGAATTAAAAATACATTTCAATTGAGTTTGAAATTAAGGAAGTGTGATTGAAATGATTTAAAATTCAAAGAAATTCATGCTTCAGTAAATGCAGGTTTTAACTAGAAATGGAAGATTCCTCTTTCATTAGCTGTAAGTGACCACATTTGGTTTTTGACCATTGAAAATGTGGAAAATTCAACAATTTGGACATGGAGCCACATTGAGATCCCCATATCTGTAAGACTTAACCATAGGGCCTTAAAAATAAAGATACCAAAAGAAAAATGCTAAAAAACAGAATCTAAAAGGTTATTGAGATATTGTTCATACTTCTTGGGTTACAGGCTGATAACCTTTAAAAAAGTAATATTTTTTGACCCTTAGAGAGGTATTTTCTATGTAATTGTTTTGATAGGGAAACAAGATATATTTCTACTTTCAATATTATTTGTTCTTCAGAGATTTTTCTTTAAATACATTAAGTATTATCTGTATGCAAAGTGACCCACATTTGGTTTTCAACCATTGAAAATGGGTAAAATTCAGCAATTTGAACATAGAGTCACATTGAAATCCACATATCTCTGAGATCGAACCATGTAGGGCCTTTAAATTGAAGATTCTAAAACAGAAGTTTATTAAGAACCAGAATCCAAAAGAATATTAAGATATCTTTAATGCTTCTAGAATTATAGGCACACAAACTTGGGAAAAGGAATATTTATGGCACTCAGATAGGAATGCATTTGTTTTGGTAGATAGATTTCTCGTTTCAACACTATTTGTTCTTCATACGTTCATATTTAAAAGAGAAAAAAAAAGTATTAGTTGTATGCAGAGTGACCCACATTTGGTTTTTGACCACTGAAAATATGTACAATTCAAGGATTTACTCATTGAGAGCCCCATATCTCTGGAGTTGAACCATATAGGGTCTTTAAAATGAAGGTACCAAAAGAAAACTTTGCTAAGAATCCAGAAGGATATAAAGATATCTTTAATTCTTCTTGAGTTATAGACATTCACATTTGTGTCTATGTGTTATTCTATTCAAATTATAAGTACAATTCAAAATTAATGAACTAAACAGGAGCCAATTCTTTACCCCTGATATACAGTGTTGTCACTACATGATCTCTGAGCAAATGTGAGGTTCTGATGATTAAATCATTTGCTGCTGAGATCAGTTGGTGTGACAATCAGCCTTCACGTATAGATGATGGAGATTATCAAATCCAATGATCAGAACGTCCTGTTGTTTCTCAGGTCAGTATATGGTAATCTCTTTTGTCAGACAAGGATTTATCACTGGGGCATGGCAGAATTTTAATGTTCCCAGTTGTCCCTATATATATTAGATATGAATATGGATGACTATGATCTGCAAGAAAAGGCAGGGTTTTTCCCTTCTCTTCACTATACTATTTTGTGCTAGCAGCTTCATAGTATCAGACTATATATAAGAAACATTTTTCCAGAGTTTGAATGTGACAGCCAGTCCTCTGCTGTCAGCTCACGCCACTTTTGCTCTGTGACGAATTGGCCAAGGAACTTGCTGGGAGCTGGGCAAACCGTCTATGTCATCCATAAGTGGGTCAAATATAGAGTAAATCCAGTCCGCAAGGCCCACAATGTCTGTGTAACCTCAGTCAGGTGCATCATGGGTAACCATACTGTAGTAGCTGATAACATCAGTGTCTGTTTGCACAAAGAGGCCTGAGTGACGTTTACATGTTTTCATTATCACTATAAGAAATTATGTACGTAAATACATGATTATGCAATAATATTTTGTGCATAAAAATGAGTTCTTCCACTGTAAATTATTAATGATCTATAAGCAGCACCATTCTGAATCTGTGCCTGCAGATCCACAGTTTCTGCAGAATTTTAACATCAGTCATTCACAAAGTTGTGCACTTCTGTTGTTTATATTTCTATACACCGAGAAAAAAAAAAAAAAAAAAAAGGTATTTACTTTTGGTAACACGTTATTTTGAAAGTCCACTTTAGACATTCTACTGACTATAAGTAACTTTACTAGTACGTCAACTTATTTTACTAACCCGAACCCTAACCTAACAGTCTACTAATACTCTAATGAAAGTTAGTTGACATGTAGTAGCAAAGTTTCTTATAGTTAATAGAATGGGAAAAGTCCTCAGATTCCCTCTGGGCCGTCCTATAAGAGAGCTTGACAAATGCTTCATCTTGTGGCTACTTGTTTCATCACAGCAAATCACAGTCATGGTTTGGAAGTTTTGAATGCTTTCCCAAACTCACTTATTATTTGGGCCCTCAAGAAATCTGTGCCCTAGTTTGCCCCTCATAACAGCCATCCATGATGACTGATAACTCTGACTTGCATTTGAACAGGGAAATCTCATAAAAACATTATGCAATGTTTAGTTCTTTTTTCCGGGATTCCTGCACCCATTATAGCTTTGTCATCTAATGGCAGGTTCATTCAGACCTCTATTTATGTGCAAGAATTGAGTGTGAAGAGAAGCCGAGAGACATTAATTCCCCTGGCATGGAAACTCATCAGGGAGAATAATTGAATGGCTTGTCGTTTTTCAGATATATGGGTCAGAGCTGCCAGGTATGCATGCCTACAAATCCTGTGTGAACAAGACAAAATAGACTTCCGTTGGATTTGAATTGTGACTCTGGGATGTTTTATTAAATATCACTCTTTCAGGAAATGAAGCGAGGCTTGTTCTGTACTTTATCTTCTCTACTTCTCTACAAGCTATGTTATGAAACATAATTTAAAAGAAAATAGATGCTCTTCTACAATAATCAATGCAGCTATTGGATATGCTACATTTGCATTTATTCATTTAGCCAATGTTTTTATCTAAAGCAACTTGCAAATAAGGAAAACAACAACATAAGTGAATCGTAACATGAAAAGTAACACTTTTTAGAAAGTGCCGTGTTGTAAAGTGCCTCTGCATCACTGTGATTGGCTGATTTTCCTGTCAACTGGATAAAACCCTCCTATCTTGTTTGCAAATTCACTTCAGCATGGGTCAAAGTTGTTGAAAAAGACAATAAATTTATCACCTTTTTGCATACTCTTTAAATGGACAGAGATAAATAATGAGCAACTCCCAATTCAAACATTTAATAATATTTATATTTTCAGTGGCACCATGATATGAAATGGACTTTAGCATACAGTATACTAACAGTAACACTTTACAATAAGTTTCCATTTATTAACATTGGTTACTAACATTAACAAACAATGAGCAATGCATTTGTTACAGTTATTTACTAATGTTTGTTATGGTTAGTTAATAAAAATACAACTGTGCATTGTTAGTTCATGTTAGCTTAGGTCCATTAAATATCAACCGATACGAATTTTGATTTATGTATTAGTAAATGTTGAAATGAACAATAACCACTGTAAAACATTTCTAGCCGATTAAACTTGGAAATTAATGTTCATCTGCTGCCTTAAAAAAGTGAGTAAACTCAACGAAACATGAGTAAACTCAACTTGAAGAAGCCATTGTTTCAACTCACAAATAGTCAAGAAAATGGATTACTTTGTTTAATTTTTGAAAACGTATAAACTTGAGTTCAAGATCCCAAACTTGTCACAACAATTGGAGTTAAAGAGAAGAAATAAGTTAAAATTAACTGAATTGGGCTATCATGTTTCACATTTTTCATTGTTAGTTATATTAGGCTAACTAATGTAGTTACCTAATGTTAACAAATGGAACCTTATTGTTGCACACTAACCATGGTGAGCCCCCAGTGGCCTGGAAGTGTAATCGCAGCTCCGACTTCAGACTTCTAGAGGGAACGTATATTTGCAGAAGAGGAAGCATGCAGAACCAGCTAGTATCAGTGACTTTATGCTACTGCTCTTCAGTTTGTATGTGTTTATGTGTCCTGTTTTTCTTCACACTGTGTGGAACAAAAAAAACAAAAAACAGCCAGGCTTCACAGTGGCACAGACCCGAGTTGTATCTCTCCTCTGTTTGATGAGCCACGCATGTCCTCACACGCTTCCATCCTGCCTGCCTCTCTGAAAAATGGCACTGCAAGGTTCATTTACGGAGATGGGCTGGCAATGACACATCAACGGTTTGGTTGCAATGACAGTGAAGGTTGAGTCTTTGATTTGTGTTTTCCACCTTTCCTGACAGGTGTCTCTCCAACACTTCATTTGATAAGGAGCCAACGCGGTCCCCTTTTCCTAAAGCTATTTCTCTGAAAATAACATGTCGCCTCATTTGTTTTAGGGTGAAATGTCGATTTCAACCGTATCGATTTGGGACTTGGAGGGACATCATGTCCTGTTGGAGATATCAAAACGGCAATATCTGATAGCATACTACACTTCTTACTCCAGGGGTGTCCTAAGGCATGCAAAAAACAAAACTAACCACAATGTTGTTAACATTCTGTCATTGTAGAAACCTCAGAGTTTTATCTCCATAAACAAACTGCATTTTCAAACCTACACATTGACGTTGATGCAGCATCAATGCCATTGCCCTATGGGAAGGTGTAATACCGTAGCCTTCTTGGGGAACCTTGGAGCAGCTATAAATAATGGGTTGCGGAGTGCAAGAGAGAGAGAGAGAGCAGGTGCCTTTTGGCAACTCTGATCAAAAGGGCACCAAATGGGCTTATTAGCGTTTTTCTCACACCATCTGGGAATGGGGAAAGGGTAATGTGTGACAGAGTGCAGTTGCTGGAGTTCCCACATGGTCTACTAAACCTTGATTTAGGGTTTGTTGAGTCACGCAGAGTAGGAGAATGATGTATATGAGCGCTTCCTTAGCCAGTGCAGTTGGTGCCTAACTGAATGCTAGTGCTCAGGGTGTATTAGTCTTTCACACAATTCTGCCTTAGGGTTGGTCTCCCTGTCTTCTTCGCACACTTCCACACAGCAAAGCGATGATATCTTTGGATAAATATCACTTTGCCGCTGTCTATTACCCTTCAGTCTGTTGCAGGATGGGCCCATCTTTCACTCCCTCTCCTTTTTCTCCATAAAAATGTACAAAACATGTACTTTTTAGGGGTAAGCAACCCAGGCTCATTTGACGTGTCTGTGGCCACATTTCTTCATTGCTTCTTGACACTTTCAAAGCAAAAAGTCCAGTGAGTGGCATTGAAAGCATGTTCAGTTTTATCCGAAACAGATGAACTTGAATCTGGCAACATGTTGGTTGCTGTACATATAACGGCAGTTTGGAAATGACGCTAAATGTTAATGCATTTGGAATAGGGGTGTAACGGTACATGTATTCGTCCTGATCCATACGGTACGGATGCTACGGTTCGGTGCATACAGTTAGACGACGAATACATTCAGTCACAGGAGATCCACACTCTAATCCAGAAGGGAGCATTTGCGGTAATGCAATGCTGTTTGCTAACCGCCACAACAGGAAAAAGCACAGAAGAAGAAGAACAGATGATCTAGATATGCATGTAATCTCTCAACCAGTGTTTCAACCGCAGAAAGACATCAGTAAAACCGCTTGAGTATAATATCACACGTAGCATTACATTTACCTCAGGCAAGTCATTTAGTGTCCACAGAACTCTAGAGAGAGCATTTCACTAAATGTATGCACTATATTTAAATGTGAGCAAAAACATGCCTTTAAATGCAAATGAGCTGCTGCTCCCGGCCCCCTTTCCAGAAGAGGGCGGAGCTTTAACAGCTCGCACTTCGGTTGCTCAACAACAACAAAGCTGGAAAATCTCACGCAGTCAAAATGAGGATTGTCAGTAACGGTGTTCAGCCTTACATTGTTCAAACCGGAGTCAACACTGATGGAGAGACTCGGGAAGAAGTTACAACTTTTAGAATGAAACTGGACATTTCTGAATGGTTAGTGGATAAATTTATGTAGTTACTGTGGAGTTGATTCAACTCATCGACTAGCATGTGCCGTCATGTTAATCTTTTGTGCAAATCCAGCGTTGAATTGACCCTCGTTTGTGAAGCAGTCCGGCGTAAAATGACGGCATGGCAACAACACTCTACTACAACAACTCTTCCTCTTCTCTAAAGCAGCCCAACATGGCCCCGCCCCCTTTGTTGCGTGTTCTCGGGGGCGGGGTTTATGTAAATTTTGGGGTTAGTGATGTCACTAACCTGGGAAGAAGCTTGTTGTAGTCTCTACCAGCCGTTTGTTGTAGTCCTTAAAAAGCGATTTCTGTAAAAGAAAATATCTCCCTTTGCATTGAACTTTGAGCGTCGTAACGTTGCAGATGTTGTTTATGCTCAAACAGCAACATTACACACTAACTAAAGATAAAAAAGTGAAATCATAATCAACCACCCCTTTAATATTATAGTAATGTGCAAGAAAGGGCTCCCTGTATATTGTTTACAGCATTAGCAGAGATAGATTTTTTCATCCTTAAGAAAATGTTAATTATAATTGAATCTGATAGTGATAACAAAACAAGGTAAAAACACATTTGCTAAAGCAACTGTAATTTTAGCTGCTTCTACAAGCTCTTGTATCAGGACTCGTGTTTCATGGGACTCGTACCCGAGCGCGCCTTATCGCATGTGCAGTGCTGTACCAGGTAAGGTGCCAAGCAAGTTTACTACACCAGAAAAGACACACATGAAGCTACTTATGTGATGCAAACATCAAAATGCATTAGTTTACAAATCATGCACTATGGTAAAAGTGTTTCGAGCTCATAACATAGTCTTGTACAAAAAATAAGTCTTTTTTAATGGACAATCTGCTCCTGTAAACATAATTTGTGTGAAAAGGAATAAAAGTCGCTGGTGTTTTACTGCAACTAGTGTTCATTTTACCTGGACATCATACGTTTTTGGAGTTTTGCAAAAATGTAGGGAGAGTCATATTTTCCCAACGAGCTATTGGGTAGAACAGCTTAAATTACCTTTGAAGGTGCATTGTACTATATCTGGCCATAAAAAATGTGCTAATATCCTTCTTTTGATGGTAGATATGATATAAAGGTGCACCTTTGATGGTTCTGCCCCAATAAGAAGAAAAAGATACAATCTTAACAGTTTTTTTATGACTCTGTAGGATGAACAGACTCAAAAAAGCAACAATATTAACTGGGAAAGTCAGTGACTTAGCTTTGCTGATGACGCTTGCTTTATCCCCGTGAGAATTAGCACAGATGCCAACACAGACACACACATACCTGCAGCTGTCTCGAGACAGACTTTCTCTCCCTCTTAAAGCACCAAAGCTGAACTCTGCAATCATAATTGTATCGTCCTTTACGGCTTCAGCTAATGGTGGCACCACCAGGCTCCTCATTTGTCTTCAAGAAGGCGACACAGTCCAACAAATCCTCTAATAGTTTAAATCATCCACGGTTTCTGCCGGACACAGATGTCTCGGTCATGCCAGAGTGCTAATTAGCGAGATAGAACATAGGTGAGAGCCAAATGAAAGGACGATCTTCCTCATTTCGAGAAAGCTTGAATTCATTTTCATTGCCGCTGATTCGGCCAATATGTTTAAGGGGATCCTCCAGACAGACAGTCTGGTTTGGTGTTCTGATTGGCCGGAGGTCCACTGGGGAAATGGAGCGCTCACTCTTACGCAAGCGGTAAGCTCAGAAAATATGAGTCCAGACGGCCAGGTGTGTCCCGATTCCTCTGATTGAATTCCCGCCTGCCTCTATGGCCTTCACCACCACAGCTCACTTTTCATCTCACCTAATCTCATTATGATTTTATGGCCTGTGCCGCCCAGGGATGTGAGGCTTTAGGAGCACACGAAGCTGCCAAATAGATTCCCTTCAAGCCAGTGCGAAAGAGAAACCAAATAAGAGTGAAAGTCTCTAGCCCCCCTCCAGTTCCAACTTGATAGAGTTGTTTTTGACAGAAGCCAAGTGGAATGGCGAACGAAATTGCTGCCGTTTTATACCGCTAGTTTATTTAGCCTCTTCTAATGATCCTAGATAGCAGTTGTCATTGTATAATAGCTCGACTTGGCTAAGGCTAATGACAGCCAATTAGCCGGAGCCTGGAGAGACAGTTATTTTTTAATGTCTCTGGTCTATAAACTGTTTTAAAGTAACATCAGAGCTCAGTAATAACATGGTTTAAAGGATGTAATGTTCTGAAACTGAATTCAGCATCTAAAGAAAAAGAAAAAAAGAATTGTACTAATAAGTCGGGAAACCCCTCACAAGATATAGTATATGAGTAGTAACTTGACATTTGATGATTACACACCAACCATGTCTCAAGCCTTAGTTTATGCATGAGCGTCGTTGTTTAATGTTTCAAATCTTTTATATACAAATAATAAAGTCATTATGTAATGCCCCTCAGGCTGAGATCTAATTGTTTCTCTCCTCTGTTGGATTTGTGCCTGATACTCCCACCTCTTTCTGAGGCTAATTTGGTGTTGACAGCGTGTCACATTAGGTGTGGACGACACCGTCCATCTGGCCAGAGCGCACGAGGCTATTCTTAACATGGCACACAGGGGGAGCGTGGGAGTGATAACTGACACGTTCATTTCTGTTTTTGGAACGTGGGTTGGAAAAGACTTACACATTCACGCTGAGACATTCTGTGTATGCAAAGGTGACCCCCCTCAAGCACACGCATTTTCACAGATAAACAGAGCATTTTCGAGATATTTAGTCGAGTAATAAGGACCTTTGGAGGGCCATTTAGTAATGGCAGTCTAATGATTCTGGCCTCATCTCTTGTATAAAAAGCATTTTGTTATTTAGGCAATAACTGAATTCATTGGTGCATCATTCAAGATAATCTGAAATTAGCGCTTTCCTTCTACACAAGGGGGAACTTTACAAATGTAAAGATTTATGGTATGGTATTTATGTAAGATTTAAAGTGTCCCTTGTGAAAATGAAGTGTGCTTTGTTGTATTAAATATGCACTTGTAGTGTATATCAAATCTTAGAAGTACACTATATCGCCAAAAGTATTGGGACACCCCTCCAAATCATTGAATTCAGGTGTTCCAATCACTTCCATGGCCACAGGTGTATAAAATCAAGCACCTAGGCATGCAGACTGCTTCTACAAACATTTGTGAAAGAATGGGTCACTCTCAGGAGCTCAGTGAATTCAAGCGTGGTACCGTGATAGGTTGCCACCTGCGCAATAAGTCCATTCGTGAAATTTCCTCACTACTAAATATTCCACGGTCAACGGTTAGTGGTATGATAAAGTGGAAGCAATTGGGAACAACAGCAACTCAGCCACAAAGTGGTAGGCCACATAAAATCACAGAGCGTGGTCAGAGCATGCTGTGGCGTACAGTGCGCAGAAGTTGCCAACTTTCTGCAGAGTCAATAGCTACAGATCTCCAAACTTCGTGTGGCCTTCAGAGTAGCTCAAGAACAGTGCGTAGAGAGCTTCATGGGAATGGGTTTCCATGGCCGAGCAGCTGCATCCAAGCCTTACATCACCAAGTGCAATGCAAAGCGTCGGATGCAGTGGTGTAAAGCACGCCGCCACTGGACTCTAGAGCAGTGGAGACGTGTTCTCTGGAGTGACGAATCACGCTTCTCTGTCTGGCAATCCGATGGACGAGTCTGGGTTTGGCGGTTTCCAGGAGAACGGTACTTGCCTGACCGCATTGTGCCAAGTGTAAAGTTTGATGGAGGGGGGATTATGGTGTGGGGTTGTTTTTCAGGGGTTGGGCTTGACCTCTTAGTTCCAGTGAAAGGAACTCTTAATGCTCCCGCATACCAAGACATTTTGGACAATTTCATGCTCCCAACTTTGTGGGAACAGTTTGGGGATGGCCCCTTCCTGTTCCAACATGACTGCGCACCAGTGCACAAAGCAAGGTCCATAAAGACATGGATGAGCGATTTTGGTGTGGAGGAACTTGACTGGCCTGCACAGAGTCCTGACCTCAACCCGATAGAACACCTTTGGGATGAATTAGAGTGGAGACTTTGAGCCAGGCCTTCTCGCCAACATCACTGCCTGACCTCACAAATGCGCTTCTAGAAGAATGGTCAAAAATTCCCATAAACACACTCCTAAACCTAGTGGAAAGCCTGCCCAGAAGAGTTGAGGCTGTTATAGCTGCAAAAGGTGGGCCAACTCCATATTAAACCCTACGGATTAAAAATGGGATGTCATTAAAGTTCATGTGCACGTAAAGGCAGGCGTCCCAAAACTTTTGGCAATATAGTGTATATTAAAAACATAACTGTACTTGATGAAATAAAAGGCCACTTCAGCGCACTTAAAGGCCCACTGAAGTGCCTTGGAACGCGCAACTTTATTCACTGTGTTGACGTAATTTCCAATGAAACAGGAAGACAAGGCAGGATATATCTAGAAGCTCCTCCCCTTTTTTCAAAATAGCCAATAGCGTTTCGCCTAGATCACAGCTCGGCCAGAGCTGTTGAGCTTGTAAAACCCAATTTTCCTCATAATCTCTAACTGTTTCTCCTCCATATTTCTTTAAAATATAGCATTGTTTGTAGAATTCAAATGTGTCCGAACGTTTTGTGGTCTGCGCCGACTCGCGCGTATCATCCGCTGTGGACGTTCACGTGAAACTAACACGAAAACGGACTTCATTCGCATCAATGGAAAGCATAGTCTGAATCATTCCCTATCTTCTATATAGTTCACTAAGTGCCATTCACCATACAGAAACTAGTAAATGTGTGAATAAATGACCGATTTCAACCGCAGTGTAGGAGGAGCGGGACTTCAGATTCTAGAGAGCATTTGACTTGACAGAAGATTTGATGAGAAGCTGAAGTCCGCTGTGATGTCATGAAAGTCTGTGTTGTTTTGGAGCACACCAGCTTATTCATAACCTTTAGGCTAACATATTCATACTAAAAGCTAAAAAACTTACATTTTGATTTCAGGGGGACTTTAAAGAGAGTACACTTTCACGACTGTTTCTTTACACACTATCCCCCAGTTTCACAGATAAGGCTTAAGCTAGTCCCAGAATAAAATGCATGTTTGAGCTGTTTTAACTGAAAGCAACTTGCACAGAGCTGTCTTAAAATATATCAATGCCATTGTTTTGTCTCAAGATACACATCAATAATGTATTTTTCTGAGGTATGTGTATAAAAGCTTCTTAAATGTCCTAATTAAACTAAAGCCTAATCCTGGCTTAATCTAAGCCCTGTCTGTGAAACCAGGCCCATGAGTTAAGTACACTTTGTAATGTCAAATTAAAAAGTACATTTTAAATCATTATGTTTTAATAATCATGTTTTTATCCTACACTTATTTTGTAAATAGTTTTATTTTAATTTTAAATGTAGAAAGTAACAAATGTGTAATATTTGAATATTTGTAGTAAATTCATATGTGTCGAATCAAAATATTTAAACAATTTTATATTGATATTTTAGTGTACCATAAATGCTTATTATTACATTCAACAGTACACTTTAACCATATTTCAAAGACAATAGAATTATGAAATTACATATAAAGACGCACTTGGTAACACTTTATTTTAGGGTCTTTTAACTAGTTGCTTATTAGCATGCATATTACTAAGATATTGGCTGTTTATTAGTGCTTATAAAGCACATATTAATACTAAATACTAAAATACTAAAATACTAAAGTGTTACCATTCACTTAAATCCTACTTAGTTAACATGCAATTAAGTGTCCAAAACATTACAATCAGTCCACACTTAAGTATATTATGCAATTATGTGCACTTATAAGTTCATGCTAAAGTGTACTTGTCGATTTCAATAGTCCACTTTAGACATTATATACTATAAGTAACTTTGCAACTACTTGTCAATTAACTCTCATTAGAGTATTAGTAGACTGTTAGGATAGGGTTCGGGTTAGTAGAATAACATGTAGTTGCAAAGTTACTTATAGTCAGTAGAATGTCTGTTGAGGAGCATCAGAATAAAGTGTTAGCAGATATTAAGCAGATAGTCTACTAATACTCTAAAGGCTGCTAGTTGACGGGTAGTTGCAAAGTTACTTGTAGTAAGTAGAAAGTGTTATCGTAGTTGTGAACGTATATATGTCATGCTGCATATGAGGGTTTTTGAAAGAAAATCAAAAACTGTACAGTGTTGTAAACTGGCACTTACTGTTTCTAGGTCACATCTCATGTGATTTTAAATGTATTTTTAATTCTGATGTGAATGTATTTTTTTTATTTTAAATGACTCCAAACATTTTTTTTTTTTTTTTTTTTTTTTTCAAAAGTTAGATATATGTCAAACATTTTTATGTTTGTGCAATATCATAGTGCTGAAAAAAAATAGTCTGACATGGTTCTTCTTTACTAAGCATCAGGGTTGTAACAAGTAAACAGGACATTAACATATGCCAGTCAGCTTGCCAACAAATATCAGCACTTCTTTAACGCTCGTCTTCAGGGGAGGGCTGCGGTTATCGTTCCGGAGGTTCCTCTTATAGAGGCGCGTCTGGAGCCCTTCAGACCCATCGCTGCAGCTTTTTGCAGCATTGTGAATGTGAAGGCACCTGGACAGGTATAAATATTAATCATGCCCATTGTTAGAGGAAGCTTTGTGGGCTTGACGTGAGCAAAACATCCTACCTCTTCTCCTCTTTTCCTTCTGATGACTGACAGATTTGAACATTTTATTTTATTTATTTATTTTTTTTTTGTGAAGCTTGGCCCCACAGCCGGTTGGCAGCAAACCTGTCAGGCTGTGCCGCTCAATGTGTGTGTGAAACGGTTGTGATGGCAAAAGCAGAAGATTGCTCTTGTGACTGACAGGCTAGAGCATTAGCATTCAGATCCATGCCGCTGCTTTGATATCTCCACGCTGCAAGCCGATGGGACCCGGAATCGTCCAGTGTTCCCTTGTTCGTCCACTTCTCCAGCTCTCCATCCCTATATCATGTAGCTAGTCATCTCCGAGCACAGGGTCCGTACCTCCACTCGCATGTTGCCATCTGTCTTCCCCGCGGCTGCAGTCCGAGCTCAGAATTCTTTATGTTTTGACTGTGAGAACACAAAGCACACGCAGAGCTGTTTTCACTATCACGTCTAGATGACATGTGGGAACATGACTCATTTTAACATAGAAAGGATATGAAAGGCCCGAGGACATGTCCAAGGTCAAAACGCTGAGAAATGCTCTTTGCACAGGGGGAAGTACATATGGTCTTTGGCTGGAAACTTTAAAGCGGAGTGTGTGTACTGTAGCTCTGTTCCAAAATCTGCCTGCTTCCTAAATAGGTAGCAACCTTTCAAGGGAGCATCTTAAATGCCTTAGTTAGATTTGGAATGCTCTGCATGGGAAGCAACGTATCGCAATCGATTCGAATAGAGCTTGATGTTAACACAATCCAATTGTTAAGTCATGCCGTAAGGAATGCTGTTTCCTGGTCAGAGCCTCTACTCATTTCACCTGAGAATACTCTCTCAACAGCCGTTTCTAAGCTAAGCATTTTAAAAGTTACAATGTACACTACAGTCTCTGGGTTCATAGCATCCCGTATGGAAGTAAATTAATGCCAAATGTTTAAAATGGAACGAAAATTGCCTGTTGGATATTATAGGTTGTATTTTTAAACAGAATGAATATTTTGGAAGTGAAATCTGAATGGTGAATATGGATTATTGAATTTTCAATAATGAAAATGTGTGTGAAATGTTTTGAATTGAAATATTCACAGCTTAAATAGACGACCATTTTGAATTTCAGCCCATAAAAATAAAAATGCAAGCCCTAAGAATACAATGCATTAAAATGCAAATACGGTTAATGCAATGCATTTTATTTATTTATTTATTTATTTTATGTTATTTTTTCAATTAGTGCAATTCGGCAAGCTTTTTTGTTTCAAACAGATTTGGCATTGATTTTCTTCCATAATCCCGGAGACGAATATTTTAACAATTTATAAAATATGAATCAATGTCTGTCCATCTGAGATTTCGGTATGGAGATAAAGATTAGGATCATGATTTTTCGGTAGTATTACAGTATATTCAGTATATTAGCACCGTTCGTTCTTTTATTCTTTTTTTTTTTTTTTTTTTTTTTTTTTGTTGAATGTTTGTATAAAAGCAATATTAAGTTTACAGTTGTGCTCAAAATTTGTGGAAACAGCTCGTGTGATATTGCTTGATTATGTTATAAAAATCCAGATCTCATACAAGTACTTTTTTTTGCAACAATATCTTTAAATTTTGTGAGCATTTGCATTAATTTTAGTGACATTTTTGACACAATTCCTCATTAATTTCTGACCCAGCACAAAAAATAAATGAAATTGCAAATTGCATATTGATTGCATCTGAAGCAGTAAGTTTTACATCCAATCACATTTATGATGTTAATAAATGAATCAGAAAATGCACCGACAATTTACTGATATCCCAGCAGTTGTGGTCTTGACCGGTCTTGAAACAAAATCCCGAGTCCTCTTACTCTGAGACCTTCAAGACAAGACTTAACGGACACAAAACAACACAAAATTAACGGAATGCATAGCTGTTATAAAAAATTGGATGACCAGTAATTTCCTACTACTAAATTCAGAAAAAACAGAGATTCTAATTTTTGGACCAAAAACTTCTTCACGTAATAACCTAGAATACTGTCTAACACTTGATGGCTGCTCTGTTAAGTCTTCGTCGTCAGTTAGGAACCTGGGTGTGCTCTTTGATACCAATCTCTCATTTGAAGGCCATGTTTCTAGCATCTGCAAAACCGCATTCTTCCATCTTAAAAATATATCTAAACTATGACATATGCTCTCAATGACAAATGCAGAACAGTTAGTTCATGCGTTCATGACCTCAAGGCTAGATTACTGTAACGCTCTGCTGGGTGGTTGTTCTGCTCGCCTGATAAATAAACTACAGCTCGTACAAAATGCAGCAGCTAGAGTTCTTACTAGAGCTAGGAAGTATGACCATATTAGCCCAGTTCTGTCAACACTGCATTGGCTTCCTGTTAAACATCGTATAGATTTTAAAATCTTGCTAATTACTTACAAAGCACTAAATGGTTTAGCTCCCCAGTACCTGAGCGAGCTCTTAATGCATTATAGCCCTTCATGTCTATTGCGATCTCAGAATTCAGGCCAGCTGATAATACCTAGAATATCAAAATCAACCGCAGGCGGTAGATCCTTCTCCTATTTGGCACCTAAACTCTGGAACAATCTTCCTAGCATTGTTCGGGAAGCAGACACACTCTGTCAGTTTAAATCTAGACTAAAAACGCATTTCTTTAACCTGGCATAAACATAACACATTATCAATTTATATTTTCAAATCCGTTAAAGGATTATTAGGCTGCATAAATTAGGTCAGCCGGAACCGGGAACACTTCCTATAACACCAGATGTACTCGTTACATCAGAAGAAGAATGGAATCTACGCTAATATTAGTCTTTCTGGTTATCCCGAGGTTCACCGTAGTCAACCGGATCCGGGCCGTATCCAGGTGAGATCGAGGACCTGCGCCTTGACACGACCACAACGCAGCCCTGAAGTATCAGCAGAGATTGAGTCAACTAGATCATCCACTGTGAAGGCCTCATCGACACGACAGCCAGTGGCACAGTTCCTCAACAAACCGTCCATACCGGCGTGATGAATACGATCCTCGAACTGGAACTGGAATAAATACTTTGAATGTTGTGATCCCATGGGACTTATGATAGCTACCTGAATCGTAACAAAGCACTGGCCCCCCGACTAAGTCTAGTTTCTCCCAAGGTTTTTTTCTCCATTTTAACACCTGTTTGCCACCTGTTTGCCACCTGATGTCACCTGTTGGAGTTTGGGTTCCTTGCCGCTGTCGCCTTTGGCTTGCTTAGTTGGGGACACTTGACATTTGATATTCAACAGTGCTTTGCATCTGCCTGCATTGACACCATTTTCTTTAAGAGCTGCTGTGCAGCCAAAATTATATACCAATTATCACTGTAAAGCTGCTTTGACACAATCTGCATTGTAAAAAGCGTTATATAAATAAAGGTGACTTGACTTGACTGAGTACAAATGCAGTCGAGACAGAGACAAGACCAAGACCTTCAAAAAATGGTCTTAAGACCGGTCTGAAGACCAAGATCAGTCTCGCGTACTAAAACACTAGTATGAATTAATACATTTTGACGTTTGCATCACATAACCAGCTTCATATGTTCGGCTTTTCTGATGTAGTAAACTTGCTCGGCAGCTCACCTGGTACAGCATTGCACTTGTGATAAAACTTGTAGAAGCAGCTAAAATGGCATGGTTGCTTCTGCAAATGTGTTTTTACCTCACGTTTGCTTTGTTAACACTATCGGTCAGGTTTAGTGTAGGTGTTACATTATTTACAAACACGATTAACTCATTAACCTTTTAGCTCCATTCACCGGACGTTTCATTTCCCAACTGCTGCGATATGTACACCATATTGCCAGATTCACATTCATCTGTTTTGGATAGAACTTAACATGCTTTTAGCATCACTCACTGGACATTTCACTTTGAAAACGTACAAGAAGCAACATAATATCATTCTACAGAAGTGTCACCACAGGTACATTTTTCCAGCCTTGGTTGAGGCTGATCTAGTCACAGTGCATTCTGAGATCTCCTTCTCCACAAAGGAATCACGTAATGCTGAATTTTGACTATAATTAAGTCTTTGTTGAAGAATCTTCCCACTGGCAGCTTACGATTCTGTAAAATGCTGCTTACTAAGTTTTGGAACAGAGCAAAATATATTAAGGCCTTCAATTTAAACATTATTAGAAGAGCAGAGCGTAGTGTTCATATGTGGATAAATCTGTTTTAGTGGGCACTGTATTCCTCAATGGGCATAAAGATGCAGACCAGCAGAACTTGAACATAATTTGCAGAATCTCAAGAGTGTAACTGTATAGAAGGACTGTGAGAGAGGAAAAATACTAATAGCATAGTATTTTGCATCAGTGTGTCAGAAGGTTGTGCTATTGTTTCAGTATTACACACATCAACTGAACCATCAAATCTGTGCATGTCTGAACTCACTCTACTCCAGCTGGAAATACAGATTTATGACCCCTTACTGAGAGAGAACACATTCAAATGACAAATCTGAGCACATAAATATATGGCTATGTTTGTGCACATACATTTTTCTTTACCACTTGTTTTTTTTTTTTTTTTTGGCTACAGAAAAATGTGCTCTGAATTGGTATTTGTCAATTAAAAATAGCCAAAACAGTACAGCATGTGTATCACACTACAGTGCAATAAGAAGCTGACATGTCTGAGCAAACAACTCTGTCATTTTATAAATCCTTGCAGGGCAGTGGGTAAACAGGAGGATGAGGGATATGACGAAATCTGTGTCATTATCTGAATCCAGATGGAACGGCCAGGAAGAGCATTCAACATTTTGAAAGACATTCATTATGTTTTGTTTGACTGAAGGTCTCTCTCTGTCTCTCTCTCTCTCTATGTGTGTGTGTGTGTGTGTGTGTGTATGTTTATTGACTTGGATTATCTATGTGCTTGTGCGTATATGTATATAAAGTATATATATTGCTTTTAAGCTGTTGACTGAATTGAGCCATACAGAATTACATTGTAATTTTGTTATAATGAAAATAAAGAACTCTAATCTCTATGAAAGCTTGTTTCCGCCACGGAATAAAAAAATACAAAAGGTAATTGTGACTTTTTATCTCACAATTCTGATCTTATAACTTGCAATTGCAAGTTTACACCTTGCAATTCATACTTTTTTTTTTTTTTCCAGAATAAACTCGCAATTGCAAATTATAAAGTCGGAATTGCAAGATATAAACTCATAATTCTGATAAATAAAGTTGCAATTTCGAGAAAAATAGCCCGAATTGCAGGATATAAACTCGCAATTGCAAGAAAAAAGTCAGAATTTAGAGTTTATATTCTGCAATTTACTTTTTTTCCTCGGAATTGTGAGATATTAACTTTGCAAGTTATCAAGTACAATTACGAGAAAAAACGCTCAAAATTTGGACATTTTCACACAATTAAAAATAAAAAGTCGCCTTTATTTTTTTTTATTATTCAGTGGTGGAAACAAGCTTCTATAAATTTCTAATCTAATGTACACATCATACACATCAAAACAAAAAGTTTTGAAATATATTTTTCAAGGTAAAAATATTTTTTTTATATTATTGGTAACACTTTACAGTAAGGTTTCATTTGTTGACATTAGTTAAGTACATTAGTTAACATGAACTAATGAAAAAACAAATACAGCATTTATTAATCTTAGTTAATGGTAATTACTAAACATTTTTAAGGTCAAAAATGGTATCTGTTAACATTAGTTAATGCACTGTGAACTAACATGAACATGAACATTTTTTATTAATAAAGGCTATAAAAATATAATGCTCATATTTTTTATTGCATTGATGCATTTTTGTTATATAGACATTTTTTTTTATTGTAGACCCCACAAAAAAAGATGAACTTTAATTAAAAAATCATTATAGAAGTGTGTATTGAAGCCATTATTGACCCCTTAAGTTATTCCCTAACAGAGCATTGAATTCAATGAGCTTATGTTATCAAGGCAATTAGTTCCAGAAGTATATTACAGTTCATAATTATTTAACAATGCACTGTAATCTTGATGGCTTGTTTCCTCTGTATCATTCTAAACAAACCCAACATAAACAGCTGTCGATGTTTCAGGTCAACACTCATTATTTGTGTGAAGACGAGTCCCTGAAGAGCACAATGTCAAGGTGGTGGAGGCTTGTAATCATGTCCACATCAGGCACTGATTAATAGTTTAATCACAACTTGCCAGAGAACATTAACAAGCTTTTAATTGAATGATGTGCGAAAATAAATAATAAATAACAGTAATGTTGTTGTTAGCAGTTATCCGGGGGAGAAACTGCCAGAATCCATGTTAAGTCTCTTAGAGGAGCAGTGATTAACGATAATGTGATCAATTACAGATGAGGAGGATAATGCTTCTTATCTATGATGATAAAACTGCCCTTTTGAGGGGGAATTTAATATAGCTTTGTATACGAGCAACTATCAGGAGAAGGCTTTACGTTTGTAATCTAAAGATTATCTAAAACGAGTGATTGCTACAAATTCATCCAAATAACCTCACAGTTGGACGTTGCAGAGAACAACATGCCGTGCCACTGTAGCTAACAGCACAAATCTGTGTGTTTAGCAACATTTGGCCTCTTAAACTTGGATATAAACATTGTGTTTGCCCAGCTTGTTGTTAGTGGTGGATACAGTACAACCAGAGCTGATGCTGACTTGAATCTTACAAGTTTGAGAAGCACTCTTAACTTAGATGATGGAGGTATTCAGTTCACACCAATGAAAAGGGAAAATGGGATATCCATAAGCAACTCAATCTTCTAAATTAAAATAGCAAATTATTCACATGTTAGCAAGTGCTATAGCTTTGTACATATGTAACGGAGGCCAGCTAGTAGTCGCTGTGCGAGTAAACCTCACTCCTCTGATCTAGGTTGCAGCCTTTAGCCTCCTTGTTAGAGCGTCCAACTCCCACGGCGGAGACCCAGGTTCGAGGCCTGCACAGAGCGGGGCGAGTAGGACCTGGGTGAGGGGTTACACATATAAAGATGTACTTCAGTCCTACTTAAAGGGGCTATATGTAGAATTGAGAAACCCTTGTTGTCAGCGACACCGGTGGCTGTTAAGTGAACTGCAGCAGCAACTTATTGCCATACACTGTAAAAAAAAAAAAGATGGACGATGCACGTTCACTGTCTTCCATTGTAGAAATGTGAAGCCGCCAAATATGGCGCTGACATGTTAGAAACCTGCGCCGTAGTGAGCGTGAAGTTGAGACGCGGTATCAAGGCCCCGTCCACACTCCAAAAAAATCGGTTAGTACAGTTTACTGCAGAACAACTCATTATGTCGGTGTGAAATAAACAGTTATGGAAAAGTAGAAATTAAAGTTAAAGCTCCAATCTCCTCCCGAAAATCCCCCAAAAAAGTCTGTTGGTGCCTCAGTGACTACTTCGCTCAAAGAAGCTGTCAATCATGATGTCACCCCTGTTTTTATAGCTAACTAAAACCAGAATTATTTAAAAAAAACAAACACTTGAACTTACATCAGTGTAATAAAAACTACCTAAAATGACAGAAACCATGTATTTAAAGAGTAATTTGATTGTTTAGTTTGTCTCACGTCCCATTATGGCTCATTTCCACCGAGAGGTACGGTTCAGTACAATACAATACGGTATGCAAGTATTTCTGTTTCCATTGTCTGAACTTGTGAATGGTACCAAAATACCGAACCATACCATACCACTTTTTCTGGGACCCTTCAGTTGGGGTACCTAGCACAATAGTACTAGTACCAAAAGGGTGGAGCTACACTCACTGCAGAAAGTTGATTGGTTAATAGAGAATTGTCACTTGTGCATGCTACAAGGGGAATGACAACACAAGAGGCGCCATTTTTTAATAAAGTTGAAACACAATACCGTTTCTTCTCGTGACAAACAGCCTCATACCAAGAAGCTAGAACAAGATCTGCTGTATGTCCTCCATTGTTGTTTACTGTCACTTTCTTCTTCACACGAGAATGACGTCGATTGCTACTTTCTGGCATACACCACGCCTATCAAGTAAGGGTACTACTGGCGGTGGAAACGCAAGCTGGATCAGGGTTTACCATCGCAAATTGTACTGTACTATACTGAACTGAACCGTACCACTCAGTAGAAACGAGCCATTAGATTACATGGAGAGGGTGGGGTTTATAACCTATACTGCATCCAGCCACCTGGGGGTGATCTAAACGATTTGGCTTCAGCAGTTCGTTGCTTAGAAGTAAAAAGAAGTTGGAAAAACCTTTGCAGTGAACATCTCGACGCTGCTGAGAGAGACGATAAGATGAATATGTAAATATGCTGTGTGCTTTCCTCTCAATAACAAAATAAACACAACAAAAATGCCAGCGGTGAGTAAACAGGCATCTGATCGTAGCGGTGTGGATCTGTTTGCACCAGCTCTGCAATTCACGGCATCATGATGACAGATGAGATTATTAAAATTACACTGTTATGATAGTTTGATTATAAAGTGTATTTGAGACTATAGACTATATAGATCTGGCTATGTGAGACCATAGTTTGAATTAAGCACTTTTCTTTGACACATTGATACATTGATATCAAAGGGATAGTTCACCCCAAAATAAAAATTCTGTCATCATTTACTTACCCTGAAGTTGTTCCAAACCTGTATGAGTTTCTTTGTTCTGTTGAACACAAAAGAAGATATTCTGAAGAAATAAACAGTTTCTGGTCTCCATTGACTTCCATAGTATTATTATTTTTTTTTTTTTTTTTTTCATACTATGGAAGTCAATGTACAGAACAATGTACACTCCATTTAAAGTACAGAATGGCTCTTTCAGCATTATCCTGAACATTGTATAAGCATTAATTTCATATGTCACAGAATGGAAGAGAGGCTCTCTGGAGTGCGTGTAAATGTTCTTTTAATTTTCCCAGCAAAAACATCCTGAGTCCTTCACATAAAAAATCAATATATAACCTAAGAAGTTGAGGAAGGTCTCGTTTTTTAAAGTTTCGTTACAAGCTGTTCACTTTGGCAATAATAAAAAAAAGCAATTAATAGATGGAAATTCTTACATATAGTCCCTTTGAGTGGGTAAAGATCTTTTTCACAATGGCTGACAAGGATTTATTAGTAAAATTTCATTGAGCGACACTCCTGCCTGACAGTCTGTCTTCATCCGTGGTGCTAGCATTTTTTTTTTTTTTTTACCTTGTGATTTGTGTCTCTTGCAAATGAGTCACATATGTACAAGTGTAAAATGGAAGAACATTGTGTTGTGACTAGATCTGGAAAAGGAGGAGTGGGGGGTTTAAATAGACACAGGCTTGAGTGAAGAAATGGAGGTGGAATAAGAAAAGACCATTGCAATCATACACCATCAGTGCCATCCGAGCCAGCTGATTGATGGGTGGGTGTAGACAAAGAGGTTTCAGATAGAGATGGGAAGAGAAATGCAGAATCTTCTTGTGTCACAATCCATCACGATAAGATGAAAACAAGCCTGAGAACACCACGATCTGCATTTGCTCATTGCAATTAGTGCCCTATAGATTGTCATCATGGGCCTGGAGAGACAGACAGAACAAATTAAGCTACTTTAAAGCATTCGTCATTTTCCTTAAAGTATTTGTCATCTGCTTACCTAACAGACAATTATCACATCTTTATATAAATACAAGCATTAGTTTCTTCGTCTTCTCATTATGCGCTTTGACATGTCTCACTGTGCTTCTTAGTCACTGACAGAGAGTCCAAATTATTTTTTTAGTGGCAATGGCGGACATCATGAAAATTTGCAGGGCATTAATAATTCGTAGCAGCACTATTTCATTAAAATATCTGGGCTGTTTTGTTGTTGCTGTGACATTTTTCTCTTGTGGATCTCTGGCAAACAGTGCAGGTCACCGTGTCACTCGCACAGGGCTGGATTATGGACCAGGTCACCAGACTGTCAAAGGCCTCCAAAGCTTTAGGCTGAGACTGCCAAAGGAAACTGACCAGCAGGGCCTTTGACTCGTACAGGGCAAACTAAACACTAGAGATCCCAGAGCCTTCAGCTCAAACAGGGCAAGATCACTGGAGTCCTGGATCTGCTTTTGCTCTCTACTGTTGGGCTACTAAAACGTCCATGTCCCTTTTTTAATTTTAGCCCCAAAAAAATCACTCTTTTCACTTAAACTAAGGGATCTGTCACTGAGGAGATGTATCGTACATCCCCTTGAGAAAACTTTAGCATCGGAGTACTTATTATGGAAATATTACACTTTTGAAGAAGCTGAATGTTTTCAGACACTTAATTGCATGTTATTTACAATTGCATTAAAATTTTATTATAGTTTAAATTTATATTAAATGCAATTAGTTGAATTTAAGAGGGGTTTTTTGACTCACTTAATTACACCTTTATATGTGTAATTTCATAATTCTATTGTTTTTGAAATATTGTGTACTGCCAAATTTATAGTAAACTATAATATACTTTAATGCTATTTCTATTGAAACTAGTGCATGTCATGTTCTTAAATATATATGCAATTGCTCATTTGTAATGATGAAGTTGCAATTTTGTATATTTAAAATATAACTTTAAGTGTAATATCAAATACAACAATAAAGTTCAAATTATAATCAAGTACTTTACATCCCAGGTGAAAAAAAAAAAGTACACTTCTATAATGTACTTAAAGTGCTCTATTTTCTTTAAGTACATTATAGAAATGTACTTTTTTTTCCACCTGGGATGTGCTTTAGTATGTTAGTCAACACATCAAAATAAGTGTACTTCTTTAAAACATGACAGTGGATTATTGAAACAATGGTTTAAAATGTACTTGAAAGTAAAACTTTGACATTTTTAAAAGTGTACTTAAGTGTGTTAAGAAACAGTCATGAAAGTGTGCTCTCTTTAAGTGCACTTAAGTGATCTTTCATTTCATTATTATTATATTATCTGCAAGTACATTTTTTAAAAATATACTTTTAAGATTTGAAGTACACTACAAGTGCACATACAACAATTAAGTGCACTTCTTTTTCAAAGTGTTTCTTAAGGCACACGTTCAAAACTCTAGAACGCCTCCTCTTTCAGGGTGTGTCTGTAAGTGTGTATAATCTATAGTTGTTTTCAATACACAACCAATGTAATCATATAGTCATAATTACAGATGCAGACTTTGGTTTTGAATGTCTAAAGTTACTGTGTAAATGTAATAAACTTTTGTTATTCCATTCAGTTTAGTCACAATGAAAGCGTCCAAACTGCATATGAAATATAGTAATATGTAAACAATAGTTGTGTCCCAAATGATGCACTATTTATTGCATTTATGCATTTATGCATTATTCTATGCCATTTTGTAGTGATATGTGCATTAGGACACACCTAATAAGATTTACGCACTAAATTCTGCAACAACTTCAGCAGATTTTAAAAAGCTCATGACAGCATTTCAGCATCACTACCTGCAGCTCAGAGCGATTGGCTGCCACCCGGCATTTTTCACCTGACATTTGCATAAAGTTGCAAATCTTACTCCAATCCGCTGTCAGTCCCACAACTCCCTGCACAAGCGTGTAGCGCGGCTCCCATAGGAATGAATTGACAACGCCTGCTTAGCTCTGCTCACTCCGTTCCAGTGGACACGCACCGCTAGAAGGCTGGAACAACATTCACATATGGAGCACATCTATCATGCCTTTAAATGCTGCCTACGCTCACTACGTTTTGGAACAGAGCCCATTTGTCACAAAATGACCCATTTTGTTCTTGGTTTTAATGACTTAAAATAAAAGACAATCGCTCTTGCATTACAATTTGCAAATACGGAAGTGATATACAAGCAGTTTTCATGATAGTGTGACTGCCATTGGTTTAGCAGATGCTTTTATCGAAAGCGACTTTGAGGGACATAAGCAATTTGTCACAGAGCCAACAAAATATTCATAGTATACAATGCCAAGTTTATTCCCTTGTGAAAAAGAAGTACACTTGGGCATACTTCTAAAAAAAAAGAGTACTTATTACAGAAATAATATATTTTAAAAGAATACATATCATGACAATCTGACTTTTTCTGTGTTTAAGTGCTATGATCGGGTCCCCGGTGCATCTACCAACCCAGAAAACGTGAAAAAAGGACAACCCAGTAACTTTGTTTTGGTAAGCCTTTCTCTGCAAGCATGTAAGCGCAAACTGAATGTAATGATTTTGGACACTTAACTGCATGTTAATTGCAATTAAATGAAAAATGTATTAGAGTTTACATTTACATTAAATGCAATTAGCTGAACTTTTTTGCCCCATGTAAGTAGGACTTAAATACATCTTTATATGTAATTTCATAATTACTTCTATTGTATTTGAAATATGGTTAAAATGTACTTTTAAAGTGTAAGATTAACAAGACATACTGATTTAAAATGTACTTTAAAACTTATAATTTGGCATTATTACACATTGAAAAAGTGTACTTAAGTGGACTTTTATTTCATTAATATTATATTATCTGCAAGTACAGTTTTTTGAATATACTTTTAAGATTTGAAGTACACTAAAAGAACTAAAACTCAAGAGCAGAGGTGAAATGCAAAAAAAAAAAAGATGATGAAATAATATTTGTGTGTGTGTGTGAATGCCTTGGTTTAAGGTTGTTTTACAGTCTTCCTTAGAGTCAGTAAAAGTTTAACAGCCTAAAGACACATTTGATATTGGTTTCCATTTGCATAGAGTACAATAAACACTCAGTTCATGTTATTCATTACAGCGCTTTACCATAGTGATGTGATGTAATGATTAGTCTGGTAATAACGAGAATCACACCTGAAGTGACTTTCGGAGTGTATTTTGTCGAAGCCTTTTAGTCTGTGTTCACAAAGCAAGGCTTAACAAGGACTGAACGTCATTTCAAGAAATTCAAAAGCCTTCTCATCTGCCCTGCTTACATGGATGCACATCCTCCTGATGAAGCAACAGTGTGGGGGATTTGTCAGGTAGGGCTGATTTCTCCGTGTAATTCTGACATCTACTTTGTCCGCCGCGGTTCTTCTCCTCGTTACACTTTGACATGATCACAAATCTGTCACACTCCGCGGGTTCATTTGAATAATCAATGTCTGCACGATTCAGCTGCTGACTCCAACTGTATTCTAGATCTCATTAATATGTACCTTGTCTATTTTTATGCCAAACTAGCATTTACATGGTTGCCTTATCTGTCATTTTTTGCTTAATTGACATGCAAGCTAACAGTCTCTCTCTCTTTGTCCTTTCATCTTTCTTTTCTTTCCTTTGGGAAAGATGTTATGTATATGTTCCCATGTTCTCTAATTATCCCCCAAACCTGACTGGATGAGATATATGCGACATTCTGCATTTAGCTTTCATCATCGGTAGAAAATTGGATTATTCCATTCAGATTGGGCAGAAGATGACAGAATTAAACTGCTATTCTTCAGGTGTGAATTATGTAGCGATTTGATTCAGTGTCTTATGATCCGTACCATTGGTTTGTATTTTTACAGATTTGATATGCTGTTTGCTTTGACTTCTCTGGGTATCATTAAAAAGCACTATTTCAAGCTTATGTTTAGTTTGTTTTGGGGGCTTTTATTGTTTGGTCTTAGTTGAAAATTGCTCCTCTGTCTTTAAAGTGTAAAATCTTTTAAAGGAACCATGAAATGAGAGACGAACAGGGGCATCACTAGGCCCATTTTAGGAGGGCTTTAGCCCCCCTAAATTTCCACCCAGTTCCTCTAAAAATGTGTGATTAATTCAGTAATCTGTACACTAATTTGTGATCGTATTGATTTTATAATAAATCCAAAAGCGGAGTGGAAATGGCAAATGAGATAATGAGTGGTCCTCTGCTGCCATCTACTGGTTATAGTGATAATTTCATGTCATTTTCTTGTTTAAAATGTGTTTGTTTTCCACCAGGTGACAGAAATCCTCAACTAAACCATGGCACATTTTCCATGTTTGAATGAAAATGAGAAATGTAGATCTTCTTTAAAGTTAATTTTACTGCACAAATGTAGAGTAAAAAAAAATGTTTAAAACATTACATGGGTTGAAAAAAAAAATATTTAGAAACATTTTTTTTTTTTTTTTTTTTACCCACATATGGCCAATCTAGACATTTACATTTTTGTCTTGTTTCCAGTCCAAATATCTAAAAATTCTTAGATCAAGAAGCATTTTCTAGACAAGTAAAAATTATTTTCTTGTTTTCAGGAAAAATAAGTCAAAATTAAGTGAGTTTTTACTTAAAACAAGCAAAATAATCTGCCAATGGGGTAAGCAAAATAATCTTAATCCAAACTGAAAACAAGATTATATATCTTATTTTTGGTTTGAAATAAGATTATTTTGCTTACCCCATTGGCAGATTATTTTGCTTGTTTTAAGGAAAAACTCACTTAATTTTGACTTATTTTTCCTGAAAACAAGAAAATAAGTTTTACTTGTCAAGAAAATGCTTCTTGATTTAAGAACTTTAAGATATTTTGACTAGAAACAAGACAAAAACTCTAAGTAAGAACAGCATTTTTTGCACTGTATAAGGTTTGTCTATATTCTTAAAGAATATAAATGAATATTAGCTGGTTATTTAAAGGGTTAGTTCACCCAAAAAAGAAATTTCTGTCATTAATTACTCACCCTCATGTCATTCCAAACTCGTAAGACATTTGTTCATCTTCAGAACACAAATGAAGATATTTTTTGATGAAATCAGCAATATAATCAACACTTTCAAGGTCCAGAAAGGTACTAAAGACATCGTTAAAACCGTCGACGTGACTGTAGTGGTTCAACCTTAATGTTATGAAGTGATGAGAATACAAAAATAACGACTTTATTCAACAATCTCTTCTCTTCCCTGTCATTATCCTTACGCAGGTGACGCAGTAAGCACAGTAAAGGCTTCCGTGTTTATGGCTGAATACTGGCTCAGTATTGGCCAAAGCTGATCACGTGATCAGCACGACGCATGCATGTGATGCTGATGCGGTAGCCGGCCAATAATGAGTCGACGTTCTGACAAAGAACCTGGAAGCGCTGGACGTAAACAACGTATGAGAATGACACAGAGGAGAAGAGATTGTTGAATAAAGTCATTATTTTTGTTTTGTTTCGCGCACAAAAAGTATTCTCGTCTCTTTATAACATTAAGGTTGAACCACTGCAGTCACGTCGATATTGATATTGACTGATGCTGTCTATGGGCGAGTCATATACCTCTCTGATTTCATCAAAAATATCTTAATTTGTGTTCTGAAGATGAACGAAGATCTTACAGGTGTGGAACGACATGAGGGAGAGTAATTAATGACAGAAATTTCATTTTTGGATGAACTAATAGGCATATTTGGGGACTGGCTTGATAGTGTAGAATCTAGTATATTGTTCATGCCTACCTTAGTATACAAACAATTTAAATCCCTCATTGGGGGCTGAGCTGCCCTAATAATGAAATCCTAGAATCGCCCCTCCATACGAAGAAAGAACGCGGATGGAGAAAAAGAGACAGATCAATGTACTGAAAAGGATAATGTCTTGCTCGAGGACAGCAAAGAGATGTTGTGGCTCATATATTTGCAAACCCATTACTATAAAAGCACCGATCGGCTCTGTAAAGCAGTTATCTTCCTTTCACCTCTCAGATGAGAGTAGACATACACGAGGACTGTAGTGTTCTTTTGCTTACGCATTGCTTTACGGAAAGTCTTTCAAGCTCGTACAACCACAAATTCTCAGTGATCAATATTTCAGTGGCCATGGACATCAAAGCTCCTTACAAAAGAGTATTAAATAGCTATGGAAGTTATTATTTTCGCCAGCCTCTTTCTTGCAAGTGTACAGACAGTTCCCATGTGACCAGTAGACCGTGTGTAAATTATACAGTGACTTGTATAAGGTGCTGACTTTTTAAAATTAATTTCTACAGGAAATTTTCATGCCGCAGTCTGTCGAGGTTCATCTCACACAAAATAAATCGTCTTTTGACGGCTCTACCACAATTAACTAAATGTCAGCTTTAAACAAAACGTCAGCTTCTAAAACAAAATGTCTTCTAAAACAAAATGTCAGCTTCTAAAACAAAACCCTACGCTGCTTCCGAAATTGAATATACTATAGCGTAGGGTGAATTCAGGGTGATTGGGACACTTTTTGCCATTGAGATGACTTGGAAAAAGTGTCCAACTTAACCCAATGCTTTTAGATGTAGAGGTTTTAGTATACAACAGAGTGAACTTCCATTCAGTTGGCATATGCAGTTATTAAAGATGAGAGACTGTTTTAACATGAATCTTGTGAAGATGAAGTGAAAGGGTTGTAGGTTGCTACATTTCCTTTTCTCCGCAGGCATGCCAGCGCTTATGCCATCGTGAATGGCAACATCCGAGCTCTATCGAGGTCTCTCCTGTTGTTCGGGGGATCATATCTGGCTAGTCAGCTTACTGTGATGCTAAAAAGAAGTGTGCTGTGCTGCCTTCAAGTCATGTCGAAATGATCGCATTTACAAGATGAGAACACTATAATGTTGTAGCTACCAGTGGGAAACTCTGGATTTTCTTTGAGCCCTGAATATCAGAATTGGTGATGTGAACGAATTCACTGCAGAGGGAAAATTAGATACATCACATTATATTTGTAAGTAGACTGAGTTTAAGATGACTTAATACAAATTATAAATAGATAAAAACATTTAGTTAATAGCTGACACTTTATTTAAATACATTTTTCAGTTCATTATTGTTTCTGTTAAGATTAAAAGTAATGGAAATTTCTTTCAGAGACGTGTAAGGAAATGAATAAAAAATCACTTTCTTTGAAGAGTCTGGGCTGCAGGGTGCTTATTAAATCTAGCTAGGTCTGATCCGTTCCCCATGTCTGATTTTTAAATTCTCTACATTATTAAACCTATTAGTTTTTATAGCTTCTTTATATTCAGACGAACATGTATTCTGCTAAATAGAAACTAACAATCTAACACCATAAAACCAAGCCTGTTAAAACCATAAAAACATAAAACCAATTTATCCTGTTAAATGTTCTACTGCTAAAAATGAATTTCTTTCTCAGTATTTTTGTCTTGTTTTCCAGTAAAAAATCAGTTAAAGCATCAGTTAAGCTTTTTCTGTAAGTTGAATAGGGAAGGCGTAGGACGTAGCGTAAGCGTTTTGAACTGCAAGAGGTTTACACTTTCTTCGCAAGTTGAATACGGAAGGTGGTCTGGCGGAAGCTAGATATTTTACCTCATAACTTCTTAAATATGGATATTTTTCTTACTCAAACGCATCGCTTCGCTTCAGACGGCCTTTATTAACCCCCCGGAGCTGTGTGGAGTACGTTTATGATGGATTATGATGCACTTTCTTCAGCTTCATACTCGTTGGTCCCATTCACTGCCATTATAAGCTTGGATGCGTCAAGATATTTATTAATATTTCTCCGATTGTGTTCATCAGAAAGAAGAAGGTCAAATACACCTAGGATGGCTTGAGGGTGAGTAAATTTTGGGGTAATTTTCATTTGAACTAATACTTTAAGATATTCTAAAAGAAAAAAGTTTTTATGCTTAAAACAAACAAACAAAAAAATATATCTGTCAGTGGGGTAATAGCCTATTGTTTCCACTTTTAATTAAGGTTTTTCTTCTCTGATGTCCTGAGAGTGTGTGAAGTTTCAGCTCAAAATACCAGTTTTATAGCATGTTAAAATTGCCACTTTAGGGTGTGAGCAAAAACGCTCAGTTTTTGTGTGTGTCCCTTTAAATGCAAATGAGATGCTGCTCCCCACCCCCTTTCAAGAAGGAGGCGGAGCTTCAGGAGCTCATGCTCCAGCATACCAACAACAACAAAACAGGACAATCTCATGCACTGAAAATGTCAGAAACTGTCATTAGTGGTGTTCAGTTCGAACTAGAGTCGGACAATGATGCCGGAGAATATATGCTGCATGGAGACAGAACATGTATAGTTTAGTTTAATTACGGTTATAACATATGTTGTCATCTTGCTTTTATCCACTATTAGTACAAGTCTGTTGTATCGGACCCCGTCCGAATGATGGCCAAAACTTTACTGATGAGTTTTATGAAGTTTATTGTACATCACACAAAAGATGAAGCGCCCATTTTCACTCCAGAAAATCACAGTAAGAGCTGAAATAAACTCAGTACAAGAAGTGCACATTAAAGTCTTATCCATAAACTCTCTCTCCCTTGCATTTTCATCAACATACACAGTGAATTACACAGAAACACTCATTACAACTAACAGTAAACAAATGAACACAGACCTTATGCCTTTTTGGGGGGTGCTTAATAAATTGGTAAAATCCATAAAACAACTCAGATGAACTGTAATAAAGTGCATGCTCTCCCTTTCATTACTGCTGTAACCAGTATCACTCTGGAGACTATAAGCTGGATCACAAACAGTTTGTACTGAGCAACAACTTTATAGCAAAACCTGTGTTTTGTATTGTCCCTTTGTACAGAGCAGTCTGGTGTAAAATGATTCGCACAGACATAAACAAATTTAGGTGTATGGGTTTTCGCATTCCCTTCAAAAATAAAACAAATCCACTGCGTCTTCAGTGGCTCTGATGTCAGGAGTAATGAAGACTGTTATGTTCTCTCTTACAACAACAAAACACCCGAGTTTCTTAGAAGTCTTTCTTGTCACAACAGCTGCTCCAGCCAGGAGAAAATGGCGAGAGTGTACAACTCGCTTAGGGCGGAGTCTATGCTAATACGGCACAGTCCGTCAGCAGTCGTGGGCGGGGCCTAGGTATTTTGTGACGTCACAAAAGGAAGAATCTGCAAACGGCAGATGTTTATGATTTATGGGGATTAAAAAAAGAGGAGTTGGTGGATTTTTACCATTATAGGGTGGTTGTGTACACACACATTTATGTTCAAACACCATGTCAAAGTAAATTTTGCATAACAGGTCCCCTTTAATGTCTAACATCCCTTTGCTTCTCAAGTAAATGTTTCTTTGGACCACATTCATTTAAAGCAGTTTAGTTTCTGTTTGAGCAGTCTTTCATCCGTGCCTTCATCCTCCTCACTATCTGCTTCATCTGCACTCGGAGAAAGAAGAAGAAGAAGGATGGAGAGAGAGGGAGAGCAAGCAAGACTGTTCCTTGTGGCAACCATCTATTGAATCCCAAGCTATCAGCATCAGAATCCAGGCAAGACAAAGCGCAGTGAGTCATGAGAGCGATTGTCACTGAGGGCTTCATCGGGTTGGTATAATTTATCATGGATGCCACTGTATGTTGACAGGGCCACAGCTGCTCTCTGCTGGGAGAAAACAGCACATGTGCCTCATTTAGACCACATGATCTTTTTGCACAACCTGTTGCAGTACGTCTGTGGAGAATAAGTGTGCTCTGTGCTTTTGGTGTTTTGGAGAAAACAGGATGAGATTAGAGGTGGATATACAATAGCGCCTTTACAGGAACGGCTTCATTACATGGATCTACAGCAGAAAAATAAGTAAACAAATGTGCTTTGGCAGGAACAGAGGGTGGCTTCTAAATATTGCATATGGGTTGTAGATGAAAGTTGCGTATGAGTGATGTTCCTGCATGGATCGGTTTTTCCTTCAGACGATGAATCCTCTTATTCCTCCTCTCAGTTTAACATCTGCAGAATGCTTAATGTCCCAGCATGAAAATGATGGATGCATCTTTACAGTTTGACAACACACTGCACACTTGCAATATGGTGCAAAGATGAACTTGAGCTAGATGAATACATTTCAGGAAATAGTTCATCTATAAAGGAAAATTTCGTTTTCATGTGCTGTAGAACAGAGGACATTTCTGTAGGATTGAGGTATTCTTGTATTGCTATCATATTTGGCTGCATATATATACACCGATTAGGCATAATATTTATGAGCACCTTCCTAATATTGTGTTGGTCCCCCTTTTGCTGCCAAAACAGCCCTGACCTGTCGAGGCATGGACTCCACTAGACCCCTGAAGGTGTGCTGTGGTATCTGGACCAAGATGTTAGCCGCAGATCCTTTAAGTCCTGTAAGTTGCGAGGTGGAGCCTTCATGGACTTGTTTGTTCAGCACATCCCACAGATGCTCGATTGGATTGAGATCTGGGGAATTTGGAGGCCAAGTCAACACCTCAAACTCATTGTTGTGCTCCTCAAACCATTCCTGAACCATTTTTGCTTTGTGGCAGGAGCATTATCCTGCTGAAAGAGGCCACAGCCACCAGGGAATACCGTTTCCATGAAAGGGTGTACATGGTCTGCAACAATGCTTAGGTAGGTGGTACGTGTCAAAGTAACATCCACATGGATGGCAGGACCCAAGGTTTCCCAGCAGAACATTGCCCAAAGCATCACACTGCCTCCGCCTGCTTGCCTTCTTCCCATAGTGCATCCTGGTGCCATGTGTTCCCCAGGTAAGCAACGCACACGCACCCGGCCATCCACGTGATGTAAAAGAAAACGTGATTCATCAGACCAGACCACCTTCTTCCATTGCTCCGTGGTCCAGTTCTGATGCTCACGTGTCCACTGTTGGCGCTTTCGGCGGTGGACAGGGGTCAGCATGGGCACCCTGACTGGTTTGCGGCTATGCAGCCCCATACGCAACAAACTGTGATGCACTGTGTATTCTGACACCTTTCTATGAGAACCAGCATTAACTTCTTGAGCAATTTGAGCTACAGTAGCTCGTCTGTTGGATCGGACCACACGGGCCAGCCTTCGCTCCCCAAGTGCATCAGTGAGCCTTGGCCACCCATGACCCTGTTGCCGGTTCACGGACCACTTTTGATCACTGCAGACCGGGAACACCCCACAAGAGCTGCAGTTTTGGAGTTGCTCTGACCCAGTCGTCTAGCCATCACAATTTGGCCCTTGTCAAACTCGCTCAAATCCTTACGCTTGCCCATTTTTCCTGCTTCTAACACATCAACTTTGAGGACAAAATGTTCACTTGCTGCCTAATATATCCACCCATTAACAGGTGCCGTGATGAAGAGATAATCAGTGTTATTCACTTCACCTGTCAGTGCTCATAATGTTATGAGTAAAAACGACTAATCGTTTAAGTGTGAACTGTCTCTTTAAGTGATATTTCATGTTTGCAGCCCTGTGTGTGCAATGAAGCTTTTATGTGTGGATAAAAAAAGAAAAATACCCTGCCATTGATTACATTTGTTAAAACCATAGCAACTTGCTGGCGGTGACCAGAAAGTAGACAGCCCACGCATACTTTCATGTTTCATGTGTAACCTCAGTCATGAATCCTACCAAGACAGGCCTCATTCAGAACACCTACTGTAGCTCTGAATATGCTAAATCGATTTTAATTGTAAATCAAGCACCGTTGCGGATATGTCCAAAGTGATTCTGCTTCATTACATTGAATTTTAGAGCAGCAGAGAGGCTGTAACCCTACTCAACACATCTCGAAAAAAGATTATTGATTAAACAGAGACAAATGAATGCTGAAACAGCTATAGAGTCAGGATGAAACGAATGGCGGAGCATATGTGATATGAATAGTATCGGGTGCGTTTAAGAGTTAGCTCCAGACATCATTGTATTTGATTATATTGAGCAACAGCTGTGTCGCATAGTCGGAAACACACTTGATATTTCAAGGAATGAAATAGTCTATTGAAGCTTTCTATTGCAATATGGAAGTATCACAGATCTGTTAAATCACACGCCTGATACCCACCGATCGACATCCAATAAATCTCACTGATAGAACTTTTATACTTCAAAACATAAAAGAGTTTGAGTTCAGATCTCTTTAGGGACTCGTGACCTTGTCCTCAGACTCATGTTCCTAAGGGAAATGAAAAATCCGTAGTCTACCGGGAACATCCTCAGAAAACGGCTGTTTTATGTAACTAAGAAAGTCGATTATACTTTATTTCAATGGTTCCCTTTAGACATTCTGTTTAGACAGACCTACATGTCAACTAACTCTCATTGGAGTATAAGTTGAGCATTATTAGATGGTTAAGGTTAGTAAAATAAGGTGTTCGGGTTAGTAGAATAAGTTGACCTGTAGTTGCAAAGTTACTTATAGTCAGTCGAATGTCTGTTGAGGAGCATCAGAATAAAGTGTTAGCAGATATTAAACAGACAGTCTAATAATACTCTAATGAGAGTTAGTTGACGTATAACGATGTAAAGGGAACCATCCAAACAAAGTGTTGCCGGAAATCTGTTTACCTACACACATGCATACAAATCTCTTTTTAAGCCTCATGTTTTTGAGATTTCAGAAACCCAAGGCCTTTATAATAGCTTAAAACGCTTCACATTGAAGTATCAGGTTGTTTACCTTTCTTATCTTATGTGAAATTATAATGAACACATTTCAACATGCTTCCATTAAAAAAAAGAAAAGTCAATAAATAAATGCATTGCTTCTGTTTGGGGTCTCGAATATAAAAGCATGATTATTGTAAATGCAATGACTTTTCACCCTATGTTTTGATTTTGATTTTCAGTAACGCTGTAGAGATACACTCTGACACTTGTTTATTTCAGTTTGCTTCATTGTATTTTTCTGCAATGCCATTTTTCTGGTGTCAGATTGACCTCAAATAGAATAAACATGATTATATGTGATAGGAGTCACCTTTCCAGGAAAAAGCATGTGCACTTTGTTTGTTTAAAAGAAAGAAAGAAAAAAAAAAGAAAAAAAGAAAGGTTAAAGCCTCAATACTAGCAGCCCACTGGATATTTAGTTGGTCAAAGAAAAGTATTAAAATAATTAAGGGGGAAAGTTGTTAAATTTAGAATTACTTAATAATAATTAATTTCTTTTTTATTTTATTTTATTTTATTTTATTTTATTTTATTTTATTTTATTTTATTTTATTTTATTTTATTTTATTTTATTTATTTTTTACAGCATTGGGGTCACATCTCACCATGCCATGACATTATTAACTTTCTGTTTTCAAACATAGTCGGTTAAAAAAATAATAATAATAATTTCTATTACATCGATTAAACAATTAATGCAATTTTTTATGCAATATATTTTTTTTTATGCATGTCATTTTTTTTTTTCTTTTTCTGAAGGATAAATGCAGTTCTTATTATTTTTATTTTATTTTATTTTATTTTATTTTATTTTATTTTATTTTATTACTTTACTTTACTTTACTTTACAGCACAGCACAGCACAGCACAGCACAGCACAGCACAGCACAGCACAGCATTGGGGTCACATCTCGCCATGACATTATTATCTTTCTGTTTTCAACCATAGTAGGTAAAAAAAAAAAATTACTATTACATAGATTAAACAATTAATGCATTTTTTATGCAATTATTTATTTATTTCTGAACGCTAAATGTAATACTTCCTTTTTTATTTTAGATTATTCACGTTTGTGTAAACTGATCTCCATTTCAATCCTCTCAAAAGCTCACATTCTGACAGCAGAGCACTCAGAGGGAATTACAGCCCACACAGACCAGCTATTGTTGAGTTTGTGGATTTATTGGCTATTGTAGAAAGAGCCTTTGTCTATGTCCATAAGAACTCTGTGAGCTTAGTATTTGTAGCTTTCTGGCTCTAAATTCTGGAATAAACCCGCTTAGAGCTTCTCTCGTTCTCTCCGTGAGTGTGTGTGTGTGTGTGTGTGTGTCTCCTCAGCTCTATTGTTTGATACGGGTCAGTACAGAGCTGCTTCTTTGCCTGCAGACACTACAGCACCACTTCTGTAGTATTTATAGCACTAGAGCATTCTGGGATATGAATCATAGATTGTGAGTATGGGTCCATGAGTATCTCTCTATTTGTGTGTTTGAGTGTGTTATAAAGTAGCATATAGTATATGTTACCTTGAAGAAACTGTGTCCTGAGGTTGGCACTTGAGTGAAACCTCCTTTTAAAGCTTGCTTGTTGTGTCGCATTTAAAGATGACAGGATAATGAGTGCATTTTATAAAATGCCTCAAAAGAATATTTTTTGAAAGAATCTTTCAAGCCTTCTAAAAAATAACTATGCACAACCTTTTACTACATGATGTGCAAACAGGTGTGTTTTACACGTACAAGTTAAACAGCACCAGAACAGATTTGTGAAATTAAAGGACCTGGAAGGTGCAGTAAAGGTATATTTGTATTTTTATGTTATACTGCACTGAAATTTGCAAGAAGACTAGAGATGGAAACCGATTCAGAACTGATTCAATTTTCAAAATAGCAGAGCCGAATGCAGTTCAGTTCAGTTAATGGTTCTTATAGGCTGTGTTCACACTTGTCAGGTTTGTGCGGTTCATTTCTGAAATATACCTTATAAAAGTTTTTTTATTTTTTTGTATCTGTAGGTTCAAAATGGTAAAAATGACAGTGTGAACGCTAAGCGAACCAGGACTAAATGTATCATTTTCTTTTTTGGTCCGGACCAAAAGAACCAAGAGAACCGAACTACACTTACATGAGTTCAACATCAAATGACTCTAATGAGTCGGTTCATTTTTGTGAATCAAACACATATGAGACCTACATCATTGTAGTTACTGACTAGTTGTTGAAGTGAAAATGCATATTTGTGAGTTTTGTCAGTAAGATTTTATAAACATTAATAAATAAAATGTTATCACATTTTGTGTTTAGTTTTAGTGTTGTTTGTGTTTTTTTATTTTTTTTATTTATTTATTTATTTTTTTTATATAGTCAGTATCATTTGTTAGATTGCATTATATGCCACCATACTAAAAAGTCTGTGTAACATGTAAATACAACTTTTGAAAGAATTAAGAAAATATTTATTATTGAAATTAAGTCATCATTTGCCAAGTGAATTGTTTTTTCCCCAACTATTTATAACTTGCATAACTCGATAAAAATCACTTTTTCTGGGAAAAAGCATGTGCAAAAAAATAAAAATAAATAAATAAATAAATAAATAAATAAATAAATAAATAAATAAATAAATAAATAAATAAAATAAAATAAAATAAAATAAAATAAAATAAAGTTAAACCCTAAATACTATCAGCCTACTGGATTTTAGTAGGTCAGAGAAAAGTATTAAAAGAATTAAGGGGGGAAAGCTGTTAAATTTAAAATTACTTAATAATTAAATAATAATATTTATCTATTTATTCATTTATTAAAGAATTAAGGGGTTGTTCAATTAATATTTTATTTTTTATTTTATTTCATTTTAATTTTTATTTTAAATTTATTTTACATTTGTTTTATTTTATTTTATTTTATTTTATTTTATTTTACTTTACAGCATCAGGGTCACTGGAACCCCAATCATAAGGTAAAAAAAAAAAAAGTAAATCTCAACATGACATGACAGTATTGTCTCTGTTTTCAACCATATAGGTAAAAATAAATAAATAATACTAAATATTATAACATAAATTAAACAATTAATGCATATATATATACACAGTCAAACCAAAAAAAATATTCAGACATTTTTGCTATATTTTTACTAGTGGGTGCAGGACACTATATTTCATTTATGTAAGTGAGGATAGCAAAATAAAGTAAACTGTGACATATTATACCTAAAAATTCTTCATACAGTGGACTACCAGTAAAACTGATAAAAATTTTGAACCAAAAATTATTCAGACACTTTGACCTGACCATGTTTTGCTTAAGTGTTATCTGACATATATAAGATTTTTTTTTTATTTTTTTTTTTTTCTGTTTTCTGACACGGTTTAACTAACTAATATATATATATATATATTATATATTAGTTTGTTGAAAGTGAACTCCAACTATTTATAACTTGCACAAACATGGTAGTTTTGACATCACAAAATTCCTTGTGTCATGAATATTAATTAGGTTATACTTATTATAACACAGTCGGGCAAGATTAAAACTCCTGCTTAAAGATGTTTCCTCTGAATAACATGCATGTTCCTGCCATGAGCTCCTTCAGAGAGCTCTGGGAACAAAACCGCTCATGGCAGAAAGTGATGAGGACGTGATGATGTTCCCATCGCCCCCACTGTAAATGACGTCTGTGTCGGTCTCCTGCTGTTAACTAGACTAGAGTCCCAGTCCTTCTTGAGCATCAGTTTAAGTGTTCTTCCCAAGACACACTTGATAAGAGTCATTAACAGAGAGAGAGAACGTCCCACCTGCACATCTGGACATGTGTATGTGTCCTTGGGTGTCCTGTTTAATGAGACTCATCCTTTCTTTTACTTTACCACAACACATTAAACATACACTAATGCATGAAAAATTAACACAAGCACATTAATGCATGAAAAAATTAACACACACCCAATGAAAGCTTTAATAGTAGGCAGTCATTACATACAATCAGCGCACATGAAAACACTGCTCAGGAAGCTGCTCAGATTAGAGTCTGATTTTCCTTTAGCAATTGTGAACAGGTTAAATTAAACTCTTAGAGGAAAAGGTTCTATTTAGAACTTCACAGGGTTCCGTCAGGTGCGTCATATAGAACCTTTCAGGGGTTCCCAGAATGGGATCATTTTATGGATTTAGTTTTAATTAATTCATTTTTAATTTTAATTAAATGTTATGAATTAAGCAGCTCATAAACATACTTTATCACTAAGAAAATGAAATAACTCATTAAACATGCAAGTATGCAATAATTTAAGACATTTCTCCTTATATAGAACCTATTTGACATGAAGGGTTCATTAAAGGGTTAGTTCACTGAAATGAAAGTGAAGTCATCATTTATTCACCCTGGTGTTGTTCTGATGCAGTATACCATTCTTTCTTTTTTGGACCACAACATGGGAATTTTTTTATTTTTTTAATTTTTTTTAAATGTCCATATAATGGCAGTGAAAAGCGACCAGCATCAAGCTTTAAAAATAATTTAAAAAAAGATGTAAAAGTATCACAGAATAATCATGCCTTGGTTATAAACACAACAAGGCTGTGAAGCGACTAGTAATTAGATGAGTTTACCTGTTCGGCTGATGAAGTTTAATGTCCCTGACAAACTCTGCAGTCCCACTTGTTAGCAACTTTTTTTTTTTTTTATTTATTTTTTTATTCTCCTTTTGTGGTCCGAAAAAGAAAGAAGGGCATATAGCATTAGAACAACACCAGGGTGAGTAAATTATGACTTAATTTTCATTTCAGGGTGAACTCACCTTATAAAATTGAGTCAAGAACCAATATAAAACCCCATTGAAGCTGCGTTTCTAGGAGTGTACAACTACTGTACAACAAGAGTGTGAGTTTACATGCTTGATGAATCATTTGTCCTTGGTAACCTGTTAGTTAATGTTAGTTTTGTTGTAAATTGAAATGTGAGCATCTTCAAATAATGTCAATTATATTCATATTCACATGTACACTGACTCATGAGTGAGCAGCTCTGTATTGTCAGTCACATGATGTTCGATGGCATTGTTGGCACAAAAGCACTGAAGACGGGTCTAAAACTGGCAGGCTGAGACAGATTTATAAATAAGAGACAATCCTATGTTGCATGCATTTCCTCCCTCCGGATTAACATCTACTGTTATTATGTATCCGGGGCGTTGAGATAATCCTTACACTTAACCTCTGTCTGGATTCAGCTTCCCCTGACAGAAACACACATCTAATCTCAGCATGATGTACATGGAAAACATCATTAATTCCATTCAATTTTCTGAATTTTAATCTCAGTGGATCGAGATGAGACAGTCTGAGTAATTTATTCTGAGAAAACTAGATCTGGAGAGATGATATGATTCAGTACAATTGTATATGGGGCATTATGATGAACAGAAAGGTGTATATTCACTGCAGGTCTTGGATTAAACCAGGAACACCTCTCTCTCTATCTCTCTGTTTGTCTTTTATAAGCAGCTGCATTTTAAAGAAGACCAATTTAGATTCATCTATGCATGTCTATCTCTATAGATTTCATTTGTGGTTCGATTTAAACTGGTGTAGCAGATTATTAAATGGTCAAAATGTGTATAATTGAGCTGAAACCCTCGAAAGTCATTAATGTAGTTTCATGGTCATTAAGGTTGGAGATTTCAACCCCTTGTGGCCTCCTAAACTCAGAGCTGTATATCACCAAACAAATATAATTAGTCTGAATTTTACAAGGCTGTTTAAATGACAGAATAAAAAGCTAATTTACATTCCTGTTTATAATACATTGCCTGAGAATTTTAGCATACTATAGAAGTACATAGTCTACACCCTTGGGAAAAAGAAGTGTGCTTAACTGTATTGAATGTGTGCTTGTAGTGTACTTCAAAACTTTTTTTTTTAATACTTGTTAGTAGTTACATATAAAGTTGTAGTTAAGTCCTACTTAAGTGGGTCAAAAAAGCAAAAGTTCAGTTAAATGTATTTAATATAAATTTAAACTTACAATAGATTTTCATTTAATTGCAAATAACATGCAATTATGTGTCCAAAAAACAAAAACATAAGTATATTCTTTCAAAGTATGTTATTTCCATACTAAGTTCTCTTTTTTAAAGTATGTTAAAGTACACTTCACTGATGTTGATTGACTGTGGGTCCCGCTCTGTCTTCACTTGTGCTTTCATTTATTTTTCCAGCACTCATGCATCAGTGACATTTGTAGACAGACTCCTTATAATGAGCCACATCACATATAATCAGATGACAAACTTGTTTTGGCACATATCTACATTATGTTCATTTCTGTTTTTAACAAATATTTTGATCTTGAGTAGATAAAAGAATTTCTACTTACAATGAACAATTGACATGCTGGTTTATGAGCGGGTGTTACTCCATCATTATAAACAAACAGTACGCCTGGTTAAGATGATCTGAAGATTGTTCCATGTTATTATGAAAGACAGCAGGTCAGAATGCATCCATATATTAGAATAATATCATTTTTATACTGTATGTCTAAATTCTAAAACATGCCGGATTGTTTCAACCCAAATTTGGGTCAAAAATGGACAAACCCAACCATTGGGTTAAAATTAAAATTTTTAACCTAATGGTTGGGTTTGTCCATATTTGACTTGAAACAATCCAGCTTTTTTTAGAGTGTATGTTTATTGCATTTTAATATATGAATCAATAAGTATATGATGTTAGCAGCAATTTATTTTAATCTAATCTTATTCTGCATTTCATAATGCAGAAGATAAGACCCATTTTTAGTTTATGTACTGTATTATAGTTGGTTATTATAGTTAAGCTGAAAGTAAAGCTGAAATTAAAACAATGTAGAAAAAAAAAAAAAAAAAAAAAAAAACATTTCCGTTACTTTAAATAAAATAAATGTTTACTGAAATAAAAATAAAATAAAATAAAATATAAAAAGACTTAAACTTATTTTATTTCAGCTAGTTGCAATTAATTTAGTTTAACTTGACTAAAACTAATAATAATAATAATAATAATAATAAATGACAGAAAAACAGAATTAATAAAACTGAAAAAAAAAAAAAAAAAAAAACTGGTTCAAAATATTAATAACAACTAAAATAGTATAATATAATAACACTGGCTTGCAGTTTGGGGCCAAATAACCTCAGATGTACTGATTTATTTTTCATGAGTGTTTACAGTATATATGATTATTGATGAATCGTTTTAATTGTTGATAGTACATTTTGGTTGTTGCCTTGATTAAAAAAAAAAATGATATTACATGTGTTTTGTTATATTTACAGTACACAACATTTAAAGGGCACCTATTATGCCCCTTTTTGCAAGATGTAAAATAAGTCTCTGGTATCCCCAGAATGTGTCTGCGAAGTTTCAGCTCAAAATACCCCACAGATAATTTTTATAGCATGTTAAAATTGCCACTTTTTGGGGGTGAGCAAAAACACACCGTTTTTGTGTGTGTCCCTTTAAATGTAAATGAGCTGCTGCTCCCGGCCCCCTTTCAAGAAGAGGGCGGAGCTTCAAGAGCTCATGCTCCGGCATACCGACAACAACAAAACAGGACAATCTCACGCACTAAAAATGTCAGAAACTGTCAGTAGCGGTGTTCAGTTCAGTTCAGAGTCGGACAATGATGCCTACAGAGCCAGAGAATATATGCTGCATGAAGACAGAACAGGTATAGTTTAGTTTAATTACGGTTATAATGTATGTTGTCATCTTTTATCAACTATTAGTACAAGCCTGTTGTATCGGACCCCGTCCGAATGATGGCCAAAACTTTACTGATGAGTTTTATGAAGTTTATTGTACATCACACAAAAGATGAAGCGAATGTTTTCACTCCAGAAAATCACAGTAAGAGCTGAAATAAACTCAGTAAAAGAAGTGCACATTAAAGTCTTATCCATAAACTCTCTCTCTCCCTTGCATCATCAACATACACAGCGAATTAAACAAAAACACTCGTTACAACTAACAGTAAAAAAAATATATATATACAGACTTTATGCCTTTTTGGGGGTGTTTAATAAACTGGTAAACTTTATATCCATAAAACAACTCAGATGAACTGCAATAAAGTGTGTGCTCTTCCTTTCATCACTGCCGTAATCACTCCGAAAACTATAAGCCGGATCACGAACAGTTTGTACTGATCCATCCTTGAGTAACAACTTTTTAGCAAAACATGTTTTGCATTGTCCCTTTGTATTGACCCTCGTTCACCTCGTTCGGTGTAAAATGATTTGCGCAAACATAAATGAATTTAGGTTTATGGGGGCACATTCCCTTCAAAAATAAATCTAATCCACTGCGTCTTCTGTGGCAGTACATGAAGACTGTTATGTTCACTCTTACATCCAACAACAAAACACCTGAGTTACTTACGAGTCATTATTGTCGCTACAGCTGCTCCGGCCTGGAGAAAATGGCGACAGTGTACAACTCGCTCAAGGCGGAGTCTATGCTAATATGGCAGTTGTGGGCGGGGCCTGAGCGGTATGATGTCATACTGCTCAGAAAATGAAAATGCTTGAGACACTTATGATTTATGGGGATTTAAAAAAGGAGTGGGTGGATTTTTATCATTATGTGGTTGCATACACACACTGCTGACATACATGTATGATCAAACACCATGTGAAGGTGAATTTTGTGTAATAGGTCCCCTTTAAGTCTAATGAAATTGCCTTAACCTCCTTTGGATAACTGACAGAAACACCTTTTTAACATGGATTGAAATTTGCAGACAACATCAACATCAACATTACAGATAAGATTGCATGTACAGAGAAAATTCCCTGACTTTATTGAGAAAATAAGGCAAGAGATACTCTGATCGTTTCAGCAAACGAGGACTCCTGATCTCATCTCATCTGTGTCTCTGTATCTGCTGTCACTATCCTCTAAACCATGTACATCTGAGACGGTCACATCCATCACGGCCTTATCACTGCCACCACAACATTAGCAACAATATGGCAGTAATTACTCACATCCGTCATGGCTGAGAAGACTCAAAAACAACCACCTTCTCTATGTTAGGAAACATGCTGTGCAGATCCTCTGTTTCCCATCCACAACAATGTGGGACTTTCATTTTAGGGAAGACATTTGGTGTTGAAGAAGATACAGTAGGTGGCCAGAATGAATTATATTCATGTGTAACTGGATGGTTTTAACATACCAAATCATGGAGAATATAATTTACACAATCATAAACATACTCTAGCATATTCTTCATCCATTCTTCAGCCGTTTTCCCAAATAAGCTCAAAACCCTTCAAAAACCACAACCCAACAGAACAGAACATTAAACATTACCACATATCCCTCCTCATTCGCTCTGCACAAAAACACATTAAATATCACTTAACTGTAAATTAGTGTTTCTCTCTCACCCACACCCTCATCCGGTATCAGTAACACTGCATCACAATATACAGAATTTACACCCTCAACGATGTACTAAAAACAGAAAAGTTTTCCTTTCCTTTTTTTAGACGACAACGTTGTCAAAGCAGTCCCCCTTCACAGGGATCTGAGAAAAAGACTAAAACTGTATTATTCATGCCAGGCCAGTAGTTGGCGATGTCATTTTTTTAAAGAAACACTACGCTCCTACTGAACACATAACACATGCACATGACCTCACTGTTTTCACAAATTTGTGTTTTTGTAGTTTACATGGAAATGATAACGGTACTGTTTGAAAATGGTGTCATGTAAATGGCCCTTAAAAAGTCTTGTTTCACTTTGTTGACACTAAAAATGCTGGGTTAAAAACAACCCAAGTTGGGTTGAAAATGGACAAACCCAGTGACTGGGTTGTTTTAACCCAGCGGTTGGGTTAAATGTTTGCCCAATCTGCTATAGTTTTATTTAACTCAACTATTGTTTAAAAATTACTGTATTGCTTGCTTAAAATGAACCCCAAAAAATGTTGGAAATGAACATTTATTAAATGTCTTATCAATAAATGTTCACCTTTTGATTATCATTGTTGCCTCTAGTAATTATGTGTCTGATTTTTAATTTCCAACCTATTTTGGGTTCATTTTAAGCCAGACATATAGTCATTTTTAATCAAAAGTTGGGTTAAATAAAACTACCCAGCAGGTTGGCCAAACATTTAACCCAGCCGCTGGGTTTGTCCATTTTCAACCCAACTTGGGTTGTTTTTAACCCAGCATTTTTAGAGTGTAGATGTATACTATATGAATACAAATCATGTAAATGAACAGATCCATCTGTAAAACCCTTCAGAATATAGATAGGAATAAAACTGTAGTTTAGTGTGTGTAAAGCTTCTGAAGTGGAGATTTCTGACTCATGTTAGCTCATTTTGACAAAATTGCCTATAAAATATATTATATTGAAATTTACAGATGCAAATAGGTAAAGTATAATAAAATAAACACTTAAATGTGTATTTTGGATGTTTATTTTCCACAGAAGACATGTTATGGAAGCAAAAATAGCACAAAATATTTTTTTCTTTTTTAAGAATTTGGCCTTTGGAATACCGAGATAACATATTTTTATTCATACTTAAGACAAAGAAAACATGGTTTTGATTCGAAACTGAGCGTGCAACTAAAGCAGAACTTTGGGCTTTATCACACAGAATGTCTTGATTATACAATTCATCCGTCTAAAACCAACTTTTGAATTCTGAGGAGTCTTTGAGATCAAGTGTTTTAATCGTCATGCACCCTGCTGAAGCCTAGTTAGGTGTTTAAATTAACCTTAGATATACTCGTACCCTTGCATCTTTTATTTACTGATTCATAATTGTTCCTCTTCTTCATCCTTCACTTGTCTACAGGTGTTGCATAATTTGTTATTGCATGATTATGAAGAACCACTCATCCTAATTTCACACTCTGGGGTATAAAAGACAGTTAATATTCAGTAATATTATTATTTTAATGCACTGACACTATCAGATGAGATGAACTGAACTGAGCTGTGACACTAACTTTGCAGCATCGACTCTGTTATTGAACTGAATTGAATCGACATTGAACTGAATAATAACACTATTATCTTCTGTAGTAAACTGAATTAGTTTTATAATTGAAGAATTGTACAACATTAACATTGTTATTTTCCTGTTTCTTAATGTGAAGCTGCTTTTAGTATTGTATAACGTGCTATAGGAATAAAGCTGACTTGACATTCACATACACATTGCACCTGTATATTTGTATGTATTTTATTTATATAAACCCCAAAACCACAAATCCCGAGTGTTAATATATGCATGAATATTATAAATAAATGACCACATTTAAACTGCATGGTGGGCTTCAGTGAATCATTTATAACTGATGGAAAAAAAACAAAAAAAACATTAACATTTAATCACATTTTGTTCCCATGGATACAAAACCCAAAAATGACAGAAAAAGAAAAGGACATTTCCAGATTCCTGCGGTGAAGTGTCACCTGAGCGTGTGGGAGAATGTCATACTGTATATGCATACAGCATTTTTGCATTCCTGATAGTGTACTTCAGATCTGATGCTTGTCAACAATGCTAATCGCTGTCTTTAATTCCATCATGCCTCGCAGCGCAGGCGTCCTCCAGGCTTTTTGTGTCATTTCTCAGCAGGAACACCATATCTGTGGTATTTACAGGACATTAAGGCACTCGTGGAGCAGAAGAGTTAGCATGACGCCGCCTCGACCCTCATCGCGCCTGATTGTAGGTAAATATTCACAATGCTGTTTGATTTCGCAGCAGTGTAACTGCTGTGCTTCATCATCACTCAGGTGAGAGTCAGGAAACGCAGATGCTGCCAAGACTTTATAGGGGTGAGATTAATGTTACTTTTTTTTTTTTTGCTGATCTTCACTTTTTTGTTCCTTAGATCGCTGGAGAGGTCAGAGACCCTTCGGGAGCAACAGATGATGAAATTAGCATCACCGCCAGCGACTAATCGAAGCGTAACTAATTTGAATTTGTTAAATTTAACGTTAAGCAGTGAGGGCACTTTTTGTGCACATCAAATAAATGAGGGAATTGGCTAAATGAACAGGGTTTGAAAGACTCGGTGCATTAGCACATGAATACTTGTCAGCTTGTGCTACACAAATCCAGTCACACAGCCATCCTCTTTGCTTTTGTTTTCCACAACAGTCCTCCATCTCTCGCTTTCTCTCTTTATCTCTCACTCTCCCAATAAAATAACACACACACAAAAAAAAACATGTCTAATGAACCATTATCATGCTCTGTGAACAGAGTTTGTACACAAGGACACTAAAATAATCTGCTGAGGTTATGTAACAGATTGCAGTTTGAATACATAGACACTAACAGATTGGATACTGAAAAAAAAAAAAAAAAATAGAGTAAAAAAAAATATATCTAACTGCACCTTAGCACATATGAAGAAGAAAAAAAATGTAAAAATTGTGAAATATTATTACAATTTAAAATAGCTGTTTTATATGTAAATATATTGCTGGGCGATATGGCCAAAAATATTATAACAATATTTGTTTCCATATCATGCGATACTGATACTCATTTACCATCAATGGGGAAGGAAATGTTTTCCACATATTTGTTAGATCTTGAGAGTGAATATAAACATGCAAACTTGTTTGTTCACAATTAAACTCCAACGAGTAGCTACTTTTTAAGGGCCCTATGAAATCTATTTTATTTAATTCTGTGTTTTCCATTTTATTTTGTCTGTGTTTTATGATTTAATACAAATGTACAGGTGCTGGTCATATAATTAGAATATCATCAAAAAGTTGATTTATTTCACTAATTCCATTCAAAAAGTGAAACTTGTATATTATATTCATTCATTACACACAGACTGATATATTTCAAATGTTTGTTTCTTTTAATTTTGATGATTATAACTGACAACTAAGGAAAATCCCAAATTCAGTATCTCAGAAAATTAGAATATTGTGAAAAGGTTCAATATTGAAGACACCTGGTGCCACACTCTAATCAGCTAATTAACTCAAAACACCTGCAAAGGCCTTTAAATGGTCTCTCAGTCTAGTTCTGTAGGCTACACAATCATGGGGAAGACTGCCGACTTGACAGTTGTCCAAAAGACGACCATTGACACCTTGCACAAGGAGGGCAAGACACAAAAGGTCATTGCAAAAGAGGCTGGCTGTTCACAGAGCTCTGTGTCCAAGCACATTAATAGAGAGGCGAAGGGAAGGAAAAGATGTGGTAGAAAAAAGTGTACAAGCAATAGGGATAACCGCACCCTGGAGAGGATTGTGAAACAAAACCCATTCAAAAATGTGGGGGAGATTCACAAAGAGTGGACTGCAGCTGGAGTCAGTGCTTCAAGAACCACTACGCACAGACGTATGCAAGACATGGGTTTCAGCTGTCGCATTCCTTGTGTCAAGCCACTCTTGAACAACAGACAGCGTCAGAAGCGTCTCGCCTGGGCTAAAGACAAAAAGGACTGGACTGCTGCTGAGTGGTCCAAAGTTATGTTCTCTGATGAAAGTAAATTTTGCATTTCCTTTGGAAATCAGGGTCCCAGAGTCTGGAGGAAGAGAGGAGAGGCACACAATACACGTTGCTTGAGGTCCAGTGTAAAGTTTCCACAGTCAGTGATGGTTTGGGGTGCCATGTCATCTGCTGGTGTTGGTCCACTGTGTTTTCTGAGGTCCAAGGTCAATGCAGCCGTATACCAGGAAGTTTTAGAGCACTTCATGCTTCCTGCTGCTGACCAACTTTATGGAGATGCAGATTTCATTTTCCAACAGGACTTGGCACCTGCACACAGTGCCAAAGCTACCAGTACCTGGTTTAAGGACCATGGTATCCCTGTTCTTAATTGGCCAGCAAACTCGCCTGACCTTAACCCCATAGAAAATCTATGGGGTATTGTGAAGAGGAAGATGCGATATGCCAGACCCAACAATGCAGAAGAGCTGAAGGCCACTATCAGAGCAACCTGGGCTCTTATAACACCTGAGCAGTGCCACAGACGGATCGACTCCATGCCACGCCGCATTGCTGCAGTAATTCAGGCAAAAGGAGCCCCAACTAAGTATTGAGTGCTGTACATGCTCATACTTTTCATGTTCATACTTTTCAGTTGGCCAAGATTTCTAAAAATCCTTTCTTTGTATTGGTCTTAAGTAATATTCTAATTTTCTGAGATACTGAATTTGGGATTTTCCTTAGTTGTCAGTTATAATCATCAAAATTAAAAGAAATAAACATTTGAAATATATCAGTCTGTGTGTAATGAATGAATATAATATACAAGTTTCACTTTTTGAATGGAATTAGTGAAATCAACTTTTTGATGATATTCTAATTATATGACCAGCACCTGTATATAAACTTTAACTATTTAATCAAGCTTTTAAACTCTAATCAATTGAAAATATAACAATTAATTTACAACATTGCATTTTTATTTTTTGTCACATAAGATGCTACACAACAGAACTGTATAAATTCTGTTATGCCCTATTATGACCCTTTTACAAGATGTAATATAAGTCTCTGGTGTCCCCAGAATGTGTCTGTGAAGTTTCAGCTCAAAATACCCCACAGATCATTTATTATAGCTTGTCAAATTTGCCCCTATTTGGGTGTGAGCAAAAACACGCCGTTTTTGTGTGTGTCCCTTTAAATGCAAATGAGCTGCTGCTCCCGGCCCCCTTTCCAGAAGAGGGCGGAGCTTTAACAGCTCGCGCTTCGGTTGCTCAACAACAACAAAGCTGGAGAATCTCACGCAGCCAAAATGAGGATTGTCAGTAACGGTGTTCAGCCTTACATTGTTCAAACCGGAGTCGACACTGATGGAGAGACTCAGGAAGAAGTTACAACTTTTAGAATGAAACTGGATGTTTCTGAATGGTTAGTGGATAAATTTATGTAGTTGCTGTGGAGTTGATTCAATTCATCGACTAGCATGTGCCGTCATGTTAATCTTTTGTGCAAATCCAGCGTTGAATTGACCCTCGTTTGTGAAGCAGTCCGGCGTAAAATGACGGCATGACAACAACACTCTACTACAACAACTCTTCCTCTTCTCTAAAGCAGCCCAACATGGCCTCACCCCCTTTGTTGCGTGTTCTCGGGGGCGGGGTTTATTTAAATTTTAGGGTTAGTGATGTCACCAACCTAAGAAGAAGCTCGTTGTAGTCCCTACCAGCCATTTGTTGTAGTCATTAAAAAGTGATTTCTGTAAAAGAAAATATCTCCCTTTGCATTGAACTTTGAGCGTTGTAACTTTACAGACATTGTTTATGCTCAAACAGCAACATTACACACTAACTAAAGTTAAAAAAGTGAAATCATAATCGACCACCCCTTTAAAACATAAAAAAAAAATCTTAGTTGTATGATATTCCTTAGAAATAATAATATTATTATTACTTTGAGAAGTACATTTTAGTATACAGTAGTGATATATTTCTGTCATAATTTTTTGAAGTTAAACTGGACTTTTATTTTGATGGGTTGTCGAAGCTCTTTCAGTTTTAGTTTCACTTTCAGTGTGTATTTGACAGTAGTTTTTCTCAAATGAAACTGTGAAAATCTTGTGAAATGACTCTCAAAGCAGCTCTGGAGATGAAGTTCATGTGTTCATGTCCTCATATATTGAGACAACAGATGCTGAAAACACTACAACAGTTTGTGTATCAGACGAAACCATTCAATCAAATCAGATGCATCGCATCATTCAATCACACAATCACATTCAATTATCAATGTTGAAAACAGTTGTGCTGATTCATATTTTTGTGGAAACTGTAAATCTTACAGACTAATATAATGCCTCATAATGCCTGTAATACCACAATCATAGTGTTTAATGTAAAGTTCTGTCAACAGCAGCTAGTTTTTACTGTAAATACAAAAAATGATGTCACAAACCTTTTAATACATCTTGTTTTATGCCCACTAACAGTACAGTCAGTTTCCACAGAAACATCATTCAAGTCATAAAGTCTAACACATCCATCCATCTGAATTCACTGACTTTCCACAAATCATGACAGATTTTGACAGGTTGGTGAAGTGCCCTCGGCGCACTGTGATGTAGTGTGCCGCCCATACTTTTCTGTTTCACACCACCACTCCTCGTTGCGTCAGAAAAATCCATCCCATGTGCAACCAGGCCCTCACCAACAAAGAGCCGACTCTGACACGAGGAATCCAAAGGAAGAGAAAAGAAAAACACTGAACACTGAAGTAATATTGACTTTGCTTTGTAAAATTAACAGTCTTTTTTTGCTATCTGATGTATAAATATAGTCAATGCTATAAATAAAGTAGTTGGGTCATGCTATGTACATGCTTCCTTGCAATTTATCTTCTTTGTACAGCTGCTGCTGCTGCAAAAAAATAAATAAATAAAAAAAATCAGTGCAATAATAATATGCTGTACCAATCAAGGCAAGTAAATGTCATTTATTCATGCTGTTGTTTTCTTTGTGCAGACAGAAGCAGACACAGACGGCTGCCTCAACATGGGAACAAAGACGCACAACTCAATGCCACTTCTGAGCCAATGAACACAGCACAGCTAACTGGAGGGGATGAATATAAGAGACTCCTGTTTAACATCCGACTTCACTTCCTCTAGCTGTGGAGTAAAATCCGTGTTCCAAAACACCTGCATAAACCTTAACAATGTGTCCGTATTCACCTCTGCGTTGAGTGATGACTGGTGTGGAAGAGCTTGGCCTCGGCCACTGATCTGAGACCAGCTTTACTTTCGGTCCCTCATCTCCATAATCCCTGGAGGGACTATCAGCTTCAGCTGCGACTGCATGTCTCAAAGCTCTGGAGAGCGGCTGGATAACTAGTGTGAGCTCAC